>JAODUO010000256.1:82500-202500 GCA_025642075.2 Ridgeia piscesae
CACCCAGCCACCCAGCCACCTAGCCATCCACCCAGCCACCCAGCCATCCAACCCATCCACCCAGCCACACAGCCACCATCCAGCCACCCAGCCACCCACCCAGCCATCCAGCCACCCAACCCCAGCCATCCACCCAGCCATCCACCCAGCCACCCACCCAGCCACCCAGCCATCCACCCAGCCACCCAGCCACCTAGCCATCCACCCAGCCACCCAGCCATCCAACCATCCACCCAGCCACTCAGCCATCCATCCATTCCATCCATCCATTCCATCCATCCAGCCATCCACCCAGCCATCCACCCAGCCATCCACCCAGCCATCCACCCAGCCATCCACCCAGCCACCCAGCCACCCAGCCACCATAGCCATCCACCCAGCCACCAAGCCATCCAACCATCCACCCAGCCACTCAGCCATCCATCCATTCCATCCAGCCATCCACCCAGCCATCCACCTAGCCATCCACCAAGCCACCCAGCCATTCAACCATCCACCCAGCCACTCAGCCATCCATCCATTCCATCCACCCAGCAACCCAGCCATCCAACCATCCACCCAGCCACTCAGCCATCCATCCATTCCATCCATCCAGCCATCCACCCAGCCATCCACCTAGCCATCCACCCAGCCATTCAACCATCCACCCAGCCACTCAGCCATCCATCCATTCCATCCACCCAGCAACCCAGTCACCCAGCCATCCAACCATCCACACAGCCACTCAGCCATCCATCCATTCCATCCACCCAGCAACCCAGTCACCCAGCCATCCAACCATCCACACAGCCACTCAGCCATCCATCCATTCCATCCACCCAGCCATCCACCCAGCCATCCACCCAGACACCCACCCAGCCATCCACCCAGCCATCCAGCCATCCACCCAGCAACCCACCCAGCCATCCACCCACCCAGCCCTCCAGCCATCCACCCAGCCACCAACCCAGCCATCCACCCAGCCACCCACCCAGCCATCCACCAACCCAGCCATCCAACCATCTATCCAGCCATCTATCCACCTTTCAATAAGATTTTAGCACTTTCAGTGATAATGTTGATGATGTATTATCCTTTAGTGTCATTAATTTCTCGCCTATCAATTTGAAATTTACAAATAACTGTCTTACATGATCTGATTTTTTTGCTTTCAATAATGCAATACTGATTTTGATGCACATGCCAAATATTGTAAAAATAGGTTAATATGTATGTGTAATTCACGTTATTATATTAACATTGAAATAAATTATATAATTAATAATTAAGATACATATTTCTAACAAAATAAAACAAGTACATAAATAAGAATAATATATCATTATAGTTATTTATTGTAAAAACAATAATAATGAATTAAATAAATGAAATGAAATAATAAAAAATAAGTTAATAAATTGAAAAAGTTAAATGATATATAATAAAATACATTCTCATAACAACGTCATGCATAGCAGTTCTTCATTATACAAAGGTTTCATGTATTATGGGCCTATGTTTTATAATTCGATACATTAGGTGAGCTCTAATAACTAAACCGTGCGTGTAGCAACAGTGCTGTGACGACGTGTTCTCTGCCAGGGCCACTACCTGCTAGCTGTCAGTTGCCATAACCTGGGTGAACATCACAAGTCGCTCGATGCGTTTCTTCATGCCCTTGACCTTGACACTGACCTGGTTCACGTCGAGATGCTCACGAGTAACATCACCTCAGTGGCGGTGGAACTGTGTGGTGGCTCTGAGAAACTAACAGACACACTAGCAGGTAAGGGGGGTCAACGTTTGGGGGCTCAGTCAGTTGTGAATGTGTTCTGAAGAAGAAAATCATCTTCAACACTTCAACTTACAGAAAACCTTTTGGACGTATGTTACGTCTTGCAAACAAAACTACACAAATAGAGCATGTGCTCCAGCATTGGTCAGTAGTTGTCACATGACCATTCTGTTTTAGACAAAATGTTATTAACACTGCCAACATAAGTCAATCAACTGTTATGTAAAGTGTATGATTTCCTCTCTTACAGAACTAGTTTTCATCCCATTTACACTCTCCATTTTCGAACATATTAAACACCATTTCTTCCAGTGTCATTGTCTCTAGTGTATAACCACACGGTTAAAATGTAATCTGTGTTAAAATGCATTTCAAATAATGTTTTATTGAAACATGAAATTTAGACTTTTGAATTATATTGACAACCATAATTAGTTTGCTACAACTGATAATATAATATTAGTTGCATATCTTCCTGGCACACATACACACATGCACACGCACACGCACACGCACACGCACACGCACACGCACACGCACACCACCACCACACCACCACCACCACCACCACACACACCAACCACACCACACCACACCACACACACACACACACACACCACACACACACACACACACACACACACACACACACACACACACACACACACACACACACACACACACACACACACACACACAAATAACATGATCTGTTGAACGTTTGAGTGACATTTCATTACATACCGGATTTCAGGCATGGACCCGTACAAGAAGATGTGTGAAGTAGGTACGTGTCTGTATCGATCAAAGATCTACGACCTTTGTATCAAGGTGTTGGATGCCGCACAACAACTAGAGACCAATCAGATTGGTATCACGATGAAAGTGCAGCTAACACTGGCGAATGCACATTCAGCCTTGAAGCACAAAGACCTGGCTATCACCCTCTATCAGGTCAGTCGATTGTAACCAGATCACCAACATAATCTCTGCCGTAACTGTAACAGCAAACATATGTATGGTTACACTGAGAAAGAGTAAATGTACCAGTTACCACAATACTGAATCAAATCTACTGATGTAACAAATGAGCTCATCGTTATAGCTGTTGACAAATATGTTGAAATGTTCTGATTGTCTCTGTCCCGGGTTCTATAACTTTGTCGTCCAGTTTGTCTTTGGCCTTCCTGTCTATCTGTCTTCATATATATCTCCTCCCTCCTCTCTATCTCTCTCTCTTCCCTTTTTTTCTCACTCCCCCATCTTCTCTCTATCTCTCTCTCCATTTTTTCAATCTATGTGCATTCATCGTCACCACTCTATCTTTACCAGTCTATACAATACAATAAAACTTTATTGTCCCAGACCGGGAAATTCGTTTTGCAGTCTATGCATGTCTCAGCCCATTTCTGTTCATGGTGGGTGATTTTTAACACTGTGTTAATTTAAGAAAAAAGACTAAAGAACGAGGTTGCATTCCCTGGTCCACAGGTTTGATGTAATCAGCGGCGGATGTTAACTGACGTTTGCATTGCCTCTCTGGACGTTTTATGTTTGCTGTCATGTATGATACTTCATATTTGTCAATATCATTATATCTCATTTGAACTTTTTAATCATTGAAAACTATTTAAATCATTTTGGCGAGTCCACTATTGTGGTGTGGAATTGTTTTCGTAATGTGTGCATTTACATCCATTTTTTTGTTTGAGTTTTGTGTCTGTTTCAATCCATTTCTTCACATGCATTTGATTATATCTATCCTGTGTCAACATATTTCTCACGCAATCATTAATGCAAAGTATATATGACCTGGGCATTGACATGCAATGTCTTACTACCCAATAACTCAAACGTAAAAAGGTATCATTGTGAAGTGTTATTGTATGCCGTAATATATCATGTCTCTGACGAAAATATTAAGCTGAAGTAAACACGATGCACATGATCTGGTGTACTATTTTCAGGAGCTGTTATCAACCGCAGTATCAGCCCATGACACGTATTATCAAATGAAGGCATTGGTGAATGTTGCCAGTCTCTTTCTGGATATGCACGACACTCACCAAGCCGTTGTTTATTACAACAAGCTTCTTGATCTGCAACACGAATTACAGGTGTGACAACTGTATTTCATTGATTTAAAGAAATAATATGAATTTTCGACTAAGCATGATTCAGAAGGGTACACAGAAAACTGCTACACATTTGCACATTGTTGGATAATCATCTGCATTAATCAAACATGTGTACTGTATATTTCTCTTCTCTCATCTCATTTCATCTCCTCCCATCTCCCCCTTCCTCTCTTCTGTTGTCTTCTGTTGTCTTCTGTTGTCTTCTGTTGTCTTCTGTTGTCTCCTGTTGTCTCTGTTGTCTCCTGTTTTCTTCTGTTTTCTTCTGTTTTCTTCTATTCTCTTCTGTTCTCTTCTGTTCTCTTCTGTTCTCTTCTGTTCTCATTCTGTTCTATTCTGTTCTCTTCTGTTCTCTTTTGTTCTCTTCTGCTTCTCTTCCTGTTTCTTCTGTTCTCTTCTGTTCTCTTCTGTTCTCTTCTGTTCTCTTCTGTTCTCTTCTGTTCTCTTCTGTTCTCTTCTGTTTTCTTCTGTTCTCTTCTGTTCTCTTCTGTTCTCTTCTCTTCTCTTCTGTTCTCTTCTCTTCTCTTCTCTTCTCTTCTGTTCTCTTCTTTCTCTTCTGTTCTCTTCTCTTCTGTTCTCTTCTGTTCTCTTCTGTTCTCTTCTCTTCTCTTCTCTTCTGTTCTCTTCTGTTTTCTTCTGTTCTCTTCTGTTCTTTTCGTTCTCTTCTGTTCTCTTCTGTTCTCTTCTGTTCTCTTCTGTTTCTTCTGTTCTCTTCTGTTCTCTTCTGTTCTCTTCTGTTCTCTTCTGTTCTCTTCTGTTCTCTTCTGTTTTCTTCTGTTTTCTTCTGTTTTCTTATATTCTCTTCTGTTCTCCTCTGTTCACTTATATTATTTTCTGTTCTTTTCTGTTCTCTTCTGTTCTCTTCTGTTCTCTTCTGTTCTCTTCTGTTCTCTTCTGTTCTCTTCTGTTCTCTTCTGTTCTCTTCTGTTTTCTTCTGTTTTCTTCTGTTTTCTTCTATTCTCTTCTGTTCTCTTCTGTTCTCTGTTCTATTCTCTTCTCTTCTGTTCTCTTCTGTTCTCTTCTGTTCTCTTCTGTTCTCTTCTGTTCTCTTCTGTTTTCTTCTGTTTTCTTCTGTTTTCTTCTATTCTCTTCTGTTCCTTCTGTTCTCTTCTGTTCTCTTCTGTTCTCTTCATTTCTTTTCTTCTGTTCTCTTCTGTTCTCTTCTGTTCTCTTCTGTTCTCTTCTGTTCTCTTCTGTTCTCTTCTGTTCTCTTCTGTTCTCTTCTGTTCTCTTCTGTTCTCTTCTGTTCTCTTCTGTTTTCTTCTGTTTTCTTCTATTCTCTTCTGTTCTCTTCTGTTCTCTTCTGTTCTCTTCTGTTTTCTTCTTCTGTTTTCTTCTGTTCTCTTCTGTTCTCTTCTGTTCTCTTCTGTTCTCTTCTGTTCTCTTCTGTTTTCTTTTTCTCTTTTCTCTTCTGTTCTCTTCTGTTCTCTTCTGTTCTCTTCTGTTTTCTTCTGTTTTCTTCTGTTCTCTTCTGTTCTCTTCTGTTTTTTGTTCTCTTCTCCTCTCTTCGGTTGTCTTCTATTCTCTCCTGCTTTCTTCTATTCTCTTCTGTTCTCTTCTGTTTTCTTCTGTTTTCTTCTCTCTTTCCCCTCTCTTTCTCTCATTCAAATTTTTTCTCAATCCTTGTCCTCATTTTCTCTTGTTGAAATACTTGATGACAATATGTCAAGACATTGTTATTTTGAAATATCGTAACTGTTTTGTAACCTTTTCACTGCCGTCACTACCTCAGGGCGGCGACCCCAAAGCAGCCCTGCCTGACTATTGGACACCAGAGCTGTCGTGTGCCTTACACGTCAACCTAAGCATCGCGTATAAGTCAATCGGTGACATGAAGAAGGCCGTCACACACGCCCACGAATACACGCGGCTAATACGAGGCCCAGGCAAGTTCACTGTGCACGACGAGGCGGGATCACGCCATAATCTCGGGGTACTCTACGAGATCCTCGGTCGCCATGACGACGCTCGCTGCCAGTATGAGGCCTACCACAAGCTGAGTAAAGAAGATGGGGACTTGAAAGCAACAGCTCACGCGTACGGGTGTCTGGGCAGGTGAGAGATGGAAACCGGTTTGTGTGTGTGTGTGTGTGTGTGTGTGTGTGTGTGTTGTGTGGTGTGTGTGTGTGTGTGTGTGTGTGTGTGTGTGTGTGTGTGTGTGTGTGTGTTGTGTGTGTGGTGTGTGTGTGTGTGTTTGTGCGTGCTGTCGCGTGTGCGTGTGTGTGCGTGCAGGTGAGTGCGCATTGGTGTACGTGTATGCGTGTGTGAGTGTTGGTGTATGTGTTGGTGTGTGTGCGTGTGCGTGTGTGTGTGTGTGATTGTGTGTTTGTGTGTATGTGTATGTTTATGTATGTGCGCTTGTATTTGTTTTCGTGTAGGCGCATGTATGTCAGTATGTGTTTATGTCTTTGTGAATGTGTTTGTATGTGTTGTGTTGTGTGTGTTTGTGTGCGTGCGTGCGTGCATGCATATGTGCGTGCGTGGGTACATATGCATATGCGTACTGTATGTGTGCGTATGCACATAAATGTTCTTACCTGCGTGCAATCCGAGATGATGGGAACTCTTTTGTGAATGAACTCTGGACAGTTTTCAAGTGATTGAGCCACACTAATGTCAATAAAATGTATTCTTCTTGTAAAACCCATCGATTCGTACTAAGAAACGGCGCGTTTTCAGCGTGCATGCCCAGTTGAAGAATGCTGAGTTGTCAAACACATACCATCGCCAGCAGATCGCCAAGTTGCAGAAGGCTGGAGCGACCATGGATCTGCCAGGAGCCTATGAGCAGTGGGGCACCAGTCTGTCTGTTCTTGGCAGATATGACCAGGCAGCTGAGGTCTTCCAGGTAACTGCAACGATTGGCAGGTTGGCCCAATCGTTTCGATCTTTCTGTCAGATTTAAGTAAAATAAGTCCCCAATATTTTGTCAAGGGGGTGTTTTGGCGGTTTGTTGTCAGCCGCAAATGTGGCGGGTTTTTGTATCATATAACACTAATACGCGTATCCACGTTCAGAATCTCCTTTTTCAGACAAAAGTCAATTTTTGCAATCATTGAACGTATCTACAAAGCAGGTCTTTCGTAGTGCGTACTACATACGCAGAATTCCACGTACACAGTGGCAGTGTGCTCACAAACTGTTGACGGTGCTGTATTGCAGGACATGTTCCGGTCCTGCGCGACCAGCGACGTGCGGTCGCGAGCACTGGCGCTGTGCATGGCGGGCTCTGCGCGCCGGAAGCTGGAGCAGCGGGAGCGGGCGATGTACTACTACGAGCGAGCCATGGTGCTGGCGGAAGACCACGGTATGACCGACCTGCTGGTGATGTGTGAGTACAATCAGGCCGTCCTCATGCAGCGCTCGACGGGGTATGCTCAGCTCGACCGTGCCCACAAGTATCTGGAGCGACTCATACCGCTGTTTGAATCGAAAATGCAGGTTTGTTACGCTGCATTCACAATATAGAATCACCTCAAAAGTGCCGTTTAAATACTTAAATTAGAATCACAGTAGAGTTAAAGGTGCATCTTTAGCAGGTTTCCCCCACGGCAAATCCGTTTTTATGTCCGTCTGTATATATCTACAGTGGGTAAATATTTGTACAATGTATGCTGCTTGTTTAATAATATGTATGCATTGTCGACTGAAGTGCCATTGGTTGTTAATTAAATGGAAAACTTAAACAGGCGGCCGATGTTTAGTGCCAGCCGTTTTAGCTGTCGCTAGCTATAAAACTCGCTTCTAGTTTTCCTAGTTCTCAATCATTTGCTGTTCAGATGCAAGATTGCTATGCATCCATCATCCGCTGATTAACTAAATACTACCTCTTCTCTACCTCTGGTACATCCCTTAGCTACCTGACATTGCTGCAACCCTCTAACACGAGACATGTTAACAGGCGCATACGTGTCATTCATGTGCGATGCGTTGATGTATTTCTTTGCCGTATTCGCACGCAGCGCATTATTGACGAGGACACGTTCTGCCCGCGCGAATTGCGTCTCCAACTGGACGAGTGCTACAGTGCCATGCAGAACATCCTGGCGCTATTCGGCAAGAAAGAGGACAGCCTGCTGTACGCCGAGCTCGCGAAGAAGCGTCCACTGGCAGCCATCTTGGATGAGAATGTTTCGGCGGGCACAGAGAGCGGTCACATGGGGCTGTTCAATTCGTGGAGTATGGAACGAATCGTTCGTGTCGTTAGTCAGCAAAACGCTACTGTAGTGTGTTACACTGTGCTGCAGTCAGACCTGCTCATCTGGCTGCTGCAGCCTGACAAGGTAATCCACCATTCGTAGTCACTGTGTTGGAATCGCGCTATTAGTACACTGTTATTGAAGCAATTAAAAACTTCTTATGTAAACACTTTGATTGCGTGTTTTTGTATGTGGCTTCAATGTATATGATATATATATATATATATATATATATATATATATATATATATATATATATATATAATATAATAATATATACCTGTATATATATATATATATATATTATATAAATATATATATGTCATCGCTCCATAATATATATATATAACAACAGATGCTTTAAATAAATATATAAAAACAAAAACACACACACACACACACTACGCACACACACACACCATTTATCAAAGCATTAAATTAAATTACTGTATACGTTATTGTAATTTGCTTTATATGAGAGTTTGTTTATTGTTCCTAGGGCCTGGTCACCTTCTGTACGAAGGGTTCAGCGAACAGACAACAGTCAATGGGCGAACTACTGCAGAGTCTCGTCTCGCAGCTCAGGGGTCGACGTGATGTCCGTCAGATGCTGGGCAAGTGTGAGAACCGCGCCTTGCCTCGGCCGAACAGCCAACTAGAGCGGAAGAGGGAGTGGAACGCCAAACTGAATAGCAAGGAACAGCGGAAAGAGCACGTTGCGGAACTGGAAGCGGAGCTGGCAAACGGAACGTCACTGCCCTCCAGTCGTCATCTCTGCTGCTATCAACACGAAACCGCGCACGCCAGAACAGCAGCTCTTTGACTTGTTGCTTGCGCCGATCTACAGCACACTCACTACACTACCGTGTGAGAGCCCTATCGTCTTCATCCCCGACAAGGAGCTGTTCGAGTGTCCGTTTGGCGTCATCCGTGACTGGACGGGAACGTCTCTGCACGAAGTCTTCCACATCAGCTGCATGCCCAGCTTCTACGTTCTGGAGCGGGTCAGCAACAACGACGTTGACCAGACGCGTCATCGCAGTGACGTCGAGCTGCGCCGTCAGCTGAGTCGCTTGGCCGGCATGTCGAGTCTGCTCAACTCCGACACAAGCCCAGTGAACCTGCCGACGTCGAAGTCCGTTCCAACGGTGAACGTCAACGCGAAGTGCGTGTCGAACCCTCTGCTCGCACGGTCGCTGTCTTGTGACATCGACACGGGGTCAGCGGCGGCGGTTGACGACTGCTCCTGGCAGAATGACACGGCTGGTGGTGACAGCAACGACGACATGGCCGACCGACAGGTGCACATTGAGAAGGCGATGGGTTCCCACACCCTGACGACACTCGTGACACACACGTCCACCAACACCGATGTCGTCTCGTCTTCTGTCACTGTGGCCGACTTCAAGCAGGTTAGCCTACCTGACAAATGCACAGTCATCGGCAATCCGTCCTTACCAGAACGGTGAGTATCATTTGAGATTTGTCTTGGGTTGAGATGTCCGACTGTCATAGTAATGAATGTACCACATCCATATGCCACATTGCTAAACAACAATCCAGTTGTCCTTAAATTGTATTTGTGTTTCTTCTTAATGTGTATGTATATATATATATATATATATATATATATATATATATATATATATATATATATATATATATATAATATTTAAATTATTTATAATAAATATAATATACCAGGAACACCTAGGTAAGTCATAACGCAACGGTTGCACGTGTCAGAGGTTACACACACTTTCTCACAATAACAATAATGAAAGGATTAACTAATCGCAAACATAAAGATGAATGTATGACGTTAGTGTTCTCTTACAGCTTGTTGGTTCACGGTGAGCCATGGCACCCAGTCGGGGAGATGACGTCAGCGCAGAAGGAATGCTTAACGGTAGCGAGCTATCTCGATGTGACTGCAACCGTTGGAGCAGACGCTACCAAAGACCGATTCATGCAAGAGTTGCATACTTCCACAGTCATTCATTAGGTGTGATAATATATATATATATATATATATATATATATATATATATATATATATATATATATAATACATATATATATATATATATATATATATATATATATATATATTATTATGTATTGTATATTTTATGTATAAATATATAGGTACATAAAATACATATACACATGCAATGTTTATACATATATACATATAAACATATAATATATACAGTATTATACATATAATTTATAACCTTTACACAACGCACAAAGGCAATATTGCGGACAAAATGCACAGCCATTCAGTGTTAATTCAGTGTCAATGTATTTTGCAAGTCAGCAGATACGTCAATTTACAATGTCCTATCAATCACTGTGGACAATGCCAACAGTTAGAGACCATCGACACATCATTGCCTTTATACTTTCACGCAACTTCTAAATTTACTGACCTTTTAAGAATGTCGTCGCTTTGAACATTGTAAGCTGTGCATTGCATTGTTACCGGTACGCTGCAAAGTGGCACATTACACTGGCGTGTTTGTTTCAGCAACAATGGGTTGTCTGGTGGAAGGCTTGCTGGTGATGTCCCCAAACTTGGACAGCATCGACGGCAGTGCCAACTCTCTGGAGCATGCGAGCATCGTGACGGCGAAGGAGATCGCTGCTGTCAGCATGGTGGCGAAGCTGGTCGTGCTTAGTTCATGTTGGTCGGCCACACAGACTCAAGATGTCGACGTCGGGTTCATACTGCCAAGTGCCTTTCTCGCTGCAGGTGTGACACTAAAGTCCTATTAGGAACGTACTCCCTCATTTTCTCATTCATCTATTCCTCTTCCCAATTTTTTGGCCAGTGACTTCCAACTATTTTTAGTCTCGGACGTTTATTTCTATGTTTTATTTCACCACAGGGTTTTTCGTGTAATGCTTTTTCTGATATATATATATATATATATTTATATATATATATATATATATATATATATATATATATATATATATAATATAATATAACACACACACACACACACACACACACACACACACACACATACACACACACACACACACACACACACACACACACACACACACACACACACACACACACACAAAGAAACACCTGAACGATTGTGTCTGGAGATTGAAATAGTATTAATTCCAGTGTAGGGCAATAAAATAATGGAACTTATTTTCTACTGGTTGTATGCATACTAACAGTGTAGACGTGTTTAAAACAAAAAACGGTAGATGTTTGTCCACATCCATATATGAAAAATAATTTCACTTGCTATGAAAGTTTTAGATGGCGATCATGTTAAATACAGGATCAGTGTAAACTATTGTATTGTTAGTGATTGAACGTTCGCGGTATCGTTGTCAGGTGCCCAATGTGTACTGGTGCTACTGTGGTCGGTTCCTGACGAGGCTCTGGAGATATTCTACAAGACCTTCTACAAAAGTCTGGAAAATGGCAATCAGGTGGCAGGAGCTGTATCAGAGGGCATGAAGGCTCTGGGTAGAAGTAAGAGGTTTGTGCCATTTATGCCATATTTTAATAGTGTAGGACCGACCAGTGGTGTCTATCAAATAATGGTATTGTTCAAGAAGACGATATAATATATATATATATATATATATATATATATATATATATATATATATATATATATATATATATATGAGTCTGTGATAGGTCAATGAACAAGAAAGTAGCATAGTGCTGACATGTTAAACTGGCATATCAATTTGTTTAGTTTGATCATCCAAAGTGGTGTGCCGAGATAATGCCATTGTTACTACTTACAAATGATGCTAATCTCCGATTGTTGTTGTCGTTGTCTTCATCGTCGATGTTGTTGTTGTTTTGTTGTTGTTGTTGTTGTTGTTGTCGTTGTCGTTGTCATTGTCATTGTTTTGTAATGATGATGTAATGTTTTTACCGGTGATACACTTTAATAATTAATAAGACATCGTCAAAATAAGAAGTTCTCAGCACGTGATATTCTCTCTGCTAGGTTCGACAACATCGGTTACACCGCGCCATTCCTGCTGGTTGGCAAGGACGTGCACGTCAACTTGACGGAGATCCACCACGCCATGGTCGACCAGATGATTGACGAACAGGAGGGCATTGTCACCCAAGCGAGTTCTAAGAACCCTCTCAATCTAGCGCCACTTGTCCCTGCGGGTAATTAAGAAACACATGTGTTGAAAATGTGTGCATGGCCAAAGCAAATGTGCAAATAGGAATACCAGTTCTACGGTACAGCTTTGAGAAAGCACAGATTGTGCACAGATTGGATTGTGCTCTTGCAGATACATCAGTGACATGCGTGATGTCCGACGCGCCCCATTGCGTTACTTCCTGCGTTACCACTAAGCATCTACAACCACTGCTACCACTATCACCATAGCTATTACCACCCACCACCACTATTAATACCACCATTAAACCGCCAGAACAACATCCTCAATAATTGCCCATTCACCACTTTACACCACCATCACTATCACCACCACCACCGCCACCTCTACAACTACATAACCACCACCATCACCACCACCATCACCACTACCACTACGCCACCACCATCAGTACCACTACACTACTATCATCACCACCACCACCACCTCTACAACTACATAACCACCACCACCACCACCACCACCACTACCACTATGCCACCACCATCAGTACCACTACACTACCATCATCACCACTATCACCACCACCACCACCACCACCACCACCACCACCACCACCACCACCACCACTACACCACCACCACCGCCACCACCACCACCACTACACCACCTCACCACCACTACACCACCATCACCACCACTACCATCACTACCACCACCACCACCACTACCATCACTACCACCACCACCACACCACCACCACCACCACTACACCACCATCACCACCACCACCACCACCACCACCACACCACCAATACACCACTACTATCATCACTCCACCACCACACACCACCACCACCACCACACCACCACCACCACCACCACACACCACCACCACCACCACCACACCACCATCACACCACCACCACCACACCACACTACCACCACCACCACACCACCACTACACCACTACACCACCACCACCACCACCACCACCACCACCATCATCATCATCACTACACCACCATCACCACCACCATTGCAAGCACTACCTTTGATGATGTTATTGTGACCTTGCAGTAGGGGACAATGAGGAGAGGCTGCAGGTCATGCAGGAGTGCATGTCCTTCGTACTGGCGACCCGCGCCAGACAAGGACTGTCACTGGTGTCCAGTCTCATCGACCTCGTAAGTGTGTGCACCAATTTCCATTCCGGGCAGCTTGTACAACCGCTACACACTTTATGTGTTTACTACGTTTACGGTGCTACTGTCTTTGTAATTACAGTTTAGCTATTTTTGCGTAATTGTAATTATGTTTGCCTATTAGCCTTCCCATTTGTTTCACGAAAACAAAACATATAATTTATTTTATTATATTCCTGTATCTGCTCAGAAATAGCAACAATCAGCCAATGCTTCTTTACCACGTTGGGCATCATTTATTTTAGTTTGACGTCTTTTCTAGGGTTGAACTTATTTACATGGTTTTGGCGACACTTATTTAAAGTCTAATGTGCTGGCACAGTTCTGTGATTGTTTAATATAGTTGGGTTGATCTTTTTGTCGCAGTTCGGTAGTTTAATAGGATTGGGTGATCTTTGGTCACAGGTAGATGGCCAAATGTAATTAAAGTGATGTGGTCATCGTTGGGTTGTCTAACATTACAGTCGTCTCTCGTTTTTCAGCACACTGATTCCTTAGGGCACTGGCCAGTTAAACGACAAATGCGGATTAATGAAAGGCCTTTCTAACATTAAGTATTAGTTTGTATGTATATCATTGAGAACATAAAACAATGTGTAAACGTGTTACAAGTATTTTTAATAGGGACAACCGTTTCCTTGAACGCAACCTACTATAATTATATATTTGATGTACTTTGCGATTGCGCCCGTCATCGTTTACTTGATCAGTAATGGTCTACGTTACATAATCATGAGCAAGTGCCGTTTTGCGAACTGAAGACGGTGATTTTCTAAGAGGTCAGCGGCGACCACAGCGGCCGTGTAACGGTTGCCCTAAAACACCGTGGGGACCGGAATCATGAATAAACTTATTAAAAGGACACGAAATCTTCGTGGCTTTTTATTTAGACGAATTAATGTGGTATGAAGATGGTTCATACACAAAAGCGTGCGAATCACGGAAAACTAGAATATCGAATACCGAATAAATGATACATAGATATAATTGGAGTGATACGTTATTAAGGTTGGTGGTATAACACTATTGGGCGATCTTTGCTTTGGTCACAGTTGAGTTATCTAACCTGGTTCAAGGTAATTTTTGGTTACAGTTGGATGGTTCTCTGAAGCGACTCCACACTAGTGAAAATAACCTGAAGCCAGTTACCCTTCCCAGTGAAATCATCGTGTCTCCTCATTCCATGCAGCTGCTCAGACTTCTGGGTTTCCATTTCCAAGTAAGTAATGCATATTACACAACAACTAGCCAGGGTATTGCCCACCCAAAAATATGTGGCTAACGAGTGTTGTTGTTCACCTCTTGGCATCCCTGTCGTCAGGAGTGGTTACTGTCTTTTTCCTCAATTTTCTCTTACTGCGTTCTCTATCAACAGCAGTCTCCAACTTCTATCTTTTGCTGTTGTTCTACAGTCTCTTTCCAATCTTTCCAAATCTCCTTTAACGCCTCCCAATTCTGCCGTTCAAACGCTTCTGATGATACCGCACCATTCATAGTTATGGCGAACAAAGCCAGTATAAATATTATATGTAATTATACGTTCAATAGTTAAATAGTTGGCAATAAGTAACAGGATTAAAATATGGAGTGTGAACGTTACTTGAGCTTCAGCTGCCGTATGACATCCACGTACCACCAACGTTACTCGACGCTGTCATCCGGCGCTAATGTTCGTGTGTGTCAACAGTCAACACAATGTGTTCTATTCCCTTAACGTTCCCGCCATGTCTCGTGTCATTCTTATTATATGTTTAGATAAGCCTTTTTGTGTATTGTCATAAAATCAACAAGATCTTCCACTTCATACGTTGTACCTGTGTTATACATGTGGTCCGCCGAAACTGTCCAAATCACCTATTTGGCTCTTAAATAAAAAATGTTGTCGACCTCTTTAGACCTACCAGCGGTTTCAAATATGGTGCCGTTGACGCACACACGCGCGCGCGCACACACACACACACACACACACACACACACACACACACACACCATATATATCACACACGCGCGCGCGCAAACACAGGCTATACATAAACTGCATACAAGTGTATCCATTGTACACACACATTATAGAGTGCAGTGGCTCAAGGGTAGAATTTCGGACTATCGATTAAGAGCACCCGGGTTCGAATCTTGTGCTGCGTTGCAAAACCTTGGCAATTTTTATAACTCGACATTGCTCCAGTTCACTCAGTTGTATGGACGAGTACCAGGCTATATATAGTGGCGGATATTTGTTCGATTAGCCTTCGCGCATTAATTGCAGCGTGGTTGGATTCTTCCCAGAGAAGTTGACATGATGGTTGATTGAACAGGTCTTCCATGCAGGGAGTAAAGTATAAAGCCTTTGAGCAGGGCTGAGGACTGGATACTGCGGTATTATATTAACTTACCTTGTTACATGCATTCTCATCTGACCTAATTATGTAGGGAAAGGGTTCGACGACAGAGCACCAATACGTGCTCTATCCACACTGGAACAGAGGCCAAGTGCTCGTCCCCATCTATGACGCCCTCAGTGCAGTCGCCGGTTGGTTGAACTTTCATAAATCCTCCCAAAGATACACTAACAATAATATGCGACAGTGTATAGTAATGCATAACATCACACGATGGCGTACTTGAACATGCACACGTGTCATGTTCTTCTGTATAATGTACGTACGGAATCTGGGTAATGTCCAGCGGGTGTTTTATGCGCACGTGCACGCGATACCAGCTTTTATAATATACTTTTTTTATGTAAATGGTGAATAAAATGAGGTTAAAACATTTCACTGTACTTAACTATTACGTGTTTTGATAATGTAATTAGTTTGCTGTTCAACGCAACAGCTGCTACTTGAAAGCTACCAGTGGAATGGCAGATGGTGGCGCTGGCGGGATGGAATTTAAGAGACGTGCATCTGAGGGGGAAATGAGTTGATAATGATAACGTCTCAAGTGTGAGATCGTGGGCCTGTAATGGTGTCTTCAGTTATATACAAGCGTAGCTGGTGTAACTTGAGAGGCGTGATGTCGACAGGGTTATCATACTTTGTACACAATACTGACCTGGCTATATTGAATGGAACAGCAGGAGTGTGTATGTGCATGTTTAACTAGCTAGTCAATTAACAAGGGTAAAATATCATACTTCGGTTCATTGGCCTACAAAATAAGTTCGAGGCAGAAGAAACAGTTACAGTATATAACTGTTAGCATGTTACTGATTGTCTAGAATACGTCTGGGAGGGGCATGGTATGTAGTATCATAGGCTTACCGATTGCCTTCACAAAGAAGGATACGATTTGTATCAGAACATCTACCACAATACTACGTCTAAACGCATAACGCGGTTAATAATTGAATTGGTTGCGAGTCACCAACAAGACCATACATTGTTCCAGTGATGATGTCGGTCCAGCCGTGTGCCCGGGCCATGTCAGAGTTGCTCCCAGCGCCGCAGGAGACCATTTCCAACATTGTCGACGTGGTCAGTAAAGACGGTTTACGGCAAAATATCGGATAATGAACTATAAAATGTTAAGATAATGCACCACTTCTCTAAGTGTGCAGTTGTAATACATATTGGTCAGTGTCGATGTTATTGTTTTGTTCGCGAGAAAGGATCGATTAACGGATCTTGTTGGTGTGACGTGATTGGCGGTCGACCATTCGCTGACTTCATCTCTGTGTAGCAGCTGGTTAAATTTAACATAGCTCCATGAGAACATAGATATAAAACATTTATCAAATTTATATTTATATCTATGATGAGAACAGCCATGGCGATGAGCAGCTTCAAGATAAATGATGGCACATCACAATATGCTGAGAATATTTTGGTGTCATCATTATTGTTATTAAGCTACGCATACTACACTTTAAAATATTTCCAATTTTGTTTAATCAATTAGTAATAATCACAATTAGGTGCTTAATACCTATCCATCACTGGCGAAACATTTTAACCAATTAGTAATAACCAAAATGATGTGTTTAATACCTATTCATCACTGACCAAACGAAGTTGGTTGTGTTCAAATATGACTGACCGCCCTGAATGCGACGATTCGACCAACTAATAATGTTACCAACACAGAAATATATGCGTAAAATAAAATATGTAATGTTCGTTTGACGCTGAGAATAATTTTTGATTTTGTTACGTATCGGTGTTAATGCAAACGGTTTCACAGTTGTCTTTAGCCTTTCTGACACTTGTGCTTGCTTCTGGTGACAGTTTTGTGTCACCAAACATGCCCCAGAGATCCAACTGAAGGTGTCAGACCGCTCTGTGAAACCCTTGTGGAAGAATAGCAAGGTGAAGAGACTCATGTTGGCAATCGGCTTCCGTCAGATCGGACCACTGCTCAACTTTCGCAACGTCACTGCAACCAGGTGAAATGTGCTTGCTTTGAATACAACCGAAAAAATCAACAAACTGTTCCATTTCAGCAGTTTAACGTGTCCTCAGAATTGATCTAAAACGTTTCCTATGGTAACGATTCTCTGCATGTATGTTTGCAAATACTTTAGACTGAATTGAAACAATCTACCATTCTAATAAAATTATGAATTCGATATCGTTATTTTCTTTATTTTCTGTTATGCTAATTTCTTCGTCATGTCGTTGTTTCCACTAAAACTTAATGACGAAAGTTACAAGGGACATAATCGTTATATTACCGTCTTTTGTGTTTGTTGTGTCTAACCCATCGGTGTTATTAAAGCAAACCGGAGTCAGTGATAATGGTCGATGTGCCGACATTTTAATGCTGCAGGAAGAATGGAATAACAAACGATTACAGGTGTGGATTAATTATGTAGAAAGTGTTGACCATCTCTGATACAGTCTACATCTATATTTGGACCTTGTAGCATATGTACCATATGCTTATCGTATACTACGGGTCTTTAACTCTAATCGTCTTATTGTTGTGCTGCTTACAGGAAGATGCTCACGGCAGCTCTACAGTTCCTGATCTCGATGTCAGTCCACAAGAGTACCGTTCTGTTGTATAAACTCGACATAGATCTTCTTGGAGGACCACACAGCACCAAGGTTCAAATAAATAACCACATAATAATTCACTTTATCGTCTCTGTCTGTGTCTTACTAAATCAGCATAAATGCAATTTTCAGATGGTCTTTTTCGTAATAAAATTGGAATGCGATTTGCTAAAACGTGTCCACCAATCACAAAGTAGCATGCTATTTGCACAGATGAATTCATTAACAAGAAACTATTAATTTTATGCAAATGTTCTTGTTTTTTCTGCATTCAATGTTCTATGAGATTTGCAAAGTGTAACATAAAATTTATAGAATCGGTCTTTCTTTTTCTTTGCTAATGAGCATACAATTGACAAAACACTCTTAGTTGTTTAATTATGATCAAAATAGCACAGATAAGCTAGGAAGTAGACAAATGTCACGAAGATCCACTTCCATGTGAATTCCATGTGAATTAACATTTTTGATAAGTCTATTGTATCGAATATCAATTATTGTATAATGTTTCAAAAGTAATGCTTGTTTCAATTGCAGACATCGACAGTGAGTTTAGATAACATGGCACTCCCAAGTTTGTCACCAATGCTGTTGCCAAGAAACCAAGTAAGTATTATCGTAAATGTTGGAACATGTCAGACATATCATCAAAAGTGTTAGTTATAATTTTACATGAAATCACAGACTGAACAAGATACAGATAAATGGGAAATATATGTTACATTCAACAACAAAATTGATACACACATTTATATTATTCTACTGTAGTTGTACATACGGATCGCATAAATATTATTTCAGCTTCGAATGATGACACCATGGCTGAGCAGAATGGAAACATCTGGAGAAATGGAAGAAAAGATTAAGCTAGCCAAAAGGTAAAATGTTTACTCAAATATCTGACAATACATGCTATCTTATAATTCGTACACAACGTTAGGTAAATGTCTAAGTATATAGGAGCCAGACTGCCTAGACATTTATACTTAGACATCAGTCTAACATAACGTGCCCACAAGGCTAACGGTCAGCAAGTCAATTACACACGTGTCGCCATCAATTTGGTCTCTAATCAAAAGATCGCCGGCCCATGTACTAGTGGTGCCAAACATGTTGCCATTGAACACGACCCTGCACATTCTTGTCAATGTTGGCCAACTATGCACTTGGTGATTAGGTTAAGATTATAGGGTCTACATCGTATATATCAGGCCTAATTAACCAGGCCCAATTAACCAAACATATACTCTACGTTTGTTGTCCTCCCCGAAGGCCTGGGTCTTGTCAGTGATTAATCTATAAATCTACGGATATGAAGTAGCACGTCTATCTTTTCGAAATACTTCTTCAATATTCTCACCGTTTATGAGGTACACCAGTTGTTTGGAACATAAAGCGTAATGAGTGTGTAAAACATAAATTAGCAAACACTTTCCACCATGGCATGGTTAATTTTAATATACAAAGCATAGTGCCTCACATGCGCGACGCAGTTGTCGAAGTTAAAGTGTGCGAGTCATTGTGTTTTTGTAATGACGTTATGTGTGTCCTAATATTTGGTAAATGTTACTATCCTACATTGACATAACAACTACCAAACGTTCCCTAATTCATCATCATCGTTGCACAATCGTGATGTCACATGGTTGGGTGAGGGCTTCAGCATGTTGTTTCCTGGTGTGTCTACCTTGTGCTATCCTCGTCAGATGATGCCGTCCAATATTATCCGCTCAGGTGACATATAATCTACTTGCATGAAGAATTGTGATAGTTGGCAACAATGCACTGTTAACATTACACATTGTAAATATTGTTGCAGTAAATCCGACCTGACCACGGAATATGCCAAGTATAAGACGCAGGCAAGATCGTGGCATCATGTGACACTGACAGCCCAGGTATAGGCCATAAATTTCAGTGTATTATTATTAGTAGTATTGTTAGTGTTAAAACGAATAATTACTGAACTGGTAAAACCAATCACTTGGTGTTGCTTGCCTGTAAAACCAGTCCTGTCTCAATGTGGTATTTGGGAAATACGGCACTTTTGATACAAACACGTACCCGACACCCACGCACGCGCGCACGCGCGCGCACGCACGCACGCGCGCACGCACGCACGCACGCACACACACACACACACACACACACACACACACACACACACACACACACACACACACAGGTTGTCTCAGCCATTACTGGGAATCAGTCACGGTTGTAATTATTAGCAAACAGTTTCCTGAATGGATTGCGTTGAATGTGGGAACATCGCCATCATTCTGAAATGTTAAAATTCTTCTTGTCTAAGTCATCCGGCACCCGTTATAGAACAAATCAAGTTGTTTAAAACTTGTCAACTTAAACAAACTTTTTTATATTGCTTCATGTTCATTAGAAGCAATATGGCGGACAATGTG
Source organism: Ridgeia piscesae (assembly GCA_025642075.2). Classification (NCBI taxonomy): domain Eukaryota; kingdom Metazoa; phylum Annelida; class Polychaeta; order Sabellida; family Siboglinidae; genus Ridgeia; species Ridgeia piscesae. Next base: position 103,362 of record JAODUO010000256.1, read on the forward strand.
CCTTCAACATAATAATATTCCCGCCTTTAATATGCTAACATTATTAGCACAAACAATAAGGGAGAGACAACCTCCCTTTTATGGTCTGATTGTATGTCTTCCGCTACAGGCGAGTGAGACGCTGGAGGGCTACGGACGCGAGGAAGAGCGCCCAGCCAAGATAAAGGTGGGAGGTGATACGAGCGTACAGTCGAGTGCCAAGATGACGTTACGCGAAATCTCGAAGCAGCGAGAACACGCCCACAACCTCCTTCAGCAGCGCCTCGATGATGTTGCTTTGCAACACAGAAGTGATATCAATAAACTGTACTTGCCGTATTTGCAAAATGTGTAACAAGTTACTCGATTTGTCCACGGACATTACTTATTTGCAGTATTTAAATAATTCTGATTGGATATAATTCGTGTTTACATCCTTGTAGTTAATGCGTCAACTCATTCCCATCGATTTTCCCCCAGTATGCCTACTAACACGTATATTGTCGGAGTGGCCTAAATTGATATTGGCTTGTAAAGTTCTTGTTTGTCCGAAATGTTCTTCAAGGGACAGTTGTTACTGACAAAAGTACCAACATGTAGTGATACCTTCACGTGTCAGTTTGGTACTCGTGTTGTGATATTGTTCGCGGAAACAACAATCTGACCCTACGTGAAATGTCACAAATGTTTATACTATAATAAAACACAACATTCATCGTGTGTTTGCACGTCAACAACATTGCATTACTGGAGTTTTCATTTGTGAGTTAATTGTAGTCAGATGCCAACCATGTACATGCATGATAGGTTTAGGTGGTCTCCGGGTTGGTCTACGGGCTAGTGTCACAACCGCACGCACGCACGCACGCACATAATATTATACACATCGCCATCATCACAACAACCACCACCACATGCACGCACGCATTATATGCCAGCGTTCAACATAACTGCAATCCCGCTATCACAATGCCGTAAGTCTTCTGTTGGCCCTTCATCTTCCACAAATCACAGACCCGGTTGGTTCACGCATTTTTATATACATTCTGATCACGCCATATGCATATATACCTTAGGGTACCTTAGGACGGTTCTGATCGTAGGATATCCTGTGTTCCTCTGTTATCAGCTCTTCGTTTTCATAATATATTAATATGAGATCGCGTGGTCCCATTCTATTGTTTATTATTCTTCACGGTCCTTCAAATCGTGGTGGAGTACATGCATTAATAGGTTTTGCAAGACGCCCTGTACTTTGAAGTACGTAGATGGTGTCGGTAGTGCCAGAGTAGACGACGGCAAATGGTTGCGCCACCTCGCGGACACTGGATAATCAAGGATTCACCACACAAATGTCTCGTTCGACAGGTGGCGAAATAACGGGTACCGGAAATAACATATTAGTAAAACTGTTCTGTACTGCGTGAAAGTATTGTAATGTTAAATTAATACAGTAATAATGGCAGAAGCTGACGTAACAGAAACAACAACCGAAACTCAACAGGAAAATGAAGAGGTAACTGCGAGGGTTACCAGAATTCCGCAGCATACGTGACAACTGTGACATTATTAATATGATGATATTTGTGAACTAATTATATTATCGCCCACCAAATTGTCTTTAATTATCATTAATTTCAAGATATCTATTTCGTTTCAAGGCATAATACCTTGAAACATGACTCTGGCTAATGTTGTTGTGGGTTTGTGTGTTGCAATAAACATCCCCATTCCGTGGTATGCTTGGCAGGTAAACCGTAAATTAACTGGCCCGACAGGCGCCACCCACTGGGACTGTGTGACAGCTGAGGCGGGCGGGTCTCTCTGAATTCTACTAGTCTAGTAATAGGGGGTCAGAGGCTCAGACCACAGTTAGACTTCCTGGTCTGACCCATACGAATGTAGTACCTTAATAATTGTGTCATTTGACATTTTGAGGAAAAAAATATGTGAACTGAGTACAGTAGGGCAGGCATACTAGTAGATTCAGTGCTATGATGAATCTGCAGTGTGATGACGCATGTTAGGCAGAGTGTAGTTGGTGTAGTGATTTTTTGCCAGTTTTCTTACATGACCCTGTGGGTGCAGACAAAAATGTGCTAAATTTGGTCAATATTTACGGGCAAGTGAACATACAAATGTCATGCATGCATTTTAAAAGAGTCTGAGATAGTGATTTTGACAAAACTTGACCAGCATTTCAGTGACATGACTGCAGTGACTGTGTAGAAATAAAAAAAATTCTCAGGTACAGTTTCCTTATAATCTGACAAAACGTTAACATGGCCGCCAATAGGAAAATCAACAATGCTCTGTAGTCTGTGCCCAATAGTAAAGGATCATGGAACGACCTCCGGATTGGGTTAGAACAGACATAAAACATATCCGTGTGCTTTGAGTGAAAGTTATACTTCGTATATCATTGAATAGTGGTATAATGTAACTCATCTACAGGCTTTCCCATGGGAAGCGGCATATCCATAGCCCTAGAATATGCGATAGCCGATAGGCAAGCGTTCAGTGGGCCTGGAGCCCCCTGGAATTTGACGTTTGGGCACCATTAACCTATTCGGTATGCAAGAAAAGCATCAATTAAGTTGTTGGTTATACTTACAACATGTATAAGATGTTTCATGATATTGATTTCATATACTGAATGGAAGCACTCGGTTTCTGCCTCATCATGTTCAAAATGCATTGTAGTCACTGTATATAAGGCTCGACATAACGCTTGTCCGGGTAAATTGTTACCCATGTCAGATTAGTACATTGTCCACGACATAGCTTTATGTAGAGACCCGTCCACCCGTCATTTGGACGGGTAAAAACGGATATGGACGGGGAGAAATATGGTGGACGGGTAAAAAAAGGGCTTCCAAAACCATAGATATTGTTAGTTATACCTTGAATGTGAGTGAAATGGTGTCACATGTGTGTTTGTAGTCCATTTCAGGTCATCACATACATCTAAAAGTTGTAAACTGGCTTAACAGTTAACATCCACATGTCCACCAAAACATGTGTGACTGGCAATAATTGTATCCTGCATAAAGCCCTGGTCCACAAGACCAAGACACTTGTCCAATGGGACAAGTTGATATTGCCATGAGAAATTTCTACATGGACACTTTTTCCTCTTCCATTAAATGACCTCGGTCAACTTGACCATTATTGTCATTGGTTTTTAGATTTGTCCTTCTCTAGAATGAATGAGTCCACTATATGTTACACATTTACTCCCTGTGTGGGATATTATACTTCCCCTGGCATAGACACCAGACAGAAGGGACCACCGCCTTTAGTGTCTCTTCCGAAAGACACAGGCAATTACGAAATTGCCTAAGTTTTGAAATGGCGGCAGGTTGGATTGAACCACCGTCCCCTCGATTGACAGTTTGGTGCTCTACCGCGTGACCACTGCTCCCCACATACAAATGATGGGACAAGTATATAATGCACTGAGAAGTTTCTACTCGGACAAATTGTTATTGCCCCGAGAAGTTTCTACCCAGACACTTGTCCACTGGGACAAGTTGATATTGCTCTGAGAAGTTTCTACCCGGACATGCCTAAGAAAATGTCATCATGATTCACTTGTTACAACTTATCAATAAATGAATCAATAGCTGCTGTCGGGGGAAATGACTCAAGGAAAACAATTTATCAATGTTTTCTTAGGCTTGTTGGGGTGGACGACAGACTGAGTTTTACCACCATTGTGTGTGTGTGTGTGCATGTGTGCGTGTGTGTGTATTTATGTTTACATTATCTTCAGTGTATATGTCTATGCATGTAATCTTGTTTTCACAGAATCCCACAACAATGGTACTTAAACTGAAGAAGCCAAAAAATGATAAACAAATCTCATGGAAGGAAGGCACAGTTGACAATGAAAACCTGAACAAAAAGAAGTCAAAATGTAAGTGGTTATTACTGTAATTAGGAAACCTTTCAGGTATGAAATTAGCTATGAAATACATTTTGTCACGTTGCATTGACTGCAGAGTATTGAGAAACTAGTCTGTCTGTCTCCTGTATTTTAAATAACAAGTTTAGTAACCAAGTGCATTGCAATGTGAGTGATCCCCCAATAATTTGCACTGAAATCTGGCTTCCAATTTGTACCCCATCCAAAGAGAGTACTTACTCATCCCATGCCTAAAGAACTTAGCCCACCTTAGATTAATCCAGACCATAGTTTGATAGATTGTAAGGATGTTCATACATAGGTGTGCAAACCATGATAACACATTAACACCATTTTGATTTACATCAACAATTGTGAGTGAGGGTATCTTAGGTCTTGTGTATATGTATATATAAATTATACGTGTGTGTGTGCATGCATGCGTGCGTGCTTGCAAGAAATGGTTCTTTTTCCCATGTCAGTGTTAGTTTCTGAATCAGAAAAAGATGCAAAGAAAAACTAGAAATATTCCTTTCAAATAACAAAGTTTAGCAGCACATATGTCGTAAGATACAATACACCATTTGGCCCAGTAGCGTACCACTCCACAAAGTGTCCACACACACATATATACATGTGTTGTGTTAAATGCAATAACTGCTCATGCACATTTAATCAGTCTAATGTGTTGACAAAGGAGACAAATCTAGGTGCAACTGTGTGGATTTCTCATATATAATTATTTGATTTAAAATGTCTCTGTACTTCTCTAGGTTGCTGTATCTATGTGAAGCCACGTTTATTTGATGAGTCGTCTTCAGAAGAAAGCGAAGATGATGACCCATTTAACAAACATAAACATCGTAAGCGGAAAGCAAAACACGACCCGAACTGTCCAATGCATGACCATGATCATAACGACGGGGCCGATGGAAACAAAGGTTAGCCACTACTACTGCATTATACAGTGCACATCAGTGTGAATTTAATCACTTTCTTTACATATTTTTTCATTTCTCAGACTACTATATTTTCAGGGTTAACTTTGCCAAATTTATGTAATGTAATTTAATCATGAGTTAAGCTTTCAGTTAGCTTGCATTAACCATTGTTCGTAAACAGTTAGTTTATTTTTTGAAATACCGATACCTATCTTTTGGTGTAAATTATTTTATGTTAGTAAGCTTTCATCTTTGAAAGACATTTTAATGGACACGTGAACACAACAAAATATACTAGTATACTTAATTGTAAATGTTGTCGTTCTAGTAATACTGTTAAGACATAATCATTTGCGGAACATAGCAGTCCGACTTTGTATCTTGAATGTTCACACCTAAAAATTGATGTTTACGTTACGTTTATCTTCAGACTGTTGTACAGAAAAAGAACACTCGGCTCCTGATGCACCAAGCACCAGCTCGGCACCCAGCTAACAACACGTGTCTGTGATTCGGTTGAAATTGTCAGGGACAATTTGTGTGAGAGGGAACTCCCGTAAATCAGCCATGCCTAATGCAAAATGCATGCAACATCAACAATACACTGTACAACCACTGCTTGGTTACCATATTGTTATTTGGCAATGGTCGTGATGTTTTTCCTTCCACAATACTAGGGCACAGCGCGGAATCAGCACAAAAACACTGTCTGATGTGGAAAAATGCTTCCATTTGTCATGTTTTGTATATTATTAGCATGTTTATCGTGATGAATGGATAAATAATAATTGTGATCATTGTCACCGTTTCGTGAATTTTACATTACTAATTTGATCAGCCATGAACATGGCACATGGTGCTTCGGCTTGTGGTGTAAAAATATTTATCAGTTACTACATTATGCTGTCCAGGCTAGAGCTTTACATTATGATTTGTTAAGATATAAAATTGTTGATAGACTGACTTATATAACATTGTCGTGTTTATTATTTGTTCACTCAAGCACCTCTCCGTACTACTTGCATGTAAGGCAGAAGATGAAATATTCAAGTATCATTTCTCCAGTTTTGTCTCCAATGTAAGGTGCAATGTTTGTAGTTCCCCTTAACAGTTCTTCTCCAAATTATTTTGGATCATGCTCTTTTTCATTCAGGTGTCTATTGCAACTTTGGTTACGACCTCCTACTTTGTCAAAACATGGATGATCTGTGTAGTTACTATGATCAGTTTTACTTTGGAGATCTACATGGTGTTTCCGAGTGGTTTTGTGTAAAAGGTTGAAAGTTCCACACACAGTATGTCAGCCAGTGGACATCACAAATTATGTAAACAAGTCCCCATATATTTTATCAACTTTCTTGCTGCATGTATCATTTCATACATTTGATGGTACCTGTGTTTTCTACTTACGCTCGACGTTGAACAAAATGTGTTGGTTTCATAATGCCATGTTTATTTAAGGATAGAAATTCGGTTTACATGTGTACTCCATATATTAGAGCAACAATAGAAATGGTTCAGTCATCATAACTTGTGTTTGGGTTTTTAATATTAACATCATTCATATCAAAAATAAACTTTCAGATATTTTTGTGCAAGTGTGGCGGTCCAGAACGTCGAAGGTTAGCGGTTCATGTCAAAAGGTTAGCGGCTAGCCAGTCGGGAATGTATATCCGGTCCAGGATGTCGTTCCACCTCGTTTTGAGTGTTGTTTATGGACTTCTTACATGCGTGACAAAAGTTAACGCCTACTGTGACCAGCGTAAACATGGTGATTGCCAAATTAACATATGAGTGAACCATGCATATTATAGTTTATGTTAATCATTTATTGATGCACTTCCTTTCTTGCAATTATTATTAATAAACGTAACAAAACCTCACAATCAATGTTACTTGTAATTTTTTATAAACAGTGTTTTCTTAATGTCCTTGTCTCAGAGCGTTGTGTATGTTATGGCTTCGTTACAGCCATGGTTTTCAATGCAGTCTATAGTACGTGCAGCATTAAATACAAATCCCCGCATCTTCGTGACATATAACTGGCAGTTTAAGATATATATAACTGTCTACTAGCTGAATGTATTGGATGTAACGTGCCCGAATTGTCATAGTTTGTAGGCATGCCCTATATTTTGAAAACAAATTAAAATAAAGCTGTATTTTAGATACATACGGTTTAAATTGTGTATGTGATGTAGATAGCCCATAGAGATAGTGTGTACAATCAATTCGTCAGGGGATGGGTGTGGATCACACTTTTATAATGGCATATATTTGCGTCTATTTTGCATGTATGGAACACACTTTTATAGTGGTCCTATTGGAATGTTTTGTAGAATTAATTTTTTGTATTCAAAAAGGTGTTATATGGGCTTAACATTGCAGTATATAAATCCCATTGAGGTGCTTCAATATCAAAGGGTGGAAATCTAGACGTTACCATATCCAAGTAGTTGGTTTTACCCAACACAACTCGGCAATGATTTAATAATATATTTTGGGATATGAGTCATGCATTCAAGACTTACATAACTATATTAACATGTCGACTGGTGTAAGTATGTGTCACATAACAGTTGAATAGTAGTGTTAAATGAAATGCAAACAATATCATTCACAACAATAGAAGCTCTTTGTATAAACCGTTGCATTTAATAATTAAATAAGATTACTTTCAAAGATTGATAAACTCATGCAACAACGCGGGCCGAATACCAACAACGTCGGTCTGCTCTATTTGGTTTGTCTCCGTTCCGACGCAGATGGCCTTTGCGTACTGAAATATAGATACACATTATGGTTAATATTTCCCAGTGTTAATAACACATTCATATGAATACCTCTTTATGGTCCCCTGTAATGTGACTATTGTTAGTCACATCGTTTCTTTGGTTGTTCAGTTAAATATAACAACACTTCACACAATACTGAAATAATATAAATGACAAAAGATGTGTATTTTAAACTTTGAACAGTTTAAAAAAGCAAACTTATTACTTCAGAAACAACATCCATACTAATCCAGATATAACATAACAGTGTATTGAAAATAACGCCACTTGTTGATGTAATGGCTGATTAAGGGCCACATGATAATATAATCTAACTACTCCTGCAAAAAACATCACTACGACAAAAACAGACATGGCTAGTAGGCAACAATCCATGTCTTCCCTGTTTTACTATAGCAATGAAAACGTGGGTGTGAAAAAGTTTTAAAGACACACATAATATGTGTGTCTTTAAAACTTAAGCCATATAACACTGCTTATTGTGTATATTATACACAATAAGCAGTGTTATATGGCATTTGTTAACCAAGCTTATGCTAGAAAGTAAAAAAAATGGTTGTATAATAATAGTAAGATTTCTATAATGCTTATATCATCGTGTGTGTGTGTGTGTGTGTGTGTGTGTGTGTGTGTGTGTGTGTGTGTGCGCGCGCGCGCGTGCGTGCGTGCGTGTGTGTGCGTGTGTGCGTGCGTGACTGTACTGTGGGTGGGTGGGTGGGTGGGTGGGTGGCGTGCGTGGGCGTGCGTGCGTGCGTGCGTGCGTGCGTGCGTGCGTGTATGTAACGGCAGTACTTAAGTCTATCGGTTTACTTTGCCCAAAGACTCAGTTGTATTCAGGTTATTCAAAATTTGTGATTCGATAAAATCCCGGCCAACTATCAATATCTGTAATATTTCAATAAACATGATACGCCAAAACAATTATGTCAGTGCTGCATGTTACGGGACAAAATATAGTTTACTTTTCCAATAACGCTACATCCATTAAGATATAAACTAAATAAAACTTGACCATTAAATTATTACTCCCTCCCTCTCTCCCTCAGCCCTCCCTCTCTTCCTACCTCCATCCATCCATCTCCATCCCTACCTCCCTACCTCCCTCCCTCCGATCCGCCCTCCTCTGTCTCTGCGTCACACTATATCTATCCCGTTTTCCTTATTCTTTCCCACTCTTCTCTGCTTGTCTACACCCCTCTTCCTCCACGTTTTCGCCCGCCACTCGTTTTTTTGAACCCATTCCCATTAAGGCGCACATGGATTCGGTCATGGCTATTTGCACATATCTACACGAACGTCGAAGCTATTTATGCCATACAAAGCAATTGTGTAATACCTGCCATGCTTCATTGACATTATCACAGTTTAACACAGACAATGCAATCCGTCAATTGGTGTTGGACATTCTTGGCATATCGGTGACTTGCACGTGACTGTTATTTCTATTAACAAATAACTGAAGGGTACAACGACCAATAGCATGGAATCGTTGGGGTCAAAATGTAGTTCTCCCCGTTAACAGTGCAAGGCCAACTTCATCTGTTTCTTGGTTTGTTCGATTGGGGTCGAGTGCAGCAGACGATGCACGTTTGACGCTCAATGCAGTGTGACAGTTGGTCTGAACTAAGCTGCACACAAGGTGCAGTTTAAGATGTCAGCAGATACTAGGATATCAACAGATGCAGAAACACAACGAAGACGGACACATATTGGACGATGCAATTACTCGAAGGTATAAACGTTTATGGTTTGTGGTGGAAAGACAACTAATGCTCGTACGTTCCATTATTGTTATATAATCATATTCGTGATTCAAGGCATGTTTCTGTTGTAATCCTCTCTACCATAATTTTACCTTTAACAGCATCACAAAATGTGTTCAGAATTGCTTAGCAAGGATTGAGACTAGGTCTCCATGTTTTATTCGTTATATGCGGCTTCTAAAGTCATTGCATTGTCTTCCTGTCCGATATCGTATTATCTTTAAGATCTTTAAATTCATTGCTTGCTCCGATGAGAAAGGTTGCCTAGTTTCGATCATTTCTAGTTTTTGTCCCTAAAGTCAATACCATTGTTGGGACAAGTGCTTTTGCCTGTTTAAGCTAACACGTATGTGGAAAACAAAATTATGATCACTATGCTGATCGGTGTTGATAATATCTAAATAAAATAAATTAGCTTAGTCTACATCTGTTATATGTTTATTATTTTATGTTATGTATTCTTGTTTACCAATTTTATGAAGGACAAAATGGCGACGATGTTTGCGCCATCTTGGTTTCACGTCGCCTGTTGTAAAACATTCCTATCCATAAACCTGCATGGATGAATAATTATAAGTTCACATGTTTAATGTATCATATGATATAATATAACATATAAACGATGTTTTTGCCTGTTTAAGCTAACACGCATGTGAAAAAAAATTACGATCACTATGCTGATTGGTGTCGATAATATCTTTAATAAAATAGCTAAAGTTGTCTTATTCTACATCTGTTAATTATATATTTATTATTTTATGTTATGTATTCTTGTTTACAAATTTGAGTTATATGGAATTATACGAATTATGTATCAACATTTAAAAGTAATTCCTTTTTACATTTTATGAAGGACAAAATGGCGACGATGTGTGCGCCATCTTGGATTCACGTCGCCTGGTGTAAAACATACCTATCCATAACTGTGCATGGATGAATAATTATAGTTTCATATGTTAACATGTTTAATGTATCATATGATATAATATAACATATGAACGATGTTTTAACGCCATTCTACAATACAAATAACTTCACTGGAAATAGTTATATCAGTTTAAGTTAAAACAAGTTGACACCACAATCTCGCCAGTCAAAAACACTATATGGTATATAAAGAAAGGAAATTGCTACTATAATTGTAACTGATGTGTATTCGATGCCTCGTGGCAAAGGGTTATCACGTGATGCTCGCAATATGGAGGGTCACATCCGGCAATGGAACGCCGGGCTTAGGGGCAGATACTCCCTCCCTTTCTCGTAGCACAGTGGTCAGTTGTAAGGGTTGAAGGTCGTGACATTTCTCGCCAGGGGAACGTTGTAAGGAGCAACCAAAGCGGAGTCCCGAGCCCAAGTAGATACATTAGATACTGTACTATGTACTAATGTACTATAGGCAAAATGTTCCCAGTGTCTCCCACTTCCGGATACCCTCTTTTTAAATTATATAAATATTATAAATTACATAATTTCATGGATTTTATCTTTAAACATTTCTGTTTTTTCACGATAAACTTTAATTAATTCGTTCTACGTTTTGTTTGTGGAAAAATATATTATTGAAAGATATAAAAATGCTTGAATAAATAGTAGTTACTGCTTAACTATATCTTGGGGGACTTTCATGTAGTCTTTAAAATACATCTATGTATTGATGGATTTATATTATTTTGCTTTTGTTCATTATATTTTAATAACTATTAGAAGGTCACCTGGCACAGAGACACTGAACAAGAAAAAAAAGGATATGGGATAGACCAGGAGAATATGGCCACAAACAGAAACCTTGAACAGGAAAAATGAGCAGAGTAAATAAGAATTGTTACTTGACTGCAGTGCCACCAATAGTGTCACTAATTTGAACAAGTCTACGTCAGTCCTATTATAAAGTGACATTGTATTAGTCAATAAAGCAATGTCAGAACTATTTTACACACACATACCCCACATAAAACCTAATATGTATTAAATGACACATACCCTATTTATATTTGGGATGTCATTAGACATACAGAGGATAATCAACTAGAGAAAATGCTGGATATTGTTAGGCAATGCAAAATGTCCTGTTGTAATAATCACCATTAAGAACTCATGCTTGTGGGAAACAACTGTACTGGTTTTGTAATTTGTCACTTTTTCAGGTAGAAACAATCGTTCAAATACGGTGTTTGACAGCTATGGTGACAGATGATGTGTTTCCACAAAAGAAGAGTTCAAAACAAAGTTAGCAGTGTTATCCAGAAAAGTGAACTTGTGAATACTTGTTTTTAGATTTTTAATAATTATTATGTATTCCTGTCAGATGACATAAATAAAATTTTCTAATAATATAAAATACAGTTGTGACTGATTGCATTTAGAATACTATGTTGTAATGCAAATGCATTGTCAGTCTAACCATTTTGTTCACTTGGATAGTTTAGGGTAATATCGATTCAGTGTTGTGTGTGGCAGGTTCACACACTGTTGGTGTTCCTTATGCAAACATTACATGTTGTGTGCACACGCATTGATTCTATTTAATAGTTTTCAGATAATTATAACCATGGTTTATTTTATACCAGTACACTATGTGATTGTTCAACTCTTGCAGTCATAGTGTGTGTGTGTGTGTGTGTGTGTGTGTGTGTGTGTGTGTGTGTGTGTGTGTGTGTGTGTGTGTGTGTGTGTGTGTGTGTGTGTGTGTGTGTGTGTGTGTGTGTGTGTGTGTGTCTGTGTGTGTCTGTGTGTGTGTCTGTGTGTCTGTGTGTCTGTGTGTGAATATATAACTTCAGAAAGTATGTGGAACATGCATGCACAACGTGCTTTTTAAGATAACATACGTTGTCATTCAGCCATTCCCATGGCAAAAGTGCGTCATGGTGATTCCACCAGCTGTCACCTTAGACGGAAGAGACAGTGGGGTAGGAGAGGACAGTGGGGTATGGGAAGACAGTGGGATAGGAGAAGACAGTAGGGTAGGAGAGGAAAGTGGGGTATGACAAGACAGTGGGGAATGAGAAGACAGTAGGGTAGGAGAGGACAGTGGGGTAGGAGAGGACAGTGGAGTAGGAGAAGACAGTGGGGTAGGAGAAGACAGTAGGGTAGGAAAGGACAGTGGGGTATGGGAAGACAGTGGGATAGGAGAAGACAGTAGGGTAGGAGAGGAAAGTGGGGTATGAGAAGACAGTGGGGAATGAGAAGTCAGTAGGGTAGGAGAGGACAGTGGGGTAAGAGAAGACAGTGGGGTAGAAGAAGACAGTGGGGTAGGAGAGGACAGTGGGGTAGGAGAAGACAGTGGGGTAGGAGAAGACAGTGGGGTATGAGAAGACAGTGGGGTAGGAGAAGTCAGTAGGGTAGGAGAGGACAGTGGGGTATGAGAAGACAGTGGAGTAGGAGAAGACAGTGGGATAGGAGAAGACAGTGGGATAGGAGAAGACAGTAGGGTAGGAGAGGACAGTGGGGTATGAGAGGGCAGTGCTGTATGAGAAGACAGTGGAGTAGGAGAAGACAGTAGGGTAGGAGAGGACAGTGGGGTATGAGAAGACAGTGGGGTAGGAGAAGACAGTGGGGTAGGAGAGGACAGTGGGGTAGGAGAGGACAGTGGAGTAGGAGAGGACAGTGGGGTAGGAGAGGACAGTGGAGTAGGAGAAGACAGTGGGGTAGGAGAAGACAGTAGGGTAGGAGAGGACAGTGGGGTATGAGAAGACAGTGGGGTAGGAGAAGACAGTAGGGTAGGAGAAGACAGTGGAATACACTGTATGAGAAGACAATGGGATAGGAGAGGACAGTGGGGTAGGAGAGGACAGTGGGGTATGAGAGGACAGTGGGGTAGGAGAGGACAGTGGGGTAGGAGAAGACAGTGTGGTAGAAGACAGTGGAGTAGGAGAAGACAGTCGGGTAGGAGAAGACAGTGGGGTAGGAGAAGACAGTGGGTTAGGAGAACACAGTGGGGTAGGAGAACACAGTGGGGTAGGAAGGTGAGATGTATGGTAGGGTTTCAGTTGGTCATAGGCCACCTTTGTCATTAAGATCACGCCAGCTGTTTTTGCCAGTGTCACCTGGTAGTTTGGCCTGATATTTCTGATCCTGATGATAAAGAACATATTATCAGGAATATTAGTATTATCTCACAGTAATCCAATCCCCAATATCATCACCATCTTGCGATGACTAAGTTTACCTCCAATGATCAATGTTTGTCACTGCATTTATCAGAAAATTCCACATAAGTAATATGTGATGCTTGAAGAAATCCAATTAAAATGTGAATAAGTATGTTGTTAGTTAGCCAATTTAGGATTCAGCAGCAATGTTGTCTCATGCATCTTGTTTCTAATTAGTGCTGTCTTGTCCCAATCTATAATGTTCACACATCTAGTTCAGTTCTTATTTTATAAAGTAAGTAAGACACGTGAAACATTTGTCAAATTTATTGAGGATAAGTTTAAATTGAGGCAAATCATTAAAATTGTTACCTGAACGGGCCATTCCATTGTGACTCCAGTTTGCCACCTTTCCTCCCGATGTTCCTCATGTTTCGTTTCAGGACGACGTCCCCAATCTTAAAGTGAAATGATGTCACTCCCCTTTGTCTGTCTGTTCATGTACTGCTTAGATTGGCGCTGTTGGGCAGTTGTGACATTTGTGTGAACATGGAAAGTCATGGTGCTTAGAACATAGTTGGATGGAAGGCTTAAATATATAAAATTGTCAGTTAGAAGTAATAATTTATACACAAGAAAGAATATAATATAGTAAGGGACACAATTCTAGGAGTTGTAACTTGATAACAATGTTATCTCTATCTGACCAGTGGTAGTATTCATAGTCAGCTTATGTTATCTGTATGGGAAAGTAAGAGACTTTGAATTAAGTTGGTGATATGGATCCATCAATGAAAAGCAACATAAATTGTGTCGTCACAATGGACAGGGTTACATTATTTTGCTGTTTACATTATCTTGTAAAAACCCTGTAATACGTACAAACATTCACTACTTTTACACACCTGTTCATGAACGCTTATCACCTGTTTCCCTACTTGCTCAACGTAGTTGTCCACATCCTCTTCCACAAATGTTGGAATGTGAATATCTTCTTCCCTGTCAGCATCATCCATCTATACAATATATCTGAATTGTACCTACTGGGCTATATTTCTGTCAAGTACTATTTCATGAGTCGCAATGTATATCATTAACACATAAAACAATCACTTGTACAAAACATTTAGTTATGTAAATATTTAACAACTAATAAAGTGTTATTTCTGTATAATTATTATACAACAACTGTTGTCTGAAATGCATGTAACATTATGGCATTATGCAATGAATGCAATGACATGCAATATGACAATAAACGAAATACCTCAACAGGCAGACATGGATGGCGATTGAACATGAGGAAGAATGGGGTGTAGTTGGTCGACCCCTGTCTCTGTGCGCGCATGCTAAATGCAACCTCTTCCAGGTAGTCGTCCTAGTCATCCTGATGTTCACCCGTCAACTTGCTCAGTTGGGTTTTGAGTGTCTGATTGGTTCTACAATCAATCCAGATGGTCAATGGTTGACAATTCTATAAGAGTAATTCTGGGTCAGTCTGAAAAGGAATATCAGTTGTGAAAAACAATTAGACATTAAACGTATCTGCTATTTATATTATTACAAGTTTGGTTTGTTATACGACAATAACAATATTTTGAAGAAAAAAAACATTGTTTTATTCATAATGTGTAATGTGACTGTAATGCTAATGGTGTTGACAAATTCACGACCTTGGTCAGATAACAATTTCTTCGGGGCACCATATCTGTAAAAAGACAACAAATATGAGACATTCTGCTGAAGATATGTGGTGAGCTTGCTTTAAAATTAACACCTTTTCCAGAAATAAAATCAAGGCCTATTTTGTGACAAAGTAATAGATATGGGAAAGAAGGGGTAAGGGGGCAGCAACCTGCTGGAATTTCAAAAAAAATCAAAATATGTCCCCCATCTTCCCACATCATGATCTATCGTGAGATAATGAAGTGGAGTGGTGCTGATGCTTGAGATCCAGTGCTTTCCAGCCCTTCCAAATTGTTTCAGTTCCAGCATGAAATTACTGTTTTTATTGTGTAAACCAAGTCAATACATGGAACAGCATAGAGCATCTGCCATATAGCTATCCTTTTTAATTGTTTTTTGATTATAACCAATTATTATGAAATTAATTTTGTGTACTGGTACACACATAAGTTATTTAAATTAAGTATACATGTCTTCTTATTAACATTGCTAGGCTGCTTTATCATTTGCTGAATGGAAGCTTAATAATCAAGGAATGCAATACCTGCAAATGAAGCTGTTCAAGCTTTGCAATACCTCCTCACCCGTCTTCCGTTTCAGGGAGTATAGTTCAACGTATTTTGTGAAATAGTGTCATGACATATTTGTAGCCATTCTTGGTCTCAGGTAGTGGGCCTAAAAAGTAGCTTAAATATAAGTTTGTATAACAACATTAGGTAGATTCCATTAAAAGGGGCTTCAAAGTTAAATCAGTATTCTTGATAGGACATTTGTGGTCCCTCTCTTCTAAGGCCATCAAATCTAAGCTGGCGAACTTTCAATGAAATCAAGGAAAATAAATAAAATTAATAGGAGTAGAAGTTGTGATATTCTATTCACAACAATATGCCATACAACAGGCGCACAAGAATGACATTTTACATGCACAATCATCTAATTGCCATAGATAATATAATTTGCAACACAAGCATAAATGCTAACTTGGGACAACAAGTGTGCAAGTTACGACTATTTAATTTGTCATAAACATTCAAGAGTGGAAATGTTTACAGCATAAATATCAATATTAGCTCCTGTGTACACTGGCAATAGTTAACATTACATTGAATAAGGATTACATCTGTACTTTTCACATTACATGGCCTACCTACGAGATCTATACCAACCATACGCATGGGTACCACAATCTTGATAGGTGTATTGTAATGGTATATACACGCGCATGTACTACATAAAACAACATTTGACTTTGAAATATACAGTATATTCTTGCAAATAAGTGTGCTGTTCACATTCACAAATGAAACATTCTACATGAATAATTCATGTACACTTTCACTTTTTGTTGAACATTAATACCTTGGTGAGTGAGCTATTGAGTGAGTGAGTGAGTGAGTGAGTGAGTGGTGGTGGTGAGAGAGTGGTGAGTGAGTGAGTGAGTGAGTGAGTGAGTGATGAGTGAATGAGTGAATGAGTGAATGAGTGAATGAGTGAATGAGTGAATGAGTGAATGAGTGAATGAGTGAATGAGTGAATGAGTGAATGAGTGAATGAGTGAATGAGTGAGTGAGTAGTGAGTGAGCTAGTGAGTGAGTGAGTGATGAGTGAGTGGTGGTGAGTGAGTGAGTGGGTGAGTGAGTGAGTGAGTGAGTGAGTGAGTGAGTGAGGAGTGAGTGGAGTGAGTGAGTGAGTGAGTGAGTGAGCGAGTGAGTGGTAGTGAGTGAGTGAGTATATGATATATATATATATATATATATATATATATATATATATATATATATATATATATGCAACTGCCGTCACATACACCCTCCTATGTAAAGCAATAATGCAAGACCAAGTTTGATTGAAATTGGCCAACTGAATGACTTTAATATGTACACAACTACACATTATTATAAACAACAACAGTTACATAAGTATAGTATCAACAAACATGCCGGCTTCAAAGGCATTGGAAATCAACACCTACATGCATTGTACATATGTACAACCAACACCAACAATATCATTACACATTATTTACGATTGACACCAAATTGGTGGGGGTCAACACGCAATACTGCCTACGTTAATTAACCGCACCAAAAACCCTGAGTACACCATAAGAGGGAAAAAATTAGGGAAAAGCGTCAAGAAACTATACTGCATTCAGTACATACACTGTGGAACAGGGAGGTGACTGTAAATGGGGGGGCAGGACCCCCACCCACCCCAGGCACCCTTACCAACCTCTAAATGCCTGTGTGTGTGTTTGTTTTGTCAAATGAATATTACAATCAGGCAGCATAGTTTTCAGATGTAGCATAATTGTTACATTTAAACAAGTGCCACAATGTACCCCAAGTCACTACGTGCCTTAAATGTTTCAGATTGATCATTAATAGATTTTTGATATATAAGAAGTGTTGAAAGACTCAAAAAGTCACATGTAACGCCATGTTGGAATTGCTCAATACTAAACATATAGAAATTAAGGCAAATAACATAATATTAGTAACATAAACAGAACAGTATATGGGAAGAACATTATGATTATATATATATATATATATATATATATATATATATATATATATATATATATATATATATTATATATATAATATATATATATAATTTACATATATACACAACACACACACACACACACACACACACACACACACACACACACACACACACACACACACACACACAAACACAAACATTATAACTGCAAGAGTTGAACAATCACATGGTGTACTGGTATATTATTATCTGAAAACTAGGTTGTTTAAAAAAATGATAATGTACTTTAAGTACATTAAACATCATGTCTGGTAAATAACATTTCAAGCACAGCAGTAATTGCTACAACCACATATCAGTACATATACCCTAAGGCTAAGCAACTGTATATATTATTTTAATTGTAAGGTAATCTTACTTATGGAATATGAAGTTAGGTCTGTCCCCACTGAACTCACGCCATCTACCAAGTCTAATGTGAAAACTAATGTATACGCGTGAAAATGAGTGCACATCGTGACTTTTGTTTAGATAAATGACAGTAATTTCAATGTTTGATCACAGGGCAATTTTGTGCAGCATACGTGTAATAAATTCACGATGTGACATTTTACTTGACAGATCAGTTGTCACTCATGGTTTTTCGAGGTGTGGCCATAATAAACTGCAATACACAGTGTTTTGTTTACTCACCGTCTACTTGGTAGTTTCCAGTCTTTACCGCTCTGACGACAGCATTTCTCATGCGGGTGTCACTTGCCAAGTGCGTCTTCTTTGTTATGTACTGCTTTATGCAGTCCGTGTATTGTTTGAATTCGCTATCGACACGTCTCGGCATCGTGGTCGTTGTGCAAAGAAATGACAAGATCACGTGTAACGTGGGGGGTCGTAAAGTAGGTCATCGCTGCAGCGCGCAGAAATGATTTATTATGTAACACTGTCGCCGCGGGGGTCATGAACTCAGTCTCGACAATCTGGCACGGGGTCAAAGTTGATCGGCCACCTGAGGTTACGCCAGTTCGGCGCGCATGTGCATACGTGGAACGATGTTCTGGGCTGCTCGACATTGCATACCGTCGCGCTAACCTTCGCCATGAACCGCTAACCTTTTGACATGAACCGCTAACCTTCGACGTTCTGGACCGCCACACAAGCATCACCGCCTCTGTATAACTTATATTTATACTTGATGTGTAAAGACCGTGTAGCGGATTTTTCATTAAAACAAACATACAATTTGCACAATGTAGATTTAGCATGTTTGTTTGTGAAGAAAGAGTTTTAGAGCAAACAGTTATAAATGGCAATTTGAGTGACATTTTTGCTGCCAAATGTCATAACTGAAATGTACATTTTGGGCTCTTGCAGTGATGTTATGTTCTTAAAATACTCCAATATTGTGTACAAGTTTTCCTTTGTTCATTGTGAGGACGAATTCTGTCCCCCCAAAATGATAGTCTTCACGAAATCCCTTCAAATGGTGTTTCTGCGCCTAAACAAGTCAGGATTCCTCTGATGTCTTTATGAACTGTTATTACAATACTTATACAATAGTTACACTGCTCATTTTGTAAGTCTTAATATATTTACTGAATGAGTCGGTTATACCAACATGTTCATTTGTGGGTCATATCGACCCGTTACTGGACTGACAGTCCACACCAAAGAGGGTTGGTATAGTTGGCAAGACGAGAGATACCATGACGATGATAGATCGAGAGGAGTTGTGATTGTTTGATGCAGCAGTGCAGAGGAGAAAAACAACATAGAAAACTCTTTGAAGCATCAATTTTACTTGGCAACGACACTGGCAAGATGTACGCGGTACAGAGGCAGACACGGGATTGTGTGTGAAGTTGCTGCTGTCTCGGTGCACAGACATCTCAAAGAACACAGCTTCACCTCTCAATGTCACACTCATTTAACGGTTATTTATTTCATTATACAGTTGATGAATTATTGCAGTGCACACATCTATTGTTGTTAGCTACATCCTGAAGATTGTTCTTAAACACAGCTTCATTAATAAATGCATCTATCACGAAACTATTTTAATGTCTATACATTGATATACAGAAGCATGAAAATAGATTTACTTTCCGGATACTTCTGTTGAGTCTAAAGTTGTAAACATTTTCTTCATAATAAAAATTAATATCATGAAACCTTGTTGGATATATCAGAAGTTGGTTCATATTGATGCAGAAGACTAGTGCAAATAAAAAAAACATTGAACAGCAACTCAATAATAAAATAAACACATTTGAACAAGTTTATCCTCGATAAATTAACAGTGTAAATAACTTAAAACAGTAGGTATGGAAAAACTAGTAATACTACATAATTTTATGTATTTAGGACAGACTTGCAATCAATTTCAAAAGTTGAATATATCAATTATAGTAATAAGGAAATAAGTGTGTTTCTACCATGCAGTGGATAATTAAATCTAGTCAGTGATGAACATTACACCATAGGCTCACATATTTATCAAGGATGATCTCAACACTAATACAACATGAATTTGGTCTCATGAGAAGGTTAGTAGCTACATGTTTAGCGTAGCACTGGCTGTATTCAAATTAAATCGGCTTAGTTTCTAGTAAAGTTATGTTCATAATAGTGGAATTTCACTGGAACAATTATCTAATGTTGGTGACAAGATGAGTGTCTAGTGACAAGATGAGTGACTTGTGACAAGTGTCTAGTGACAAGATGAGTGTCTAGTGACAAGATGAGTGACTTGTGACAAGACGAGTGACTGGTGACAAGACGAGTGACTGGTGACAAGATGAGTGACTGGTGACAAGATGAGTGACTGATGACAATATGAGTGACTGGTGACAATATGAGTGCCTGGTGACAAGATAAGTGCCTGGTGACAAGATAAGTGACTGGTGACAAGCAGGTGAAACCTCGTGAATACAGAGATGCAGATGGATGGAGGTAATTGAAGACACAAGTATAGCCCTGATCTGAAGACATCTGCACTGGGAATAGAGCACTGTATTGTCATAAACATTCGATAAAATAACACATACAGCAATAAATTAAATGTTAAATAAGATTACCATAATTTACCACCACTAAGTAAACGTGTTTGGTTTGCACATTTATTCAAACATTCTAGGAACATTTCAAAAGTAGCCCATCCCAACCTGGAGCTACAGAAAACCTATCTTCAATGGCTGCCTGACTGAAGCCGTGGACGTAATGGCCTTATCTGACTGCTTCATTGAAGCACATGCTATAAGTCATCCAAGTCATCGAAAATTGTTGATTGTGTTTTTTCAACATTGGTTATTTCAACTTCGCTCTTTAACTGCGCCATCTGGTGGCGGGACCGCCATATCTTGATCGAGTGGTCATCACTGACTGTGACAACCATTTCCGGATCTTGTGGGTTGAAGGCGACGGAGTTTACAACGTCAGCATGCTGGAACTTGGCAAGAAACACGCCGTAGTGTCTGTCCCACATGTAGCCAAACTTGTCCTCTGCGCCACTGAAAGTAGAAATGAGATAAAATAAGACCACATTTTAGTTCCCCATAGCGGCCATCATAACGTTTACTTCATAGCCTGCCAACTTTTTTCTACTAGGGTATTCACATTTTCAGACACTAATTAGCGTTCATTCACACATTTATTGTATAAAATTCAGGAAATTTCAACACCTCATTTTCTATCATCTACTCTCTAACCTGACACCCCTTAATCTCTGCTAATACCAGACACTGAATTGCCTGGATCAAAATGATGCCTGTACATATACGCAAAAAAACACTGACTGACAGCTGTCATAATGTGACATGTGTGATACCACGCTGCACAAATACATCGTTTCTACTCACTCAACTTTAAGCAAATCCTCACAGAAGTGCAAACAATCTGCGTAATGCTATTTCTATTGGGAACTCTCACTGTGGTCATACGTCAGATGTTTCCTGAGCACTGGTAATATCTGCAGCCACAGCTCACAGATGTGTCAATATCATTTCAAAGGGTCAGATTAAGTGAACAATATGGAATCAATTCCAAGTTGTCAACTACCATCACTACCGCTACTTAATCAGTTTCACTGGCTTCCAGTTGTATATCGAATTAAATTTAAATGATTATTGTTACATGCTGTACTCTTTCTACTGAACAACTGACATACTTAGTTAATCTGCTACATGATTAGGACCATTACAATACCTGTTTCAAAATAACTTTTTGTTCCTAAAACTAACCTCAGTATTAGCAAACATGCTTTTCCTGTAGCTACACCAACAATTTGGAATCAACTCCCTATTGCAATTAAATCTTCTGAAACATTAGCCACCTTTTGTAAAAAAAAAAGCTAAAAATATACTTGTTTGAAATTGTCTTTTCCACCATGAATTTTCATTGCTTCCATGCTGTTGACAATGTTTGCCTGTTCCTGTTTGTGATTAAGCCAAATGATTTTGTTTGTTGCACCTCTGAATTTTCAAGGATACTATAGAAGTGTTACAATTATTATTATTATAACTGCTGTTTGGGGCTGAAGAACAACAGCAAAAGATACAAGAAGTTGGAGACTGTTGATAGAGAACACAGTGAGAGAAAGGTGAGAAGAAGAAAGTAAAGACAAAGACAAGATGACAGTAATCAACAAATCATGGCCCACCTCACCCCTGACGACAGGGACAACAAGACGACAACATTCCATTGGGTCACTGACCTGGCAACGTATTCGTGCGAGGCATCCAGGAAGATGAAGAAGCACTCGTCGTTGGGTGTGTACGCCTTGTGGGCGTGAAGGATCGTGTCCACCTTACACATACACCACAGGTCTATCACATGGATGTCGATCTCCTGGGCAATAGGGGGTGGACTCAGGGGGTTGTCTATGTGGTACCCCTGTGGCCAGGCACGGC
Source organism: Ridgeia piscesae (assembly GCA_025642075.2). Lineage (NCBI taxonomy): Eukaryota > Metazoa > Annelida > Polychaeta > Sabellida > Siboglinidae > Ridgeia > Ridgeia piscesae. Next base: position 125,933 of record JAODUO010000256.1, read on the forward strand.
AGTTTACATACAGGTATCTACAAAGGAAGAGTAGCTAACTCAAACACTGACACGTGACATTGTTACCATCAAATGGGATGTGGTGATGTCTTCAGTAGAGGTTATAAAACAGGGCAATGTTTACACAATGCATCAGTTTGTTTACAGTTGTGATGGGGTATATACATGCTTAATTGCTCATGTGTAATGTTTGTAGTTTACAAACCTGTGATGTCTACAGTTTAGATTATACAGGCAGTGATGTTATACTTTAGTCTAGTACACCATCTATGAGCACTTATGGTCCGTAAGACTACTGGTTTGAGCACACTGAGAGTTAAGTACTATATGGGTTGCGTTACTGAACATTTTTCAGGATAGTTCTTTTATCAGACCAAAAGTTTTCATATCCAAACTTGTAACTGCCCTCATCCCTGTTAATTGGTGTTTTTTTCTTCCTAATCCAGATGGCCTCATTGTTGATAAAAAGTCAAACAGAACCCGGCAAAAAAGAAACCATCTGGATTAAGAAGACAAAAACACCACTTAACGGAGCCGAGATTAATTAGGAGCTACCCCACGTGAACGATGACGTAATCTATCATGAGTACTCAACAAGTCGACATGTAACCTCCACGAAAATCTCAACAAGTAAAAAAACATCTCGATTTGGATATGAAAAATGAAAACTTATCATCTACATGGGTTGCATTTCTGTGAGACGTTTCACATATGACAGTTAACACAGTTTGGTTGCCGACCTGTGATCTGGCGTCAGACACATGCCAATGATGTGACCATGCAGCTCAATCAGGTGATCCACTGAGTCAAACGGTTCATCCTGGTTCAGCCCCCCTTGATTCTCGGCAATGTCCGGCATCAAGTGGAACGGTGGCGCCACTGGTGGGTTTGGTAGCTCACTCACACTACTGCGTGGCATGTTCATCTTGCGTTCCGCTTCCAGAGATCGGATGCGTTTCACCCCGATCTGATGCGGGGTGTATGTCTTTAGTCCAGTCGTAAATATTAAATATTTATCCCCTGATTCTACTTTTGGTGTGCTTTGATTCGATTTGTTAGTGTCTGTAGTTGAAGACTCCATGAATTCTGCGCCACGGCTGCCAGGATCCTCGTCATCACCACAGTCATGACACTTATGATGAGCGTGGTTACAGTCACAGTCACAGCCCACCAGCGAGTCCCCACATTCACCCAGTGACTGGGATGACGAATGTTCACCCCCTGTCCTTCTGCATGTATTGTCACTGTCCAAACCCCAGTCTGTGTCGTGATGTTCCTGCGTAGACTGTGTCTTGTCAGCCCCAGAGCTGTTGTCTACTAGACGTCGGTTTGGTGACACGTCACTGTGTCGTGGAGACTGATGCTCAGCATGCTCAGTTGAGCACCCACATGTGTCTTTCAGGTGTGATGCGTCACCTGATGCTTGTTGACAGGAGCCGCAAGTTCTGTGTGCATGTGAGTCTGCGTCAGTGTCCGACTCTGGTGGTGGCAAGGTGTCATGGCAATTGGCAATCATGATAGTTCGCATTGAGCTTGCGTTGACGTTATGAAACTTGAAGAGACGCATCACGACAGACTCTTGCTCCGACTCTAGGGCCTGGTAAGCCTGAAACAACAACTCAGTGCAGCACAACAGACTCTTGCTCCGACTCTAGGGCCTGGTAAGCCTGAAACAACAACTCAGTGCATCACAACAGACTCTTGCTCCGACTCTAGGGCCTGGTAAGCCTGAAACAACAACTCAGGGCATCACAACAGACTCTTGCTCCGACTCTAGGGCCTGGTAAGCCTGAAACAACAACTCAGGGCATCACAACAGACTCTTGCTCCGACTCTAGGGCCTGGTAAGCCTGAAACAACAACTCAGGGCATCACAACAGACTCTTGCTCTGACTCTAGGGCCTGGTAAGCCTGAAACAACAACTCAGGGCATCACAACAGACTCTTGCTCTGACTCTAGGGCCTGGTAAGCCTGAAACAACAACTCAGGGCATCACAACAGACTCTTGCTCCGACTCTAGGGCCTGGTAAGCCTGAAACAACAACTCAGGGCATCACAACAGACTCTTGCTCTGACTCTAGGGCCTGGTAAGCCTGAAACAACAACTCAGGGCATCACAACAGACTCTTGCTCCGACTCTAGGGCCTGGTAAGCCTGAAACAACAACTCAGGGCATCACAACAGACTCTTGCTCCGACTCTAGGGCCTGGTAAGCCTGAAACAACAACTCAGGGCATCACAACAGACTCTTGCTCCGACTCTAGGGCCTGGTAAGCCTGAAAGAACAACTCAGGGCATCACAACAGACTCTTGCTCTTGAAGAAGATTACCAATTATTCAAGACAGATTAAGTGACAATTGTATTACGACAATAAAATAATTCATTATTTGAAAATAAACCTTTTCTACTGAGAATATGTGAATGTTTTTTGAGTAAACCATGTAGAACATTAAACTAAACTACTCATACGACGCAGCTTCAAAAAGAAATAGGATGTTAACACCGGCGTAAAAATGTTACTAAACATTACGTATATGTAATGGTGTGCATATGTTTTCATGGCCGTTTAGTGTCATATTCGAAGTGGGATGAAAGTGATCATATCTGAAGGTGAACGAAGTGATACCTTATTAAGCCACAGCACAGAGCAGGATGTGAGTGAGCCGAGCCAATGCAAGTTGCCTGACAGGAGATAGTTCTCATTGTACCAGGTGCCAAAGATGTCATACGGCTTGTTCAAGACACGACATTGCAGTTCAAAACCATCTGTGACAGCAAAGAAAGCACCAATTAGTTATAGTGTATTGTAAGGCTTATTTAGTATCTGAAAACTTAACTACCCGAATGTAGTCTTTAACCTAAATAATATCTATGAAATCTCTTCTAAGCCTGAATATGTAATAATTCACAATTTTAAAGGACAGTAACATATTTGTCGCTCTTTCTATGGAATAAGTAATGCACTATTATGTAGTACCGACCAGTGTCAATGTAGCTGGGTCATGCCAGGGCGAATATGCTTTAAAATTATACCAGTCAAAAGGGCAGGTTACAATATACACATAAAAATTAGATTAACAGTCATAGCCAAGCTTCAATATATAACATTAAATGGTAGTTATTTTCAGTTCCTCTTTAAATAATACAGAATTTCAAATAGTTTGCCAGTTACTGTAATGAAGAAAGAACAGACACACATTGTTTCTACTGACCAACCAGGTTAAAGACGGCAATCTCTCCTGAAGTGCTGTGAGCCCCAAAGTGAACCCCCGACACCAGCAGAAGGGTGTCACTGCGGTTGAACTGTGAGAACTGGGTGTACTTCCACGTGAACTCTCGCATGTCTGCGTAGTACTGCAGTGATGTCGGGTGATTGACATTCCATACCTACAACACACAGTACTGCAGTGATGTCGGGTGATTGACATTCCATACCTACAACACACAGTACTGCAGTGATGTCGGGTGATTGACATTCCATACCTACAACACACAGTACTGCAGTGATGTTGGGTGATTGACATTCCATACCTACAACACACAGTACTGCAGTGATGTCGGGTGATTGACATTCCATACCTACACCACACAGTACTGCAGTGATGTCGGGTGATTGACATTCCATACCTACAAACACACAGTACTGCAGTGATGTCGGGTGATTGACATTCCATACCTACAACACACAGTACTGCAGTGATGTCGGGTGATTGACATTCCATACCTACAAACACACAGTACTGCAGTGATGTCGGGTGATTGACATTCCATACCTACAACACACAGTACTGCAGTGATGTCGGGTGATTGACATTCCATACCTACAACACACAGTACTGCAGTGATGTTGGGTGATTGACATTCCATACCTACAACACACAGTACTGCAGTGATGTCGGGTGATTGACATTCCATACCTACACCACACAGTACTGCACTGATGTCGGGTGATTGTCATTCCATACCTACAACACACAGTACTGCAGTGATGTCGGGTGATTGACATTCCATACCTACAACACACAGTACTGCAGTGATGTCGGGTGATTGACATTCCATACCTACAACACACAGTACTGCAGTGATGTCGGGTGATTGACATTCCATACCTACAACACACAGTACTGCAGTGATGTCGGGTGATTGACATTCCATACCTACAACACACAGTACTGCAGTGATGTCGGGTGATTGACATTCCATACCTACAACACACAGTACTGCAGTGATGTCGGGTGATTGACATTCCATACCTACAACACACAGTACTGCAGTGATGTCGGGTGATTGACATTCCATACCTACAACACACAGTACTGCAGTGATGTCGGGTGATTGAGATTCCATACATACAACACACAGTACTGCAGTGATGTCGGGTGATTGACATTCCATACATACAACACACAGTACTGCACTGATGTCGGGTGATTGACATTCCATACATACAACACACAGTATTGCAATGATGTGAGGTGAGTTACCTTCCATATCAACAAACAGACAGTACTGCAGTGATGTTAGGTGTTTGATGTGCTACACAAAAACGCAAAACACGGTGCTGAGCAGTGAAAGAAAGAACAGTGTTCACTAGGAATGAAGAAATGTATCAATGTTCAAAACAATGTGTCCGAAATTAGCCAAGAATGGTTGTGACATTTTGTCTCTACAGTTGCTGTGGCCATCTTCACCTTGACGTATCCGTCCTTGGAGCAGGTTGAGAAGAGTTTTCCGTCATGAGAGAAAGAGACATGGAGAACTTGGTCTCGGTGTTGTCGCAACACTTCACACTCAATCAGTGGAGTATGGTAATACAGTCGCTTGAATTCACTCAACCATGACGTCTTCCCAGGGGCGAGATGAAGGACGCGTGGCTCCACCTTCCACCAACGAGAGAAGATTGCCTTCCAGAGAAACTCGTCAAGCGCCACCTGGTGCCAGTGAAGGCAAGTCTGTAAACAATGGTGAAACATCATCACTGTTCACATCATGCAATGGAAATTGCATATAGTACACAAACCTATATCAGATCATTTACTGTACACATGCTTACATACACTATAGTGAATAATTTATTTATAGTATAGACTGATTCTAGGACTAATTGTAACCATGGTGAATATTACTTACAGTAAACCCTGCATACAAGAACATTACTTACACTGTCCTGTTCTGATATTCACAACAGCATCACTATGTCACATTCAAAAGATGGTGCCACTATATCAATTTATTTCCCCTGCAACACATGGTGACCACTGACCAGTGTGGCAGTGACCACCCGAACCTGGCATGTGTAGTAATAAAGGCCTGAGGGGCATCGTGCATTTATGAGGCCATACCCAAGTGAATGTGACAGAAAGTCTGTGACTGCCCAACCGTGACCTCTCCATGAATATAATAATACATAATATAATAAGACTTTATTTAAACACCATCAAATCTGGGGATAATGTCCAATTCACGGGTCTATACAACATACATCTAAAACCAAAATCACACATAAGAGAGCTAAATAGAATAATATAGAAATAAATTAAAGTAAAAGTTAATAGGACAAAACCCTAGTTTCTGTACATTCAATAATGTATTGTAAAACTACCTTTGAGTAGATATTAACTACCGGTAATTCAAAAGATAACAAATTATAGCTGTATGTATACTTTTTTGTATAGGTGATGAATATTCTGGCAATATTAGTTTAAAAACAGAAATGTCTTCAGCAGTTTTCTAAACTCACTAATGTTCTCAACTGAGTGCAGTTCAATAATAATAATGATAATGAACTTTATTTTGACACTAATCTCCAGAGTATATCTCTGTTCAAAAGTGTGTACACACTGTAGTTTTTATAGTCATCTATAAAACAATATAAAATATGTATACACAAATAAAAAAATTACCATGACTTTTGAATAAAATATATATATATATATAAATAAATTAAGAGAGACTAAGGGCAGTGTGTTCCATACTGTAGACCAGGCCAGCACAGGAAAACGCCCGTTCTTAGTGAATGTGCAGCACGTTGAGTAGCCAACCACCGTCACAGCGTAGGGTGTTGCATGCTGTATGAGAGGGTGGCGCACTGAGTGCACTGTGTGACTGCAGAAGACACATTACCTGGGATGAGGTGAGAAGACATTGGGGTGTGAGATTGCTGAAGATGTGGAGCAGCAGGTTGTCAGGGAGATATTGCCAGGGACAGCAGCTACAGTCGTCCTGTCGGTTTGCCAGCAGGTTCGGCATTCTGACAACACAGCCACTGCACTGCAACCACATTCAATGTGTTACTGCTATGGCATGTCAACCATGCACTGTGAATGACAAAATCCCCGTCGATGCCTGTGTTTGTATTGTGCATTCGGGACTTGTGCATGCATGTAAAATATGCAATAAAATATAACTAATATGCCCGAGTAATTTGCTGCATTATTTACACCACAAAAATTTCCTAAAACATGTACATCTTCTTTATAATCAGCTCATTGCATAACTAAATGCATGAAATGGATCATTTCATTTCAGTAAGGCATTGTTCCATTAGCACCCCGCTTGCAACATGATTACTCCCAACTCCATACATTAGATACCCAGAGTCCCAGACCTTCCCCTGAGTAAAATGATATGCGAGGTGGTAGGATGGGCTGAGCGAGCACCAAAGGCGTGATGCGACACTATGTGGACTTGGGGCTTTGCCACCCAGAACTATTTTTTAAACTATCTTCAAAGGGGTGTTGTAATGTATTCCCTGGGAAATAGAGAGGAACTAATATGCACAACTACAAGGTAGCAACATGTAAACATATGTATACCAAGAAATAGCTGAGGTTGCAATTTTGGCATGTTTATAGAACGAGGTGGCCTAGAAAAACTGTGAGATGGCCCACCTCACTCATCACATAGCAGGGGAACCCGGCCTGTAGACCCAGTTCAGTTATGGACTGCATTCCTTTATTGTGATTCCTAGAACTGGACCACGAGTCGGACAGTTGTCTGCACTGTTTTTACGGTTAGTCGTAGTACGCGTAGCCACGTGAGAGGTCTAGGAAGTAACTACTAAACTAGTATTAGACTAGTATTACGAGTTTGAGTCGATATAACAATATTACCAACAATTGTGTGTTACGTATGACTATGAGATCAGCCACAGAACGCTGGTTTTTTTTATAACGGGTGGCTCGACGCACGGTGTCCGTCTTGTCAGCACCAGTATGACTATACCAACATCCTAGCACAGCCTGTCTGTAGCGTAACAGTAGACCGAACATTATGTGACCATATTTGTTGTCATCTACTAATTTACGACGCACGGTCAATAACGTCGATAGTTTCATTTTCAAAACGCAGTGCATCATCAATATTGTTTGGCTAGCTCTCTATTATGTAGCTGTGATAAAAAACGATATAGACATGCAACCAGTTTGTCATGCGATGTATTTTATTACCTTTACTGGTACGTCAAATGCTGACTTATTTGCAGGCAGCTTATTTACAGATGGCAGGGGTCAAAGTTCAACAGCAGAAAATGCACAGAAAACAGGTACATGCAAATGATAATGTCGGTACGTTATGAATAATCGCACAGCACCGGATTCTAGTTACAATTGTTCCAAGCTCTTTAACCGACAAGTTAATAGAATGGATTGTGGTTACACTGTTATGGTATTATGAGGTATTTTTTTAGTGTAGTTAACATTTGTCAGAAAATGGTCACTGCCACTGTATTTGTGGTTTCAAAATATGGTCACTGTCAGAGTACTTTCCATCGTCAGAGGTTTCTATTTGATATTTTGAAATCCGTGAAACCCAAGCTAATCCCATTGTACTTCTATATCTTTGTCTCCGGGATGTTTTCAACATTTCAGCCCTCACGCTGAAAACATCCTGGAGGCAACCACACCGCCCCACTGAAGAAAGAGTTCCATTTGGGTGGAAGTAATCCAACAGAGGGATTGCAGCAGGACTATAGCAACAATAATTACCGTCACTAGCCTCCTTATCATCAACACCACAACCAACATTACCCCAACAACAACACACACACACTTTTAACACAGTACAATAAACACAACAAATTCTCCAACACCACAAACAAACTCTAACACAACTCCATCAGCACCACAAACAAATCATCAACACCATGCCCCAATACTAACCCCCTTGGCGCATAAATATACCCAAAACTATCTTTCTGACATCAAAAAAATAACACTAGAGGGCATTTGGATTGTAGGTGTCATGACTTGGACTTCACACCTCCGACAATATCAGTTGTTCGTAAAAATCCAGTAACCCAGTCAACGTCAGTCATTGGAATGAAACTGAGAAAAACAGTTGAAGTTTGACAGTGATGATAGATCTAGATGACAGATCAAGCAGTTTAGCAGCAGTAGAATTCAACGCTAAAACCATAGTGTATCATACCAATAGACCATTATTATTAAAACAAACTTGTTTGGGGGCATGTACAATGCAGTATGACAATATTGCAGTTGTAGCATTCATAATGCACAATTTATGGTCAACTTTATTCTAATCAACAACGTAGCAATCGGTCAGCATTCAAGTCAAGACTAAATTACGCATTCATTTCATGTTACAATTCCAGAAACCCATGAACTAAACCAAAACAATATTTATATTTTATTCAATAACACATTTAAATTACACAACCATTTCTGAACCAGTATATTCAGTACAAGTCATGTTATAACATATTTCAGACAAATTAATTTACACTGAGTAGAACATAGATGCACCGATTGTTTAGTTGAAAGCACCACGTTATTGGAGTTTTCAGCACATAGTTTCTAAGTAGGTATTCTCTGAATACTATATCAAACATCAGATAATTAAACCTGTTTGCACTATTATCTTGACATAAAATGCACCATAAGCTTGAACAAATGTATTGTTCTTTCAGTTAATGTTTTGTTATCTGATATTTAGCCATTTTGTCAAACAGCCTTGAAGACTACACAAAATGAATTGTTTTTTCAAATGTTATATAAGGAAACACAATGCTCTTGTCAATCAATTAGTGTACCAAATATGAAGTCTGTTGAGTGTGAACTCATGTCAGTAGGGCCACTCAAACATGGTAAGTTACCTGTCACAAAACAACCAGCTTATCAGTTGTTGAGGACATCACAAACGGGAGTATTGATTGATATATTTACTAACATAAAAAACGTGGGCATTCATTGACAAGTTTGTAGGTAATATTATTATCGTTATAGTAATAGAAAAAGGTTACATTCTGCAACCCACATACACCCACACTATGGTCAATGTCAGCAGCTCTTCCGTCAGAAATGCCACCGTCGTTGCTGGGTGTCACAATAAACAATCACAAAAACAGATAATCAAATGGGGCCCTGAACAGGGTGATGGAGATGGCCAAAACATAATCTGAAGAACAGGACACTATTTTTTTAAAGTATATTTGGTACTGATTGGGAATAAAAAGTTAATTTCACTTAGTGTTTAATTAATTTTAACCTCAAATCTGTACACAGTTTGACTGCATATTGCCACCTGCAGTATGAGTCAGACATGGATTGTCCTACAAATACCTTCAACCATCCACTGCAGGGGTGATCGGATGACAGATAATGCTAGAGAACATAGGCTCAACATATGGAATGATAAACAAAAGTATGAAAAGTAACATCTCGAGGTATGTGTGCCAGGATTGCATGAATGTCTGCTGTTCTCTAACAGTGACTTCACATACATGTACATTTGAGAGCATAAAGAGAGTTTGTAAGTGCCCCAGATTGTCGATCAACCAAACCAACACATAGCACTATCAGGATAGAAGTCATTATTGGGCACTGACAAATGCTCTATATTAACTACAAGTAGTCCTAATCTATCCACAAACATTCACATCATGTATATGCTGCACTTCACAGTTTTTCAAATTTAGAAACCTTTAAGTAACAAGGATGCCTATTTAAAAAAATTGATGCTGTGCAGACTAACACGTGTGACAGAGTTCAATTAAAACTGAGTCAAAGTAGTAAGCTGTGAGCTCAGTTTGCAGTTCACACAGGCTCCTGATCACAGGTCTGTCTTCAGCCACTGTCACATGACTTGACACAGCACTGTCACCATTCCTAGGATGTGTCCTTTGATCTATCTCCTTCACAGTCACCGGTCATCGCTGCTTACTCTGGGCAGCTTCTTTCCTCGCGGCATCCTGAACCAGCTGAGTGTCGCACTCATCCGCGGGCAGCTGCACGTAACGCACCACTGAGCCACGGATGAAACAGTTCTTCACAGACAACTGAAACAGTTCAAGAATGTCGACTCCAGAATTAGGTCTTTTTGATATTAATCAATCAATACTAATCCATATATTTTTAAACCAACTTAATGTTAACTTGGTGATAATCTTCATATTTCTAGATAATTTAAAGTATTAATTAGTGCTAAAGTGCTAATCCTCATACCATTACATTTGATTATAATTCTAAAGTTCTTCTATACACTGAATGTAGAAGTTGGGCAAACCATAAACAAAACATGTTGCACTCCCTTTAGCAGCTCTGCTCAAACAAACACCATTAACTATATTTCAACTGGTTTCATCGTGTCATATGCAACGTCTGCATCGTTCAATCATATATGAATTAATTAATCACATTATTACAGAAATAAACATCCCATACATAATTCCACAATGTATTCACATCTACCACTATTATATGTCAAATAAATTACCTGGTCCCCTGATGTTGATATAAAATAACTGCATATATATACACTAATAATGTATTGATCACAATCAAGGAGTTTCATTGTTTGCACTGCCCAATGCATACCAGCATAGCTTTATCTAGAGACCCGTCCACCCGTCATTTGGACGGGCAATTTTAAATATGGACGGGGGAAATTTTTCGAGGACGGGTTACAACCCGTCACAGTGTGATAAGGCCCCGTCCTGGCAGTTTATATGACGGGTGTCACCGTGTCATCACTGGAATATAACATGTTCTGTATCCCCCAGAAACAAATATTTCCAGTACTGTGAATTCCTAGCATGGCGCTCAAAGATGCCTGCCACCACACTATTCACGCGTACACTGCAGGCGTAGCAGTAGCGCAAGAAGCTCATTTTATGCATGCGTGTAGGGCGCCTACTCACAGTGGCAGTCGTACATGTGGTTTCATTTGCTGCTAGAGGGGTCAAAGCATTGTGTTAATGCCCCAACAACCATTTCGCAAATAGCATACATGATTGGTTAATTCCGTTGGGGTGTCTGTCACACATCAATAATAATGGGCATGAATTAACTAGTAACGCAAACTTCATAATACGGATTGTAACTGTAACTTGTTTTTTTATTAGGCATGGTTGTAATAATTGAAAAATTTCATTAAATAAGACATTATTATATTATTGTTGTTGTGTTATTGCATATGAAAATAACATAAGATAGCATAGCAAATAAAAAAAAAAGGTCTTCCAAAATTGTAGACATGTATCATTAGGTTTTTACCCAAAGTTGTGACTGGCAAAAATTTGATCCTGCATAAAGCCCTGCATCCCAGCAACAAACAAAGACACAAGTTTTGATTAATGAATGTAGTGTGGAGCAGTGGTCGCGCGGTAGAGCGCCGGTCTGTCAATGGAGTGGACGGTGGTTCAGTCCCGCCTACCGCTATTTCAAAACTTAGGCAATTTCGTTTACCCCACAATTGCCTGTGTCTTTCGGAAGAGACACCAAAAGCCGGTGGTCCCTTCTATCTGGTGTCTATGCCAGGGGAAGTAAAAGATCCCACTCAGGGGGTAAATGTGTAACCTGTAGTGGACTCATTGGATTTTAAACACCATGCAAAGGGCTCCATTCAGTATCTGAGAGAAGAAAAAGAGAAGGTAATGCATACCATGTGTGGATATTTATCTGGATCCGTGACACTAATGTCTGTCAGTTTGATGTTCAGAAATTGATCAACTGAATGTAGTGTGCCACATATGCTGAAACAAAAACATAACTGAAATTATAATAATTGATGTTTTGATTTTTGCTGCAGTTTTTTTTCTGAAGATTGCCATTATAAATACAATAAGAATTTCCATCATGCTGACACACAGTATATATTTATATATGGCGCTTATTTATGTCATGAAAAATGAAGTATAACTCCAATCGACGCAGACTCGAGCCAATGTGTCAGTAAAATCTGTATTTGTTCCAAGATTTCAAGAGTAAGGGCACTTATGTAGAATTTGGACCTCAATTTTTTCGTTATAATTGTATATTTGCCTACATTGGATACCTCACACTAACTCTAATCCTAACCCTAATAAATCAACAGTCCCATGTATATTCATGTTTTATGAATATTGCGTTTTGAGACCAAAATATAGGCACTTCAACAAAAAAAATCAAAATCATCATAGGATGTTGGAAATGGGCTTAAATGAAAGGTAATAAGTTACAGATCACATAACTTAATTTTATTACGATACCTTTATTAGATCCAAAGTTATTGCAATTTAAAGACGAGAAAACAACGAAAAATTTGTGTATCTCTTATAATGGTAAAATGAGCTCATGTTTGTGTTTTCTGTTGATAAATATTTGAATAAAAGTGACTTTAAAATGGCATAACAGTATACTATTAACAGTATACTATACTTATATATAATACTGTTTGCAGTATTTTGTAATACATTGAATGGAGTAATAATTTTTTCAATATTGATTTTTTGTCATGCTAATTAATTCAGTTAATTAGCTAATATTAGGTAGGTAGTGCCCCAAGTGAACAGACCAAAACATTCTAATTAAGACCAGCAGAGTCCATAAATATGAAGAGATTTATACATATCATGCAGTGTGCATAACAACATTGACTATGAGAATAAAATATATATTAACTAGTCATGTAATAATAAATAAATTAATTAATTAATAGGCGATAATTAGCAGGCAACCCCGACAGACAGAAACTGTTTGTAAAATGCCACAATGTCCATGAATATATGTTTATAATGTTATATAAACATGACATTTGTAGAACTACCTTACTTATGGTAAGATATATACAGTAAACAGTTATGTAATATTAATAATAAACTAATTAATAAATCAATTTATGATTAATAGCCGTGCTTCATACAGACTTACACATGAATAAACGGCCGTAATGTCCATAATTATTAAGACATTCCCACATTAATTACACAGTAGTAAATACACATTACCCAGTAATTTCATATTAACACTAGCTTAATTAATAACTAAATAAGTTAATATTGGCTAATCATGTTAGCATTCTAACTCGACTAATGGTTACATTTTGATGAAAGCCTGCAGTAACGAATTCTACATAAGTGCCTATATTAGCATTACTATTTTTGTCACTATAACAAATCATATGAAAAAAAGTACAGCCCCAGATAATACTTCCGAGTTTCTGACAAAATGTACATAATGCATGGACGGTTACCACATGGACGTCATCAATTATCGCTCACCTCAAATCGTTCTTTAACTCGACAACCACATCCTTCCCAACCAGCGATTTGAAGAATGAATAAAACAACTGAAAATAAAAATCGGGTCATAATTATTCCCTAATGTATTGTATATGAAACAATGCAATGTTTTAAAGACGGATTTACTTACCATTTTGCGTGAAGTAAACGACAATCCCGCGTTACGAAATTTACTTCCCTAGACGTCGTTTGGTGGGGCCTCTGTAATGAGAGACATGGCAGTTATCCGCCAGATGGCACCACGACACCCTTTTTTGTGCCGTTTGGTGGCGCTACCTGACTTCCGGAATATTCATTCTGCAAGTCACACGTTTGGTGCATTTTGTTATTCATAATGTCTTTACAAATGGAACAACACGAGTATGGTACCCCTATGCAACGATACTGGAGTCCCTATGCAATGAATGGCGGGTATGTAACAAGCAGTTCCACAGTTGAATTTGTCTTGAAAGGTACCCGGCGTCGTTAACTTGAAAGACGAGAAGAGTCGTTGAGAATCGGAGTACCGAGTACAGAGGGAGTGGAGTGAGACTGAGCTCGAATCATTCACTCAGTCAGCTAGCCTCATTCAGATACTTACTCTAAGACAGCCAGAGTCTGGCTTTGTCATCAGTAGGGTTGCAACCCATCCCTTAAAATACATAATAAGCTAAATCTAGCTATATGTAATGTTGCAAATAGTAACTCAAAATAAGAGTGATGATTGAACCAATGTGTCATGTTGTGATTGCAGGACCGGGCTGGCTGTCTCTGGTGCAGACTTTGCCATTGTTGCTTCAGACTCTCGTCTCAGTGAAGGTTTCTCCATTCACAGCCGTGATGCACCCAAGACTTACCAATTGTAAGTGACACCACAACCATGCAAGTTATATTGCCAGTATGCCATAAACATGTAACTGCAAATATAACGTAATTGTCTCTTAGCATATGAAGACAATGAGTTGTTAAAAAATTTCAGCAGTCACTTATATCTCAAACAGTATGTTCTAATATTTAGCCCCCTTGAATTAATCACTCGCAATGAATGTTGAGAATTTTGTTCAGATTGGAAGACTACTATTGCACATTCAATCATAATATTAGTTAACATTTGTTGTGGACAGTAAAACATAGCATTGGTGCTTTATTCAGCGAATTGTTATTTATCACACTAGGAATTAAATGAAGTAATGCAATCAGCTTGAACATTCCAAGCAGGGGAAAAATATGTTTAGAAAAGTATTTACGCATTATACAGAATTGCTTGTTTCTGCTACAATAGGACTGACACCACTGTGTTGTCATGTGCTGGTTTCCACGGTGACATTCTCGCCCTCACCAAATATCTCGAGGCTCGTCTACAAGTGAGTACATAAATCAGGCCAAAATAAAAAACCAACAGTGGAACTACCAGTACTTCACTGGCTGATTGACAATGCTATTTTCACACTGTGATTTAATATTTGTTTCCATGGCTGAGCCCTTCACACATCATGTACATCAATCATACAACATGTGACAATTATGTACAAATGACACATGTATGTTTGAAAGAATGACAATAAATAGATAAATAAATAAAAGATATGCCACCAAGCGCCAGCCAAAACATGGACTGTAATTCTTTGTGTAGCAGTTATCTGCTTTATCAGTCCCATTGTATCACATTTTTACAAGCAGCATAGAATGCAACTTCTAAATGACCACCAGAGAGAGCTGAAGTCAAAAGTAGTACATGTTGTAGTAGTTGCTAAAGGAATCAATTTGCATTTGCCAATGTGCAGAGTCCAGCCTTCCCCCTTGTTCCAGGTCTGCTACCCTCGCCCCAATGGGTTTACCCGTGGGTAGACGTGTTTCTGCATAAAGCTATGATGGTAAAATTGTATGATTGAAAATGTTCATTTAAATTTTCATTTCTTATAATTGAATTTTTTTAATAAATAAACAAATAATAGCTTTTGGAAAAATTTGCATGATGTTGTTCCTACTGGACCAGTAACTTTTTGGGCAGGTTGGTAGCTTTTCAAATTATCAAATTTATTCCCTCCCCCCAAGCCAGTGGATACAGCCATTGAAAAATAAAAAATCACAGTGTGAAAATAGCATTGTCAATCGGCCAGTCAAGTATTGGTAGTTCTACTGTTGTTTCTTTATTTTGATCTATCCTTTGTTTGTAGACAATATATTGAACATGTTTAACACATATGCTCAACTCATGGGTCGCATTAAACAAATTATATAATTATTTAAATTATATATTTTGTTTAATGGGACCCATGCTAGTTAATTAAAATTAGATGTTTTGAAATCTTGTAAATAATGTATAGCATTTTATATATTATGTCTTGTTTTGCAATTTTTGGCTAAATACACTAAGCCCAGCGCTAGCCTAAAATGTTGATGTATTATCTTTAAAGTAATGGTGAAAGTAATAATGATTACATGCAGAAGTAATCGTAGATGTTTTCAATTACATAAGTTTTCTGAATAATCGTACTCATAATCATTTGTATTGTAATTACTCCATCTCTGTATAAATATCGTAATAAAACATGGGTATATATTAAAGTTCCGCTTCAAAAAATTGAGAAAACAAACAAAATTCATGTTTGAACGGTAGGGGTTAGGGTGCCTAAAGACCACAATAAGGAGGATTGTTGGGTAAATCCGGTTGAGAAATGCTGGTTTAAATATTTATGTCAGAGTTTAATATTTGTACATTGTAGATGTACGAACATGAACACAACAAGAAGATGAGTACATCAGCCATCGCTGCCATGTTGTCTACAATACTCTACTACAAGAGATTCTTCCCCTACTACGTTTACAACATCATTGGTGGCATTGACGATGAAGGTATGTTCTCTCTGTATGTTGCGTCATTTCAACTTAAATTCTGGTAAGGACCGCATAAGCAGTTTTCACACAGTGCATTGTTGTGGTATGACTGTTTTGTGTTTTCAGGCCTGGGTGATTATTTAATAAATAACATTCACAGAACAGTAAACAGTACACAATCAATATTAACCCACACAGAAAACTGGACTCTGTATAATCGTGTTGTGTTTTCAGGCAAGGGCTGCATCTACAGTTTTGACCCAGTTGGTTCGTACGAGCGTGAAACGTACAGGGCTGGCGGATCGGCCGGCAGCATTCTACAGCCGCTTCTTGACAACCAGGTTTGTTGTTATCATCATTTATGCACTACAGCACTAGTCTCTAGAGTGTTGTTATTGGGCAACCACTTGTCTTAGACGACTAGCTGTTTTGGATAACCACATATCAGCAGCTACCGTTTCTATTCTATCTAAAAACAATCTAATAGGGCCTGCAAGTGGGTCACGATACATGGCGTGACTCCGCGCGACTGGAGCTTATTGGGGACTAAGCGAGACTATTTGGGGACTGGACACAAGAATAATATTCTAACGATGGATGACAGTTGTAGCTTCCGACTGATGAATACTAGGAAAATCAGTTCATAATATCTTATGTTATACGTTTCTTATCTTAAATGTCCGATTTAATATTGAGTTTATCACACTATCATAGGCACATAGCGATTTACGTAGTGCAGATAATCGACACGATGCTAAGCTGTATGTGTCTTTTACGGGATTTGCGTTTTACATTGCTGTACGTTGTGGTTTCGATAAGCACTTATATCTGACAAGTTGTCTAAATGCACATAATCATAACACATGTATACGTTTGGCCCAAACAGGTTGTACTGCGCAAAAACTGGCACTGTTCATTATTAGTCAAGATCGCCAAACACAAGTACTTGCCGCTATTGCCATGGCAACACCATAATAATCGATTAAAATTCATGATTTCCGTGATCATTGTCACCGGCAAAGTGTTCCACTGCTTCTGCTTGTAATAATCCTTCGGACAATATAACTGAAATACGCTATTTCCGGACAGTTCGATTATTACGACCAAAACAAAACTAAGTCCTATATGTTAACATGGAGTAAATGGACCTCCAGCCCCCAACTGCCCCCAGCCTTGTTTTCGCGTGCGAGACTTGCAGGCCCTATGGTCAAGTGGGGAGTAGTGGTCACGCGGTAGAACACTGGACTGTCAATCGAGGGGACTGTGGTTCAATCCCGACCGCCGTTTCGAAACTTAGGCAATTTCGTTCACCCCACATTTACTTGTCTTTCGGAAGAGACTAAAAGCCGGTGGTCCCTTCTATCTGGTGTCTGTGCTATGGGAAGTAAAAGATCCCACACAGGGAGTAAATGTGTAACCTGCAGTGGACTCACAAATTCTCGTTGGACTTTAAACGCCCTGCAAAGTATCTGAGAGAAAGAGAAACGTGATTGTGTTTAGGTGTGTTCAGGGCTGTAACTCTGTGCTACACCGGGTAGGCTTCATAAACCAGCAGGGCATGGTCACATCAGGTGACTGTGGTTCACTGGTGATTCTCATTGTGCTTGTGGGTGGGTTCAATGAACTTAGTTACTGGAGTGATCATGTTTGTGGGTGTGTTCACTGATGTGACTGTTTTGCGTTTTAGTGATTATGTTTCTTTCTGTTCACTGAAGCAACTGTTTTTGGGTGTATACACAGAAGTAACTGTTTGTTTGTGTGTACATAAAAGTAACTGTGGGTGTGTTTGTGCTACAGATTGGCTTCAAGAACCAGCAAGGTGTCGTGAAGACACCGCTCACGTTGCAGAAGGCAGTTCAACTGGTGAAGGACGTCTTCATCTCGGCTGCGGAGCGTGACATCTACACAGGCGATTCCCTCGTCATCAGAATCATCACAAAAGATGGTGTGAAGACAGAAACATTCCCTCTACGGAGGGACTGAGTTGCTGGACTTCCTCTCCTGTCACCTATCCCTGTCACATGGTCACAGTCAGTAACTGGAGACTGTCACATCCAGACACTTGACACTTCTATATTACAGGCTTCAGTAGCAGTGTAGGGATAATGACATTTGTTCCTTCGTGTTTATTGCAGACTTGTTTACAGTTCACAGTGTAGTAGATTTGTGGGGCAAAACAGAAGTTAAAGTGTTTCTATGTGTGCAATTATGTTGCTACAAGTTGTATTCTTGACTTCATTTAAAAGATGCTGTGCTCTTTATCATCATAGTGACAGTAAGTTCACCGACAGTTACAGTATTGAACACATTCAACAAACACTGACACAATGTTTTGTCTTTATAAATAAAGATTATGCCTTCATCTTTGACTGCTCTGTGATTTTGTTAGTCCTTTTATGTGTCTATTTGTTATTACCCATATTCTATTGTATTTCTGGGCTGCTCCAAGAAAGTTTTGCACTGTTATCCTGAGGAAACACAATTAATGGACCATTACCATTACCCTAGATTTGTCACAATGCTTTTCATATTTATGTGACTTAAAACAATCATTTAAACAAATATTTTAGATTTGTGAATAGTTACATGTAATAACATTGCATGGCAAGAAGATCCCTCTCTGAATTTTAATCATCACACTAACACATCATGTGATCCTGCAATGTAACCGACATGATCGTTGTGTTCAACAGTGACGTTTTAGAAATACTACCACTTCCTTGCATTCACATCAAAATAAAAGCACACTTTTAATGTAGATGTTGCTGAAAGTTAGTATCTAACAACAGACATGGAATGGTTAGACGTGTCCTGCCTCTTCACAACCGGACTGGCCTTGGTCTGCAGTGCGTAGATTGTTTACCTGTTGCTGCATGGGATCACAAATAAGTCAACTTTAAATATTGAGGGCAATGGAAATGCTGGGAAGATTATTTATACAAAAGAAAGTGATGTGCACTGATTTACAGTAGTTCACTGGATTGTCGATCAAGAGAATGGCAGTTCACTTTCACTTCCCACTGAAATTTAGTTCTGTCAGTTGGAAGAGTTAGAAATCACAACTGGTAAAAGCAAATTCAAATTTCCATATATGGAAATCTTTATTCTTGAACACAAACGGTGAGATATGTAACAATTCTGAGATATGGGCAACTTGGATCATCCCATTATGCAATATGACATCTGGCTTTTGCAGCTTCCTATAGTAAACAGAACAATTAACATCAAAGTACAGTATATAAAATAAAGAAATGTAAATATGTTTCCTGACTAAACTAGCTGCTAGATGCATCCAGTGTTCCTGAGTTAAGTAAACACTGTGTTAGTTTAATAAGCACTTGTCTAAACTAAATTTCCTGATGACTTAAAACATAACGGCCAGATAAAAGCTTGATTTAATACAATGATTGTAAGTGCTGTTCAAATTACCTCACTGTTGCAGAAAATTGCTACTTAAGGAAGGCCATTTTCATAATCGGAAGAAACGCTGCAAAAAGCCAGTATCCGTACATTCAAAACCTTGCCGCTAAATAACTAAGCTCTATCAATTTTCATTATTCTGTGCATTACCAAACGTAATGCATGCTACAATGCGCCCAATGAAAGCAGTGTCTGTCGACTGCGACTCATTGCTTCAAGATGTTGCTACCAAATAAAGATGCTGACAGTGCCAGTGTCTCTACGTGGAGGCGACATCTTGACCCTGCGTCCAATGAGGGGCAGGCACTAGCGGGGGCTCAATCTAGGGTGGACACAGCTTGAGACCACCCCCGACGCCTTGCCGCCCGCTGTACTAGTGAATCATCAGCTGAAGCAGACGGGGCCCATCTCAAAGCCAAACTGTTGCCCGTAGTGGCCGTAGTCTTGCGGCATGAAGTCAACTATTGGAAGACGGTTCAGTCGCACTGTTTCAATTGTGAACCTCGTCTTGCCTCTGCCTTTTCCCGTCTGCAGACAACAGACATCGACAACGTGATTAATGGTGTAGATATTAACTAGAAATACAGTCAAAGTATCAAGAGCAGCAACACTCATAAGAAATAGAAGCATTGTACCCATCACCTGGCAAGGATGTCCCTATTATAACTCCAATTACTTATATACCTTCTAGTTTCTTGTTGTAATAATGCTATCTCGGTTATATAGCCCCGCTGACACGAAATATCCATTTGCTACTCTGTGTTGTTGCACTGCAAAAAGTGGTTATCTGCGAACCTCATCATACCCAGTTGCCCAGCGATTTTGATTTTGTCAGACAAAATTGCGACTGATGTTGCAAGTTGTTTCGCTGCACATTTAAACACACGAAAAGCTGCATGTCTAATAAGAGATTTAACAAGGTTAGAATCAACTCTAGATGGCAGATGGACAAGGAATCCCTTTGGCTTATTGAGAGTCCAACCTATCTATCAAAATGTACCACGCCCTTCTTAGGTAGATGTTGCTTTTTTTACATAGTAACACTAATAGCACCTACACAATCAGTTGATAATCTGTTCCATTTACTGTTCTTTGTGAAAATTTAAATTTTCTAATATCTAGTCTACACTGCTTCTTTGCTAATGTAACCCTATGTCCTCTAGTCCTTCTCTTTTCCTTAACTGAGAAAAAATATTTCTGTCAATATTTTCATTCCCATTCAATAATGTTGGCAGTAATTACTTGTGTGGCCGGGACTTTACACATGTTTTGCACCACACTGACTCACCTGACATCCGTCCTGCACTTTGCGCGAGGCAAACTTGCGTGTCTTTATGTCAAAGTCGTTGTCCCCAAGAAGTCTGATGGCATTGTCATATGACTGTGTGTGGACATTGAACCATGCGGTGCTGTCCTCACACAGGTAAGTGAAGGTCTGAGTGGCGCTTGTACTCAGCAGACGCAGGAAGGCGAGTTGTACAGCACCAACGTACCGCACCTGTCACATGTCAACTTGATACAGCACACGTTCGACAGTAGAAATATTCAGTGCCTATGCAAAGGGTTTGTTTGTCAACTGATATATTTGCCATGCATGAGATACATTACATCCATTCTAATCCAATCACAGACTCACAACAATCATTCCCTTGGTATATACACTGTGTATATATATATATGTATATATATATTACTGTATTCAGGTCATAATATTCATATTTGTAAGCCTTTCTTGCTTGTATTCTATCTCTGGTAATATGTGCCTGCAAACCTGTATTTACATGTTAGAATAAAATATGTACTATGTTAACCAATGAAGTAAAAAAACAATAACATACCTACCTAATAGGAAACATATTTAAAATCTTTTTGTAAACTTCATGACACAACAAGTGAAGGCTACACAAATGAACTGCCATAAGTTACTGTGGCGCATTTTTAATCTTTAAGTCTCTACCCATGTACTATAGTTTCAGGTTTTCATTAATATATTACAAAGTATGACAAGCCATTGTAAAGGACAGTTCTCTAATCAAGGACAAGGTAGTTCATGCTTAGACAAGCAATCTTATCACAGCTAAGACACTATTAACATACAGATGCAAAATTATTTCTGTCCAAAACATGCTCTGACTGCCCCTAACTGTGTAACTTGACAATGGCTCAAACATTTAGGCATTACTCTTACTGTTCAAGTGATTGTAAGTTGTTTAAGCATCAACCTTACCTTGAATCCACCAGGTAGTTCACTAAACCATTTCCCTGGGTTTTTGTCTGTGTCTGATTCTTTCTGCCAGGACTTAAGGGGCCCCTAAACAACAACAGACTTGTGGAATCATTTACAGGCTAAGTTACTAATATGCTAATATATAAAAACCCTGAATATAATATAAGAGTATACACTATAATACCATCCAAGACCAAGACCACATGCAGACAAAAACTGTTTCATGTTCGTTAAAAAGTGTGTGTGTGTGTGTGTGTGTGGTGTGTGGTGTGTGGTGTGTGTGTGTGTATGCACAAACTCTTATGACAAGAAGAATTTATTTGGGTCAACCATACAACATACATATTCAAATAAATGTCAATTGAGCCAGGGAGACTTGCACCAAGACTAAAGATCACTGGTGCACAGGTCACTCTGACAATTCACATAGCCACTTCATTAATTAGCTACCCGGGTAATACCAGTGTTTATAAACCAAAGTATATTTAACAGAACAGTAATTGTGTAAATATAGTCAATGTAAAGTGAATAGGAGAGAATTAATATTTACCAAAAACTTACTAATACACCATCTAACATTTACAGATAACACTATTTGCTGCATCTATCTCACTGTCACGTACCTTTGCATATTCGGTGTGTGGATGGACACAAGTGTCACCCCCTGCCGTCATATTACACCACACGTAGATGGCATCATCAGACACACCCAAGTTCGGGTCGACCCAATACCAACCTATACAGGCAGAACTGAGTGTATGTTATATTCACCACTATGTCTTCTTGGCACTAAACAGTTGCTGTTATTGCACTGATCATCAATGCATACACAACAGTCTCAAGATGTCAGCAATTCCTTGGATAGCAGTCGCCAAACATTCAAAATAATTCCTTTGTGTGTGTTAAAGATTTGTGTTCAAAGAAAAACAAGGGTAGTTTGAATTAATATATTTTTGCAAGAAAGAAAACTGTCTATCACATTTATAAATTGGTATCTGATGTATTTATTTGTAATTGACTAATGTATATTTTGTCTAATTATGTTATACTTCACAATAAAAATGTTGTGTAACAAAACATGTCAGTAATAAGTATCATATTGCTGTTTTACTATACAATAATACATCCAAGAAATACAGTCAAGCATGCAATGGTTATACAAAATAATATGACATATTGTTTACGTAATAGTTCACATCGTTAAATAATCTTTTTTTGCAAAATGAACTGTTAATTTGATATTGATTAAGATCATTTTTAGCATGGTAGTACACATATCTTAAAACCTTTAATCTTTCACAAGAATGCATTTCAGTGTTTAACATGTCTACCTATTTACAGTTAATTTAGAGTCAAATATGTAATTCAAATCTGAGTTACCCTGTCAGTATCAAGTCTAGCAAAACTATTTCATGACTTAAATATGTTGTTCAGAGCCAAGACCACGTTGGTAATAACTACCCACACATGGACTCAACGATGTAACTGAATACATCTTAGGGAGGCAGGACGCATGATGAATGTGAAAGTGAAAAGAGAATGCTAGGTACTGCATAGGTGGGAGGGAAGAATTTGATAATAATAATTGTAACACTTATATATATAGCGCCTGTGTCCTTGGAAATTCAACCTCAGAGGTGCAAGAAACAAAACCATTTGGAGTAATCATAAACAGGGATAGGCAAGAGTCATTATAGCAAGGAACTGCTGAAAATGTTATAGTGGAAAAGCAATTTCAAACAAATGTGTTTGCATTTTTGTACGAAAGGTGGTTATAGTTTCAGAAGATTTAATACAGAGAAAGCCCGTTTGCCAATATTCAGCCTAGTTTTAGGAACAACACATTGTTTGGAAATGGATGATCTAAGGGTCCTGGAGATATCAGATGATGAATGTGAAAGTGAACGGAGAATGTTAGGTACTGCATAGTTGCAAGACATGATGAATTTGAAAGTGAAAGTGAAAGGAGAATGTTAGGTTTTTGCAAGCAAGGAGCTGGCTATGGAAGAAGGCAGAAACAACCAACCGTCAGCCAACTGGGGGTGTCCTAGGTGGATGTCAGAACACGTCCGCCCAGGGTTGTTTTTGTCTCCATTCGGGTGTTTCATGGCGGCTAGTTCACCCTTCAATTCATCAATCTCTTCAAAGATCACTGTCACCGTGTCTGCCAGTGTCACTTTGTCATCAGTCTTGTCTGTCACTTTGTCATCTGGGCTGTCTGACTGTGCTGACGTATCTCGCCTGCGACGCCGTCTTTGGCGGAATTCCGGAGGGAAATGTGACAGATCGGAACTGCTGCCATCCCCTGGAGGTCCGGGGGGGCCCTGAGTGGGAGGACAAAACAGTAAGATACGAGCAACACATAGTGAAACTAACAGTCAACAATGACAGTTGGTAGCACACATAATGAAAACAACATAGTCACCAATGATAGTTGGTAGCAATATAATGAAAGCAACATAGTCACCAATGATAGTTGGTAGCAGACATAATGAAAGTAACATAGTCACCAATGATAGTTGGTAGCAGGCATAATGGAAGTAACATAGTCAACAATGATAGCTGGTAGCAGACATAATGAAAGTAACATAGTCACCAATGATAGTTGGTAGCAGACATAATGAAAGTAACATAGTCAACAATGATAGCTGGTATCACACATAATGAAAGTAACATAGTCACCAATGATAGTTGGTAGCACACATAATGAAAGTAATATAGTCAACAATGATAGCTGGTAGCACACATAATGAAAGTAATATAGTCACCAATGATAGTTGGTAGCACACATAATGAAAGTAATATAGTCAACAATGATAGCTGGTAGCACACATAATGAAAGTAACATAGTCACCAATGATAGTTGGTAACACACATAATGAAAGTAATATAGTCAACAATGATAGCTGGTAGCACACATAATGAAAGTAATATAGTCAACAACAGCAGTTAACAGCAGATATATACAGCCATTTAATATGGTACATATTTTATTGGTGACGTTAACTTGTATTAATCTCAAATGCAATGTATTATTTTACTTGACTAGCGTTAGAAGTTGAAAATGATGTGGTGAAACATTTAATCACTTAATCCATCCGTCAATGACTTGTGCATTGTTTACAATTACAAGACTACTTAATCCCTTGGTTTTGTCACGCCACTGAACTTGATCTTTGAGGATTATGGCGCATAAGAAGTCATTATTATTTATGTGTAATTATTACTTACAGCGGGTCCTTCAATTCCGGGGGGTCCAGGTTGACCCTGAAACATGGTCAGTGTCAAAGTAAACAACTGCCAATGATACTAAACAAGGCATTTTCTTGTTTCAATCAATATATGATTTTTTGGCAATATTTGGGATTTCATGATTTCTGAAGTTTTCCATAAGTGCATACTGTGAAGGGGTAGACAAAGTTGATTCCTCTCAACCTGATATTATCATCATCAATGAGTTTTGAAAAATAGAAAAAAGAAGACTGATACACAATTAGCTTAAGTTATTTGATTAATTTCTCTTGTGATAGCGAGATCGGTGTAAGAATGACAAATAATTTCTACTACATACGGCTTCACCCTTTGGACCAAGTTTCCCATCTCCACCCTGTAAACAGAGAAATTGAGGATTTAGAACACAACAGATGAAATATAACACTCTCTAAATAACCTGGTGCTGCAGCCTTGGTCATCTATAGTAATGATGTCTACCGAGCACTGCCTACATATTCTGTAGAACTCGATTAATCATAACAACTGGGTATTCACATTTACCTTTTTTCTGTTTTGTTTCACTTTATTGTATACCAAACTTGATGGAACTTTCTAATTATTGTAGTCTGCCAAAGTATACATAGTCTAGCTGCAGGTTTCTGAGTTCAGAGACATTTGTTATTTGGATTTAGTTTATCATTTGTGAAACTGTTTTTGTTATACTTACTGGCACGCCTGGATGTCCTTCCTTTCCCAGTTTACCACGGGGACCTTGAGGGCCCTAGGGAAAGGAGCAGGATTGTAAAAAATGATTGTATAACAGGGAATAACTCACCTCTTTGTACGGTATAAATGACAGCACTTGTACTGTAACATTTGTCATTAAACAGTGAACCCAACAGTTGGTAACACCCAACCACATGCTTGACAATAACAGAATGCCATAACAGTTACATCTATGAAGGTAACAACAAATGTATATTAATGATTGTGTGAGGTTTGTCTTTAATTTGAAGCAACACCATGCGTGTTTGTTTCCCCTAAGTAAATAGTTTAAGACTAGCTGAATGAAGCATGTGTTGCCTTTCCTAAATGTGCTACGTTTATATTGTGAGTTTATATAAAATCACATGTTGATGTAATAGTTAACTTGCATTAAATACATTCTAAGGAAGCTACACTGAGGAATGGAGGTGGCATAGGTGACAAAGTGAGCACTCACATCTTTCCCTTTTGGGCCAGGTGGTCCCTTTGGCCCTCTCTTCCCCCTCTCTCCCTTCTCTCCCAGTTCTCCTGTCAGCCCCATCAGTCCAATGTCACCTTGGATTCCCTGTCGAAAGGTCACATCAACACCACATATACATGTCCAACAGAAAATACATACCCTATAAAACGTAGCAGTGTGTAGGCGTACGTGCAGGCATATGTAGAAATAACACTGACCACTGAGAAATGTCCAGTGAAATTCTCCATGTTCAAATTATTGTAACATATAGCGTTAATTCAAATAAAAACTAGTTTTCTGAATGCATCTCATACTTACCTTAACGTAATACATGTTTCCTCTCTTAAATACTATATATTTCCTATTTTATAATAGTTTTATTTTGTATATATTCATTCGTATTTAACTCAAATACTTCCTTTGTCCATTTTAGAATTTTGTGGTGTCTCTGGCCACAATACACTGGATGAAGCAACCATACATCAACTACTGTGTAATGGTATTATGTCACCAAATGTCACCCCACCTTGTCACCCTTTGGTCCTCTGTCTCCTTTTGGTCCTTTCGGTCCTTTAGATCCCTGTCAAGACAAAATGAAAAGTATTTGAAAAACAAAACTAACAGTTTGATAACACATAGAATCAAAACTGTACTAAAAACCAGCAAGATTTAGTGTTACAAATAGATCATAACTTAAAAATAAAAAGCTATAATTATAATCACAGTTAAAAGGTTAGTGTATGTCAACATGTCTTGAGAGACTCCTTGCTGCAGGGACAGGTGGCAATCACCCAGCGGTGACAATCACTCACCTTTGGTCCGATAAGGCCAAGTTCACCAGGTTTGCCTGGGCCCCCAACTTCTCCCTGCAATCACAATCAGTCCCCATTACAACAAACACCTGCCAGTCTGCTACACTCTATACTCCTCACACTAAACACCTGCCAGTCTGCTACACTCTACACTCCTCACATCAAACACCTGCCAGTCTGCTACACTCTATACTCCTCACACTAAACACCTGCCAGTCTGCTAAACTATACACTCCTCACAACAAACATCTGTCAATCTGCTACACTCTATACTCCTCACAATAAACACCTGCCAGTCTGCTACACTCTATACTCCTCACATCAAACACCTGTCAGTCTCCTACATTCTACACTCCTCACATCAAACACCTGCCAGTCTGCTACACTCTATACTCCTCACATCAAACACCTGCCAGTTTGCTACACGCTATACTCCTCACATCAAACACCTGCCAGTCTACTACACTCTACACACCCCACAACAAACACCTGCCAGTCTGCTACACTCTACACACCTCACAACAAACACCTGCCAGTCTGCTACACTCTATACTCCTCATACATGCTTGACATGCACACGCACATGCATACTCACGCACACGCACATGCACACAGACCAATTATGACTATGTTTTCCACATCTTTTAATAGTTTCTACGGTTTTTTTGTTGAAAAAAATGTGTTTAGTTTCTACAGATAATTTTGGAAAGGTGTGCATGTAATAATGATGACTTTCTTGTCCATCCAATGAATGGATATACTCTCTGTACCGTGGAGGTGCATGAAAACATAATATTTAAATCACATAGTAAAGTATGTACACAATAAAATCAAGTACATAAACAAGCAGTAAGCACTACTACGTACATCAATAAAAAGAATTGTGGATGGCCATTCTAGCAGCAAAATAAAACAAAGACCAAATATTGGAATAAATATGCTAAAACAATATGAAAATATTATAAGAGAGATAAATAAATATAATAAAACAACATGGTAATGTTATATAAAAATATGGTATTGGTAAGTCGGTCAACAATTAATTGATGCGTGCGTGCTGCTGCACCTACCGAGGCGCCTGGGAGCCCTCTGCTGCCCCGCGGACCTGCCACACCTGGTGGGCCCTGCAGGAACAAACATTCATTTCTGTAGGAACAATTTTAAATGCAAAGCACATATACGTATATTCAGTATAATTATGTTAAGTATTCTTATAGCTACTTGCATTTCAGTTGGGATAAAATGTGTCTGTGGCACTAATGTTGAAAGCTACAAGCCACAAATAAATATTGAAAGTTTTGTGATAGTAGCTCCGTCATTAACTATATTAAATTAAGCTGGATATCTCAGTATTATTGTAGAATCACAAATAAGGTGTCGACTCACGGGTGGCCCTGTAAGACCTCTGTCTCCTGGAGCCCCAATCAGACCACGGTTGCCCTTCGCTCCGGTCTCTCCGGGGGGACCTTCAGGGCCTGGCGGGCCAGGTTGACCCTGAAACAAGACTCACCCATGCATACTCCAAATGTTCAAACACACTCTAAGCATTCACTCATAAATGTTTCAAACATTTAGACATACCTTGATATATGTTCATTCATATATATATATATATATATATATATATATATATATATATATATATATATATATATATATATATATATATATATATATATATATAAATATATATATATATATATATATATATACTCCAAACAGTCCTGTAGACCTGGAAATATGTGACTGTCACACAAACTCCAAACCTTCAGACAAACCATGAAATATTCATTCAAACAAACTCCAAACCTTTAATAAGGCAGACCATAAAATATGTCTCCTCATATACACTCCAAACTTTCAGATACACCCTAAAACATGTACATATTATGAAATTGTCATTTATACATTAATTGTATTTTACAAAGAAACCATGCCATATTTAATTAATTTATAAATGGCAATTACATAATAATTGTAGTTATTTAAGTTTATTCAAGGGACACCCTACGAATAAACGATCTATTACATGATAAATAATTGGTGGTTATGAAAATATGAGTAATAGATTTCTATTATGTCAATAGTTCCCTGGTTCCAACCGTTATGTTGCCCTACCCGTTTGCCTCTTGATCCTGGTGTGCCCGAATCTCCGGGATCTCCAATTGGACCCTAAAACATACATGCCTCAAGTCTTATAAATGTGGATCTGATGTCTTAGCCACAACACAAGTCAAAGAAATAGAAAGTAGTAACACTACCAATGT
Source organism: Ridgeia piscesae (assembly GCA_025642075.2). Classification (NCBI taxonomy): domain Eukaryota; kingdom Metazoa; phylum Annelida; class Polychaeta; order Sabellida; family Siboglinidae; genus Ridgeia; species Ridgeia piscesae. Next base: position 155,432 of record JAODUO010000256.1, read on the forward strand.
TAAGTGCAGGTGTCTACGTCTATCACAATACAACAGCCCATGATAAGTCAATCATACTGCATTACTTCATAAATCAATTACAACGCAACTGCCTAAATCAATCACACTGCATTACTTTAAGTTAATCACAACACAACATCTAAGTAAATTAAAATGCAATGTTTAAGTTAATTAAACCGTATGCTTAAAAGTATATTAGTTTCTGAACAAAATAATTGTTTTCAAGAGAGCGTCTGCTGTAGTGTACACACCGGTAGACCAATCTCCCCCTGCTTGCCTGGCTTGCCTGGACGACCCATGTCACCCTGCAAGAAGAATTACACTGAGTACCAAGTCTGCATGTCATCATCAGGAAGATTTTCTTCAGCTCACACAAACAGGACAAAGTCCCGTGAATACATCACTACTTATTAACAAAATCACCCGTCTGTGCCAGCGATATTAAACACAGATTTGTTTTTTATCTCCAGTTTCATTTAAGATCATACTGCAGGTTTGTGAGATGCATGCCAGTAATACTATACATGGAAAGTAAGTAGAAAATGAAATGTTGTTCTTAAATATCATTGAATATGGATCACTTGATTGGTATGCGAAGCTCGCATGAAGCAGAAGAACAACATACCTTGACACCGGGCGTTCCCGGTGATCCTGGTTCTCCTGGGAATCCTATTGCACCCTGGGAAAACATAGAGGTCACAGGTCATAGTTCAACACCACAACTTGTAACTACAGTGACCTCTAACTTCATGCATACCAAGTGTAAGTGATAACTGTTGCAGTGTCTCTTGCTGTGTAGACACCAGGAAGGTTTGCCTTAATTTAGTGAAGCTGGCCATGTATTTATCTTCATTCCAATAACATCTTGATGACAGCTTTTGTTGAATTGTGATTACAGCAGAATGAATAAATACTAATATAATACGCAATGTTAACGGATTCCACACTATAATTAAGTCACCAAAATAATATTAATTAAGACACTTAGGATAATAAAAACTTCTCAAAGTATAACGTCAACTGAATGCAGTTAAACCATAAGACACTGTTATTATGAAATCATAATGACATCCTACTTTTCCGCCAAGACAATCTGGAACATTCTCCCAATGATTGAATCAAGATCACCATTTTACTGACTTAAAATATATAAATGCACTGCTTATTCACTAGATGTTAAAAGCTTACAAAACCTAACCATCTGTGTCATGAAAAAGCATGTTATATAACACTCCTTGTGTTCATTCATGCAATGTAAACTTATCTGCCTTGAAACGTTTAAATTAAACAAATAACACAACTATATTATTTTTGGATGTTTGAATAAATTTTAATTATACTTTTTAACCTGACTTATGAGACTAATCAAACTCACCATGTGGCCCTTCGGCCCCCCTTCTAATCAAACTTACCATGTGACCCTTTGGCCCCACTTCTAATTAAACTTACCATGTGGCCCTTCGGCCCCCCTTCTAATCAAACTTACCATGTGACCCTTCGGCCCCCTTCTAATCAAACTTACCATGTGACCCTTCGGCCCCCCTTCTAATCAAACTTACCATGTGGCCCTTCGGCCCCCTTCTAATCAAACTTACCATGTGGCCCTTTGGCCCCCCTTCTAATCAAACTTACCATGTGACCCTTCGGCCCCCTTCTAATCAAACTTACCATGTGGCCCTTCGGTCCCCCTTCTCCTTGAATACCCTGAGGGCCTGGAGAGCCCTGGAGCCCTTGTTTGCCATCACTTCCTTTTGCTCCAGGGGCGCCTCGAGGGCCCTGAAAACATGCATTGTCAGCATGACACGATGGATGATCCTGGATATGAATTAACCACAGGGGAGTGCCCTTTCTTCTCAACAACCATCTTTTCTGATATCTCGGGACCCTTAGATCGTCTGTTTCCCAATAATGTTTTGTTGCTAAAACTAAGCTCAATATTAACAAACATGCTTAATAAAGAATTTTTTTGAAATCGCATTCCCACCCTAAATGTTCAATAGTTCCATGCTTCAATGACGACTCTTGTCTTTCCCTCTTCATGCTTATGCTTAATGACTTGTGTATGCTTTATGGCCTCTGAGCTCGCATTGCTGAGGATAAAGGCACTATAGGAGTTTTAACTAAGAACTATAGAATTAATCATTTTAACCAAAAACATTCTAAATCTCCGCCATATGTTTAATAAAATGTGAGCATATGAATTTTAAGGTGTTCTATGTAAACAGTGTGTAAGCCTTCCAATATGTGTTGTGTAAACAGTGTGAACTACTTGAACGTGTTCTGTCTAAACAGGATTTAAGCCTCATGCAAATGTTATGTGTAAACAGTGCATCAACCCATCATGGGTGTTCTGTGTAAATAGTTTTTAAAAATCATGCACATGTGTTCTGTGTAAACAATGTTTAAAGTACTCGGATGTTCTATGTAAACAGTGGGTAAACCAACTGTGTGTTCTGTGTAAATAGTGTGTAAACCAGTCATATTTGTTCTGTGTAAACGTGTGCAAACCACTCATATGTGTAAAGTGCATAAACCACTCACAGGTGTTTTGTGTATAAGTGTGTAAACCACTGACAGGTGTTGTGTGTATAAGTGTGTAAACCACTCACAGGTGTTCCGTCCTTGCCCGCAATGCCAGGAGGTCCCTGATCCCCTTGACTTCCCTTCTCTCCCTCTGGCCCCTCAATTCCAGGAGGCCCACCAATGCCCACGTCTCCCTGTACAGACAAGGTGAGTGCAGACACATGATTTAGTTACCAAGTCATCGACACGGTTGAATGGTTGATCAGTTTGTATTTCAACCTGTTCATCTGGTTTGTGCAGTGCACAATTTGGAAGAATCCATATAGGTGGTTGTAAACTTATAAAGATCCAAGTAATCATTATAAATACATGCTTAACTAAAAAGACTATATTGTAACAAAATAAAACACCTGAATAGAGACAGTTTTATTTGAATTTCACAAAATGGGTAGAATAAGCTATAAAAACAACAAAGAAATCAAATGTATTTTATGTAGTATCATGAGCATTTAACACTTGCAATACATTTCTAACAACAAACATGACATTACAATGTTTTTATTGTACTATTCAGCCACTATGGCTGCCACAGAGAATAATTATTTATTTGATGCAGGGAAATGGGGGATATACTTTAAAAAAAGTACCACTTACTCTGGGCCCAGATCTGCCTCGGAGTCCTCTTTGTCCTGGTCGACCTATTGGCCCCTGACAAAGAACAGAAGATTCACTTATATGAATTAATGCAGTCAGTAGTTGTAAGGCGAGTTATTTACATACATGCATTGTGTCACTTCACCTCACACAAACTAATAACTGCACTGTGCGCTGAACTTAGTGCAGTGGATGAAGAGTCAAGATTCAATAACTTTATTGTCCATTTAAAACATCCTTGCAAGCCAGGGGCCGAAACTACCCCTGGCCTATCATCCCCGTAAAGTTGGGGAGTGGGCTACTGGGTCAGCCACGGGAACAGGGCAAATACCTGTCCCATTTTGATGACGCATACCCAATTTGTAGGAACCTGAATGTAATGACTCATTAATGTCCTAAATGTTGCATATACCACGAGCAGCATGTGGCGGACCACCCTTCTCGTGGGCAATTTCATAGGCTGACGTTAAAATAGGATTGTTTGAAAGGGATATGCCAGAGTCAGAGAAGAGCTGGTACTGACGTAATCAGCAGTGACCCTTGGCATGTAAGGATGATTTAAAAGTGTATTAAACACAGATATGTTCTTTCAGATTGATGCACATAGCAATAACACTAACATGGCTGGTACAGTAAATAAAATGTTTAAAAATATTATGGCAGCATTAAATTATGGTCAAACATATAACAAATCGCAGCAACTGTTTTCAACTGTAGAATATGCAACAGTGAACTGACCCTCTTGCCGGGGTCTCCTGGAGGTCCTGGAGGTCCCTGTGGCTGTCGCCCCTTTTAAACCCCTGTTCCTGGGTGTGGTCCCCCAGGGGCCACAATCCTGGAAACAATCCATACAAAGGTGGTTGGTAAACATAAAGATCCAAGTAATCATTATAAATACAGTTTAACTAAAAAGACAGATTGTAACAAAGTAAAACACCTGAATAGGGGACAGTTATTGTTTCACAAAAGGCTAGCAGTGCAACACAAAAAGCAAAGAAACAAAGTATTTATGCAACACATAAAGCATTTAACACACAGCTACATTTCAAAAACAAACATGACATTACAAGTTTTTATTGAAACACAGCCACAGGCTCCCAAAGAGAATAATTATTTAGATGAAAAGGGAAATGGGGGATAACACACAGCAAGTAACCAAAACACTGTGGGCCCAGCTCTGCCTCGGAAAGCAGTGTCAGTCCCCTGGCCCCGGACCATTGGGCCCCTGACAAAGAACAGAAGAGTACACTTAAAATGAATTAATGCAGCAGTAGTTGTAAGGCGAGTGCATTTACAGGACAGCATTGTGGTCACTTCACCTAAACACAAACTTAATAACTGCACTGTGCGTGAACTTAGGAGCAGTGGAGAAGACACAAGAGTGCAATAACAGTCATTGTCCATTTAAAACATCCAGTGCAACCAGGGGGCCGAAACACACACGGGCCCATCAACCCGGGTAAAGTTGGGGAGTAACACACACTAGCGTAAACCCACGGGAACAGGGCAAATACCTGGTCCCAGGACGCATTACCCAATTTAGTAGGAACCGGGAAATGTAATGACTCACATAATGACCTAAATGTTGATAACCACAGCAGCAGTGCACCGGACCAGTCCTAACCCCGTGGGCAACATAGGCTGAGTTAAAATAGGATTTTTTGAAACAGGAAAATGCCAGAGTAAGAAGAGCTGGTAACACGGACGCATTTCAGCAGTGACCCAGTGGCATGAAAAAGGACAGAGTTAAAAAGTGTAGTGCAACACGGGATAGCTTTAGAGTAAAACATAGAAAGTAACACTAACATGGCTGGTACAGTAAATAAAATGTTTACAAATATTATGGCAGCATTAAATTATGGTCAAACATATCACAAATCGCAGCAACTGTTTTCAAGTAACAATAGCTAGCAGTGAACACGGACCCTCAGTGCCGGGGTCTCCGGGGGCCTAGCGGGTCCCTGGGACCTGTCGATAACCCTGCTGGTCCTGGGTGTCCGGTCAGCCCACGCGGTCCATCAGATCCCTACAAACAGACCTGCTCAGTGACCACAGGTCAGCAGTGTCGGAGCAACACACAGCTAGCAGTGCAACACAGGACAGCAGTGTCAGAGTAACACACAGCTAGCAGTGCAACACAGGACAGCAGTGTCAGAGTAACACACAGCTAGCAGTGCAACACAGGACAGCAGTGTCAGAGTAACACACAGCTAGCAGTGCAACACAGGACAGCAGTGTCAGAGTAACACACAGCTAGCAGTGCAACACAGGACAGCAGTGTCAGAGTAACACACAGCTAGCAGTGCAACACAGGACAGCAGTGTCGGAGTAACACACAGCTAGCAGTGCAACACAGGACAGCAGTGTCAGAGTAACACACAGCTAGCAGTGCAACACAGGACAGCAGTGTCGGAGTAACACACAGCTAGCAGTGCAACACAGGACAGCAGTGTCGGAGTAACACACAGCTAGCAGTGCAACACAGGACAGCAGTGTCGGAGTAACACACAGCTAGCAGTGCAACACAGGACAGCAGTGTCGGAGTAACACACAGCTAGCAGTGCAACACAGGACAGCAGTGTCAGAGTAACACACAGCTAGCAGTGCAACACCGGACAGCAGTGTTAGAGTAACACACAGCTAGCAGTGCAACACAGGACAGCAGTGTCAGAGTAACACACAGCTAGCAGTGCAACAAGTAGTCCAGTAGCAATAATTACTTGTTAGGAACTGGAAATATTAGTCAACTGGTTAGGTTGAAATGCCTAAATGAGCTACTATTATTTAAAGGCAGTGTGTCTCCTATTTTTATATTTACTTTTACAGTCCAATGTTACGCAGTATAAATTACATATATTATAATAAGATACCTCAAACCCACATACGTTTTACTGGAGCAGAACCAACTTTAGAATTTAACTATTCAATGTTTATAATAATCGTAGCACTGTCATTCAAATTGCTGTTGTTGTTCAAATTCCCATATCGAAAACTTGGATAATTTCCAGGAAGGATGTTACCCAATGGGGGGGGGGCACAGCTACAAATGTAAACACTACACAAACAATTGTGGCTAAACTGTTCATGCTGATAATTCCCTGAGGGTAAATGACTGATTGCAACCAAAACAACTGATTGTAACCGAAACAACTGATTGCAACCGAAACAATTGATTGCAACCGAAACAACCGATTGTAACTGAAACAACTGATTGCAACCGAAACAACTGATTGCAACCGAAACAACTGATTACAACCGAAACAACTGATTGCAATCGAAACAACTGATTGCAATTGAACTATGACAAACCAAAATAGGTTAATTATAACATATTGTGGCTGTCGTAATGATACAACATATTTAATTTATATTATATAACATTATTTTACAACAAAACAGGAGCCACACTCACTTTAATATATACTATAATACGAGAACGTTTCTAAGAACGTTTCATGAAAGTCTACATACAAGTTTGTGAAGCAAGTCAAGAGAGCAGAGAGACGTGAGCTGGACATAACATGACCTATGGGAAGAACTGACCCACCTTGATCCCTGCCACTCCCTGCAGCCCTGGTTCACCAGCTTCCCCTGGCGGCCCCTGGAACACACACACCATGGGAAATAAGACACAAACACATGCACGGAACACCTTCAGCCAGCAGCTGACGCAGCAGCACTTGACAAGAACATAGACAGGAGCTACAGTGTTATGTGACAGAAACACCGAAATATACTTGACACCATGAAAATAGTAGGTCAACAAATTAAGCACGATATAGTTATCAAGTCATCAACTTTTTATGAGATATACTACATAGAATATATTTGACGATGGTGATGAAATTAAGCTATTATAGTAAAGGCACAGGTTTATTTTGGTACTAAAACAGAAAGTGCAGGACATTATACAAATTAATATATGTTATATAAATCGATGTGATGACAAATCAACTGTGTGCTTAATAAAAATTACTTGTAAAAGAGTGATACAGGATATAGCAGAAGAGATGGATATATAAATGCGTAATGTACAACACGGTATGTGTTGTACAACATGGTATATGTGGTGTACAATACTGTATATATGTTATACAATAAGTGTGTGCATTGTACAACATGGAATATGTGTTGTACAACACAGTATGTGTTGTACAACATGGTATACATGTTGCACACTGCACAGTAATATACACGTGGTCATTACACCAGCAACTATGTTATAACCACAAGGTGCCCAGGCCGAGTACACCACAGGTGACAGTTATGATGATTTCAGTATGGACTGCAGTAGCTCTTACTATCTGTCCAGGAACACCCGGTGATCCTGGATGACCCATTGCTCCAGGGTGGCCCTGAAACAAGGATAAAATAATCACTGTAGGCAGTAATAAAATACACAACACAGGTTTAGTAGTTGGGTGGGTAGGTGGAGGGGTAGATGGGTGGGTAGGTGGGTGAATAGGTGGAAGGGTAGGTGGAGGGGTAGATGGAAGGGTAGGTGGATCAATAGGTGGTAGGTAGGTAGATGGGTAGACTGAAGGGTAGGTGGATGAGTAGATGGAAGGGTAGGTGGATGGGTAGATGAAAGGATACGTGGGTGGGTAGGTGGATGGGTAGATGGAGTGGTAGGTGGAAAGGTAGATAATAATAATAATAGTTTATTTCACTCTCTCTGGGCAATCGTAGAGATTGAAATTGGTACATAAAACATGCAAAGTATATTTGTTAAAATAGATTCAAATAATATATAATTTAAGACATTAGTATAAATTATAATGTAGAGAATATACGATATGTATCTATAAAATTAATTAAAATTATTTAAGACATTAAAACATATTTTATGTTAAAATGTTACGCCGACAAGTTTGAAAATAGTGGATTAGCACACACATGCACACGCACACGCACACGCACACGCACACGCACACGCACACACACACACACACAGACACACCTCCCCAACCTCCCTTACACACTCATACACAGACACACATTGTGACACAGAAGTATGGATATGTAGACAACACTAGCTGGTACATGTATGTAAGGCCATGATGACCAGTGAACTGACCTCTTGTCCTGCCAAACCCTGGGCACCCTTGGGTCCTGGCAATCCTTGGTCCCCCTGAAATGTGGCAATACATCAGTAGGATGATAACATCACTAGGAATAATCTTCACTTCATATGACTTAATAACTCAATAATTGTAATTTATAGCAATGTCACACAAATAATCAACAATTAAAGGCCATATTTTGCAAAACAAATTGTAATAACTAAAAAATAGTTGTATAAATATTTTTAACGCAACTCAACTGTGACACTATTTCACGCACACTCTCCTTACCTTTTCTCCTTCTTCCCCGGGTGGTCCAATGGGTCCTGGGGGGCCAATGTCTCCCTGAAACAAAATCATATAGTGTAGTCAGTGTCTTTCTCTGTGAGAAATCTGCAGAGAAAATACTCAAGACAGAAAACACTGAGTACCACAAGCCACTCTTCATGAAGCATTCAACCCCAACCACAAGTACCAAATTTATAATAAAATTCCAGTCTGTTTATAAAGTTGTCCTATAAAAATGCAAACACATAAATTCAAGCACAAACATGTACAGAAAAGGGCGCATGATCTGCTACGGTTTACACTACAAAAAACAATATGTACATTAACACATATCATGTGTTGACATATCTATTATTATGTTACCAGTACACCATACAGACAAGGATTATATCATCTTGTTCAAGTGTACCATTTTATTGCATTCATTTACCAACTTTTAGACAGCAAATGTACCTAACGATTAGCAAGCCTGGTATCGTATATTTGTTTACTGTGAATGGGTCTCCATAGGAAATGTCAATTTTGAGACGGCAGGGTTCCTTACCGTTGGCCCTCTGTTCCCCACTTTCCCTGGAACTCCTGGGCTACCAGAGTCTCCCTGTCAAAAACAACAACCACATATTAATGAATACCATCTCAACAACATAGGATAAACTTGCACTTATGAATAATCATGCACAACAATACTAACTTTGTTATGTATATGTTGGCAGATCTTGCTTCGAAACAATACATGGCTAGCATGACACCTTTGTGTTTACTGTTCTAACTTCTGAAGCCATCTCAATCTCAATAGGGCAAATTTACTTCAAATATAACACAGAACGCAGTACTTAACCCATTTTATCCGGAATACGACTCTAGTCGTAGTTACCCTTTTTATCGGAAATACGATTCTAGTCATATTTTGCACTTGACACGGCTTCCCCGCACTCTGACATTTTGGAATCCCATTGGCTGATTAACACCGAATGACGTCAGTATATCGGGATCACTAGGAAACCCATTTTTTTCAACCAATCAGTGCCGTTCTTTGGGTATTTGCAGTACAAAGCGGGTACCCCCAAGCTAAAGTGAAATCAAAGATTGTGTAGAGTCACAGAGACCGTTAAATGTTGACGTATTTTGAAGGATAACTCCGCTAATTTACTTCATACAGGTGATGACAAGAAGGCAGACAAGTGTATAGACGATATATGATGGACAGTTATGGTATTTGATGTGACATTTGTCCGTGAAGCCATCAAAGTGGGGTCAACCGATAACGGCATCCATTTTCGCCCACCTTGCACCACCCGTATTTTTGGCGCCAACAAAGTTAAGATTATTTCCAACAATGGTAACTACTTCATAAATAAAATGACGTTGAAGTGTTGACCAAAGTTAGTACTTCTTTATTAGTTATAAGAAATGAGCTGCAAAATTATATATCGTTGACAAAAAATATTTCAAAAATTTGCATAATTCCGTTCAGCGGCGCCACACCTTGGCGATTCAATCGACTGACATGGGGGTAATAACAACAAAATTTATATTATGAGATTACTATCCAAGTTATATACCTTTATTTTCAGCAGAGAGTAATGCATAAAATAAACTCAACTTGCTCCTTGACATGTTGCCTCCTTCATGGCGAAAATGTCAGGTGAAAAGTAATGTGACAAACCTCAACATAGGTTTGAATTTATTGGGCATGTTTTTTCCATATGCCACATATAATGTATATGATAAAACTATGAGATTGTCGATGCGACTTGATAGTTTATTTTATCTACTTTCTAAAGGTATATCACATTAAAAAATTTATTGAGAAATAATAAAGTTATGTCCATTTTAAATGAAGGCCTGTCATTTTTTAATGCTGACAGATTGGTTTGAGGAAATGATCAGGAACTGGCTGCAACTCGTCTGCACTAGCTTCAAGATAAAATGGGTTAAAGCAACTACTGGCTACACTTTTACTTTAAAATTGTCTGTACTTACCTCTTCACCCTTTTGACCCTGGGCTCCTTCAGGTCCCCGCTGCCCAGGCTTACCCTGTCAAACACACAGAACACAAATATAGTTTACCTCTATTACCATGTGTCCCACTTCGGACACCAATATAGTCCATCTCCACTACCATATATCCCACTTCTCACACCAATATAGTCTATCTCCACTACCACGTATCCCACTTCTGACACCAATATAGTCTATCTCCACTACCATATATCCCACTTCTCACACCAATATAGTCTATCTCCACTACCACGTATCCCACTTCTGACACCAATATAGTCTATCTCCACTACCATATATCCCACTTCTCACACCAATATAGTCTATCTCCACTACCACGTATCCCACTTCTGACACCAATATAGTCTATCTCCACTACCATATATCCCACTTCTCACACCAATATAGTCTATCTCCACTACCACGTATCCCACTTCTGACACCAATATAGTCCATCTCCACTACCATATATCCCACTTCTGACACCAATATAGTCTATCTCCACTACCATATATCCCACTTCTCACACCAATATAGTCCATCTCCACTACCATATATCCCACTTCTCACACCAATACAGTCTATCTCCACTACCACGTATCCCACTTCTGACACCAATATAGTCCATCTCCACTACCATGTATCCCACTTCTGACACCAATATAGTCCATCTCCACTACCATGTATCCCACTTCTGGCACCAATATAGTCTACATCTACTACCATGTGTCCCATTTCTGACACCAATATAGTCTACATCTACTACCATGTATCCCACTTCTGACACCAATATAGTCTACCTCTAATACCATGTATCCCACTTCTGACACCAATATAGTCTACATCTACTACCATGTATCCCACTTCTGACACCAATATAGTCTACATCTACTACCATGTATCCCACTTCTGACACCAATATAGTCTATCTCCACTACCATGTATCCCACTTCTGATACCAATATAGTCCATCTCCACTACCATGTATCCCACTTCTGACACCACTACAGTCTACCTCTAATACCATGTATCCCACTTCTGACACCAATATAGTCTACATCTACTACCATGTATCCCACTTCTGACACCAATATAGTCTATCTCCACTACCATGTATCCCACTTCTGACACCAATATAGTCTACATCTACTACCATGTATCCCACTTCTGACACAAATATAGTCTACCTCTAATACCACGTATCCCACTTCTGACACCAATATAGTCTACATATACTACCATGTATCCCACTTCTGACACCAATATAGTCTACATCTACTACCACGTATCCCACTTCTGACACCAATATAGTCTATCTCCACTACCATGTATCCCACTTCTGACACCAATATAGTCTACATCTACTACCATGTATCCCACTTCTGACACCAATATAGTCTACCTCTAATACCATGTGTCCCATTTCTGACACCAATATAGTCTACATCTACTACCATGTATCCCACTTCTGACACCCCTATAGTCTACCTCTAATACCATGTGTCCCATTTCTGACACCAATACAGTCTACATCTACTACCATGTATCCCACTTCTGACACCAATATAGTCTACATCTACTACCATTTATCCCACTTCTGACACCAATATAGTCTATCTCCACTACCATGTATCCCACTTCTGACACCAATATAGTCTATCTCCACTACCATGTATCCCACTTCTGACACCAATATAGTCTACATCTACTACCATGTATCCCACTTCTGACACCAATATAGTCTACCTCTAATACCACGTATCCCACTTCTGACACCAATATAGTCTACATATACTACCATGTATCCCACTTCTGACACCAATATAGTCTATCTCCACTACCATGTATCCCACTTCTGACACCAATATAGTCTACATCTACTACCATGTATCCCACTTCTGACACCAATATAGTCTACATCTACTACCCTGTATCCCACTTCTGACACCAATATAGTCTATCTCCACTACCATGTATCCCACTTCTGACACCAATACAGTCTACCTCTAATACCATGTCCCATTTCTGACACCAATATAGTCTACATCTACTACCATGTATCCCACTTCTGACACCACTATAGTCTACCTCTAATACCATGTGTCCCATTTCTGACACCAATATAGTCTACATCTACTACTATGTGTCCCACTTCTGACACCAATATAGTCGACATCTACTACCATGTGTCCCACTTCTGACACCAATATAGCCTATCTCCACTACCATGTGTCCCATTTCTTACACCAATATAGTCTACTTCTATTACCATGTCTCCCACTTCTGACACCAATAAAGTCTACCTCTACTACCATGTATCCCACTTCTGACACCAATATAGTCTACATCTACTACCATGTATCCCACTTCTGACACCACTATAGTCTACATCTACTACCATGTGTCCCATTTCTTACACCAATATAGTCTACCTCTACTACCATGTGTCCCACTTCTGACACCAATACAGTCTACCTCTTCTACCATGTATCTCACTTCTGATTGCAATATAGTATACCTCTATCATGTGTCCAATTTCTGCCATGATATATCCACCTCTTCCATCATTTATTCCATTACTACCATCATCTATCCCACATCTTCCACCATGTATCCCACCTCTACCAACCCCCCTTCCACCATTTACAACACCTCCTCAATCACATCTGTCAACTCCCATGATGATCAAATGTGTGCAACAGAAACAAGAAGCACGTCAACTGACCGGCATTCCTGGTGAGCCCTGAACACCTGGTGGCCCCATCGCTCCTTTGTCACCCTGCAATGGACATAAGATGGCTATGAACATACAAAAATTATATATATATATACATTTACATACTAAAGTGTATGTTACACATATATATTAAACTTATATATATATATATATATATATATATATATATATATATATATATATATTTTACATACATAATATGTATATTATTACATATATATATATATATATATATATAACATGATTAACGCACTCATGGTAAGTGTTATGACAAGTGACAAAGTTGGCTGACCAGCGTACAACATAAGAAAAGATTACTTGCAACAAACGTACACATTGTTTTATTATTTCTCAATAAAATTCATGTAGAGTGTTAATTCGTGAGCAGACAGGGTATTTCACTAATACACACAGTTTGTTTCATCTGGCCACCGGACTCCACCGAACCAAAGAGACACTTGACTGTGTTTATCTTAGCACCTGGTGATGTCAGAGGTGTACTTGGTAGTACTACTTACCGGTCGACCAACAGATCCAATGGGTCCTCGTTCTCCAACAGCCCCATCACGACCCTAAAGCAAACAGAACTCAATCACACTCACTACTTCAGAAGCAATCACATCAATGTCTGCAGTTTGTCATGCAGCTATGACAACATCATAAAATATTCATACAACACAACATATTCTTGAATATTTTCATATTTCAAGTTGTTGTTATCCTAATGTACCATGCTTTAATAAACAATTATTTCATAAAGTATTGATCAAATCAAACCAAATTTATTGTAGCTTGATCTTTACAATACATGCAAATTAAATCAAGGCAAATAGCGTAAACATAAAGGGAACAATAAGGGAAGAACATTATGTAATTTTGATTACTTCATTTCTATTTTTGACATTTATATTCTATACACAATTACAATAACATTCCAACTATGAAAGTAAAGGCAGATTCCCATGAACAATAATGTGTTACTTCTTCTTGACAACGGTGGACAGAAACTGACCACAACAACACAGAATGATATGGACTATACTGTTCGTGAAGTTCATGGTACAAGTGCACATTTTGTGACTTGTAAATCTGGCCAAGTTGGAGACCATTGTCGGGCCACAGGACACTCATTGTCCATGGGTAACACCAAAGTTCTGACCCAAGAACAAAACTGGCAGAAGAGAAAAGTGAAGAAGGCCATTTACATGAAAGCTCCTACCATGAAGAGACCAGGGATATCACCTACCCGCCATCTACAGCCAAATTACCCCACCAAAACCTGAGCCATATCACATGGCACCAGAACCTGACCAAGACCCACAGATGATGGGTTAAAACATTGTACATTTCAAATACTATGTTCCAAGGTAAGTTGATTTCTAACAAAACAACACTGAATGACTTACATTTGGACCAGGCAATCCTCTCTCCCCCCGGAATCCTCTTACACCAACTGGACCAGGTCCTCCTGGGGGACCAGCAACTCCAGCTGGACCCTAAAACACACAGGACCATTGGATCTAAATGCAGCAGTTTGACAAGTCGAGTCGATACTGAAAGGTTAATGTGAAATGGAGAATAATATGACTTATCTGATAGTATACTTCATTACTTCTGAACATACTCTTTTCATACATATATAATAAGAAAACATTGCACTGTACATCAAATGCATCCATACAAACGCATCCATACAAATGCATCCATACAAATGCATCCATACAAATGCATCCATACAAACCCATCCATACAAATGCATCCCACCATATTCGAAACCATCTTCTATTCAAGCCACATTTCATTAAATACA
Organism: Ridgeia piscesae; assembly: GCA_025642075.2. Classification (NCBI taxonomy): domain Eukaryota; kingdom Metazoa; phylum Annelida; class Polychaeta; order Sabellida; family Siboglinidae; genus Ridgeia; species Ridgeia piscesae. The sequence continues at coordinate 170,508 of JAODUO010000256.1, forward strand.
GTCCATATTTCACCCTTTTTATTCACATCAACAGATGATCTAAATGTGTTTAATGTCTTCAGCTTCCAATCACACTGCCCATGTCCAGAATGAAACATAAAAAGGTACACCTTATCATTGAATCCTCATGTTTTGTTCACTGTAGTGTATGGTGTGACTACTGGATTACATTTACCAGTGAAGCAAGAAACCATACAACAGATCAGAGTTTGACTTACAATACACCAAAGTTAGTGTATAAATGTATCTGTACATTTATACACTAACTTTGGTGTATCGTATTGTTGTTATCGGGGACTCACCGGTGGACCTTCTTTGCCTTCAGGTCCAGGTAATCCATGCTGCCCTGGCGGACCCTACACATGACAACAGCACTTGATGAATACAAATCACTGTTATCATAACACTTGATGAACACAAATCACTGTTAACATAACACTTGATGAACACAAATCACTGTTAACATAACCCCCACAATAGGATATGTAAGAATATGTTCATCAAACGCTCAAACTCATATCCAGATTGCTGCAAACTGCAAGTGTACAGCTAAACAATGTCACAAAAAAGCCTTCATTGGTGATGACCGAACTACAAATAAACTCCCGACAAATTTCAACAATAAAATTGTAGATACTTATGGAATGCAAGAAACCCCTCAGAATTCATAGGTAATTTATTTTTATTTTGTGGATGATTATTCTCATAATAAACGTGTCATTTGCATGGTTTATGGTATCAGAGTAATACATGAATAAACAACTCACCTCTACCCCTGGCTCTCCTCTGTCTCCTTGTGGCCCTGTCTCTCCTACTGCACCCTAAAACAACACTTGTCTAGTCAGCCCTCAATACCTGCTTAGCAGCTGTACGAAAATAGCACAAGCTGCATTCATATGTAGTAGTATGTTTATTTTGGACAAATAGACACATTTTAGACAAATAATCCATATGTATACATAAAATACAATTTAAAAAAAGTACAATACTTAAAAATAGAACTAAACCAATTATGGGGTACAAGTAAAATAATAAGTGGGCAATAAAAATACATAAATAGGTCATGAAATCAAATTGAATGAATAATTATTAAAAATAGGGTAAAAATACAATATAATATTCTGTGTAGAATAGGATCTCCAGTATGTATACACCAAGCTTCTAAAATATATATATCAGTATAATAGTAACTGACAAATAAAGGGTTTTTAGACTGATGGCTTAATATAGATGAATGAATGTGTTCATTAAAAGATTTAATGGTGTCTCACCCATGACATGAGATGACATGAGACCAGTGGTGTCTCACCCATGACATGGTATGACATGAGACCAGTGGTGTATCACCCATGATATGGTATGACATGAGACCAGTGGTGTCTCACCCATGACATATGGTATGACATGAGACCAGTGGTGTATCACCCATGACATATGGTATGACATGAGACCAGTGGTGTCTCACCCATGACATATGGTATGACATGAGACCAGTGGTGTATCACCCATGACATATGGTATGACATGAGACCAGTGGTGTCTCACCCATGACATATGGTATGACATGAGACCAGTGGTGTCTCACCCATGACATGGTATGACATGAGACCAGTGGTGTCTCACCCATGACATATGGTATGACATGAGACCAGTGGTGCATCACCATGACATGGTATGAATGGAATGGGGTTACCATTTAATATGGTATACATGAGACCATGGTGTCTCACCCATGACATATGGTATGACATGAGACCAGTGGTGTATCACCCATGACATGAACATGAGACCAGTGGTGTCTCACCCATGGCATAAGATGAGACCACTGGTGTCTCTGAGTCATGTGACTTTACAAATAATGAGCCGTGAGTTACTTACTGGTGGTCCTACAAGTCCAATTGGTCCAGGCAGTCCACGGGTCCCTTGTAGACCCTGAAGGAAAATTAATGGTTTCAAAATGACAGTATATTCTGTGAAATGTGTTAAATTGTAATTGTTGTATACACTATACCTGTACATAGCTCGCTTTATGTTGCTTTTATAGTATTCCTTGTCTGGCTGCTGTAATTAATAACCTAAAGAAAACATGTGCTACATTAAAATGTAATTTAATATAAACACTGACAAGTAAAGTTTTGCTGCAACTGTTCTTTATTGGTGGATGCAATCAGACCACATATGGATGAAAATACACATTTGCCGGTGTTTAGTGGTGACTAGAGATCTTCTTAACTTGTATCCTCTGTAAATATATCATCACATGTTGCATGGTTGATGTAAATTATTTGTGAATCGAATCGAAAATAGTGAAAACTAAGTATGTCACCTAAGGAAATTAAGATAATCAACCAACCAATCATCAAACCAACCAACCAACCCACCAACCAAACTACCACCCAACCACCCACACCCAACCAGCCTCCTGAGAAGATAAACCAAAATGCACATATGCTGTACACACCTGTTTTCCACGCTCTCCTGGGAACCCGGACTGTCCATTCTTGCCTGGCATACCCTAAAGACACACATACTCTATAACTATACAAAATTATTTGTTTAAAATAAACTTTAAAAAATTAAAACAATTCAACAGCGATTTCAAAACATGTGAGTACATCATGCAAATCAAATGTTCTATACAAACAAATATATTAGCCGAGGTGTAACACTGCATTAACTCAAACAAATGGTTTATAATTTCATACTGTTATTTTATAAAATGCAAGAATGCATGAACAATATATATATAATAAACCATATAAGTCCACAAAATGCAATATGTCATAGTGTGGAAATGTAATAAACACATTGAGGTATAAGATTAACAGTTGCATCGATGCAGTCAAGGTGGGCCTGAATTCAATTCAAAGAATAAGACAAACACTGTATGTATCAGTAGTGGTCCAAGATATGTTATGACTTAGACAAAACAATATGTGGACCTTGCTATGAGGACCATGGTCCCTGCTATCAACACATTTAACAAACACCCTGCAGATATGTTAGTAACCATTATGTAGTGTAGTCATACCTGTGGCCCTGCGGGGCCCATAAACCCAGGTTGTCCTGGAGGACCCATAGGGCCAACCTCCCCAGGGCTTCCTACTGGGCCTATGATGCCTGGCTCTCCTTTGATGCCCCGAGGTCCAGCGTGGCCACGCTTGCCCCGATTTCCTCTAATACCCTACAATGACACAGTAAGAATCAGTCAGACAGTAAACATTTATGACAATAAATATAAATCAATATTTTCACAAGAAGTTTAAGCACACAAGAAAGTTTTGTGATGACAATAATGCTAATGTCATAATACTACGACACTGTCATTCTCTACAAGAAATACAGTTGCAACTGTCCACATAAAAGTCAATAGTGGACAGCTCTAAGGCTGTCTGCCATGTAGATGGTAATGCACAGAGTGCCACAGATACAACGTATTCAGAACCTCACTAGAAGAAATATCTCAGATAAAATTGACTGAAATGGTAAGACAGCATCATGAGCTTGTGCTGAGATGGCTCCAAGAGAAGACATCTGAAGGCTGCAAAATAAACTTGCAGTATCACAAGGCACAGCCTCGGAAGGCAACAACGTAAGTAAGTAAGTAAGTAAGTAAAACCAACAATGAGGCAAGTTTCTCACCCTCTGCCCCGGGGGTCCTCTTTCTCCCATTGGTCCATCGAGACCCTACAACACAACACTGACTTGTTGTCATCAATTACCACAATCATTTCACAGAATTAACCTCTACTTATCATATGATGTGTTGCTTACCAACCATGTCTGTCAAGCCACCACATTCCAGCAAATATTCTCTTGGAATTCTCACTCCAAATTATTTTCTCTGCAACAACAATCTAAGGGAGAGGTATTTAAGGAAGAACTTCATGTAAGAAATATTGGCTTAACAGAGATCTTGTTACCATTGTGACTGTGTAAAGTGCAATTTGAATGTTAAGGCAAAACATGACAGAAGTCATGTGCATAATTATGACTTTGTTATTGTTAAACAGTGACATACTGGATCTGCCAATTGTGTATTTAAAGACAATTAACTGGTCAGTGTTAATCATATTTTTAATTAAGCAACCTATTTTTAATAAAGACCTGGATCAAGGAACTTTTACAATAAATATTACTTGTTGTGGTAATGTTCAATTTACTGGCAGAATTGTGTATCGTCTTGAAGATACTGATTTTATCAGTAACCCCATAACAAAATCCTTTTAAACTTGCCATACGTAGTTCCATCAGTTCTACCTTTCCTTTCCAATCTGTCTTACCATAACAACATGACATTGTTGTCTTTTACAACTTAACGTAGTTCCATCTTACCAATCTGTCTTACCATAACAACATGACATTGTTGTCTTTTACAACTTAACGTAGTTCCATCTTACCAATCTGTCTTACCATAACAACATGACATTGTTGTCTTTTACAACTTAACGTAGTTCCATCTTACCAATATGTCTTACCATAACAACATGACATTGTTGTCTTTTACAACTTAACGTAGTTCCATCTTACCAATCTGACTCACCACTAACAATAGATATTTCATCAATCTAAGATATCATAGCTACACTCACCTGTCTGATTCAACATAGCTCTATCTCCTTCAAGTAGAACTCAACATTAGCCCACTACTGCCATGTTGCCCCCCCCCCAACCTGTGAGGGTCCTTCACCCTAACTGACCCTACGTAACGTACCATGCTCCCCTTCTGTCCGTCTCTGCCTCGTTTGCCAGCAGACCCTGTATTACCCTGAAGTGAGAACAATACGCTGTAGAGCTTACATCACAATCTTAGCGTGAGGATGTACACATATTTGAAATAAAATAAAATATTATATACACACATGACCTACTTACTCCAATATATTATATAACAGCGAATATTTCCATTGGCACATTTCATTTGATTTGAGTGTTGATTTTAACATAACCAGGTATTCTTGCAAGGTGGTAAAATGTATTTGTGTAACTATTAAAACAACATTTGAATACATCGATGACTGTTTTAGTGACAAGTTACAAGGAATGAAGCCTACCTTGTCCCCCGGGGGTCCCGGGTAACCTGGAAACCCAGGTGCGCCAATATGACCCTGGAACAAGGACAGGTCATTGTTGTCACAGGTGAATGTTGTCACAGGTGAATGTTGTCACAAGTCAGTCTTGTCACAAGACATTGTTGTCACAGGTTACCTATATAGGACAATGTTGTCACAGGTGAGTGTTGTTACAAAGTCAGTCTTGTCACAAGTCATTGTTGTCACAGATAAATGTTGTCACATATTAATGTTGTGACAAGTTATTGTTGCCACAGGATAATGTTGTCACAGGTTAATGTTGTGACAAGACATTGTTATCACAAGTCACTATTGTCACAGGTTAATGTTGTCACAGGTTAATGTTGTGACAAGACATTGTTATCACAAGTCACTATTGTCACAGGTTAATGTTGTCACAGGTTAATGTTGTCATAGGTGAATGTGATCACAGGTTAATGTTGTGAGAAGTCAATGTTGTCACAGGTGAAGTTGTCATAGGTTAATGTTGTCATATCATTGTTGTCAGAAGTCATTGTTTTCACAATTTGGTATTGTTGCTAGGCCTTCTCCATTTTTTGATACAATTTGCAAACAGTTGGTTTTCAATTAATATACCCGCAAAGATGATCAACGCTGTTACAAATTTCATTTACAAGGAATGCATTTTGTACCACAAAATGAAAACAAATGCATAATTTAATGTAAAGATTGCAATGCAACCATTTCTTTCATGGTGCATGCAACCAGACCTTGTAAATGTCTGTTCACCTGACAGGTGTGTAGAGACTGATCATGTGATCACTGACGTCACATGACAACTGTGACCTTTGTGATTATGTGATCATTACACGGTGCAAGCCTCAAGCATACCTTGTCTCCAGGAAGTCCAGGAGGTCCAACTGTCCCCCTGTTGCCTTGTTCTCCCTACAGTCACAACAGACACATGTTAGATAGGAGCAATTTACAATCTCAGTGCCACAAGCTGATTCCTCGATCACCTGTTTTACATAGGAGGGCTAAGCAGTCAATGGCACTGATCTCGTTTGAACTAATAAGATAAATCTTCACAAAGGGAAGGTGTCTGACCACTAGTTTCTATAATGAACATAGTTTTGCATTAGCTTGATGACGAAAATAAGCCAGTAGTTGTGTCCAAAAAGGGAAATTTGTGTGTCTACCATGCAAAAGATGTCAAATGGCAATTTAAGCACAAAGATTAGTGAAAGTAAGTTATGTTGTGTTATCTGAATATTATGTTTTTGGAACTAAATAGAAAAGTATCCTTGAACTGAAAATTTAACATGAGAAATGGATTTTAATATACATAAAAAGAGGTATTACTATTATAGTGGTTCTAAAGTATTTTTTAGGATCTGACCAGTGGCCATCTTGGATTTATGCAAATTACCAGTGTTGCTCAAAGTTCCCATTTGGGCAGTCAGGCTGAAATTGTTCTAGGACCTGAGGGGTCCAAATCAACCAACATGTTTTTAGGATAGAACATTGATAGGTTCACTATTGACTACTTGTGACTGTCAAATGGACAAGTTGTTCAATTGATCACTGAGCGATAAACTTTGGATGCGTTGAGCAGTCTTTTCCTCTCAATGTTTTTTTCTGAAATTTTAACACAGTGATTTTCTCACCCAACATCATCTTTTTAGCTGGTATGCGTGGTTGATTTTGTTGCCGCTCTAATACAAAACTGGTGGGAATCGCAATATATATAATGACCAGTTCACATCATAAACATTGCATCACAGTTGGCTGAACATTTTTGTATTGTGATCTCCTGACCTTGTTTGAACCATATATCCAGTTGAAGTTAAAAGTAGTTTTTGAAAGGGATGTGCTAAGGTTAGAGAAGAGCTGGTACTGACATACTCAGCCGCAGACCCCTGGCATGCGAGGATGAGAATATTGGTTGTCTACAGCTGTGAGTTGAGCAAGAGATGACAATATACCTTTGGTCCAGTAGGCCCTTCCTCTCCCTGGGGGCCCAGGAGTCCTCTAGAGCCCTTGTCTCCAATCTGGCCCTGATCGCCCTTGTGCCCGTCAATGCCTGGGTCACCCTGTCACCAACACATCCACCAGTCAACCACAACCACCTTGAACAAAGACACATGTACTTGTAACACTGATACTACACAGCAGATCAAAGTGTACGTTATGGCTATATATTTATCACTCATGATGTACATATACATGTGTTTTCAAACCTGTTTCACTGTTCCAGTTAATACTATTGTTATATTTGTGTATACAATTATTTTGTAATACTATGTAGAAATCTTCGCTAATCTACAATGTAAAATTATGAAACCATAACACTTCACCAGACAAAGACAAACTATCTTCACATCTTACAATATGATTTACATATCTGTCTCATCTCACCATCTCAAGAACCATCTGAGTAGATTATTCAAACAAATTTCATAATTTCACAACTAGCAATGTTCTACTCACTTCAACGTTTCAACCACCATCGGCGGCCTTCTTCAGGAAATTGCTAGTTGTGCAATTATGATTTTTTTTTAATAATATACTTCCAACTTGATGAACATTTTCACGAACATCTGAGTAGACTTTTTACATTTTCTTCCATGAGCCTAACTAACGTTTTCACCATTTCTTGATGCCCCTCTGTCTTATCTATGCCCCATCTCTTCATGCCCCTCTAACTTACCTTCTCACCATCTCTTGATGCTCCTCTAACTTACATTACCCCATCTCTTGACGCCCCTCTAACTTAGGTTACCCCCGTCTCTTAACACCCCTCTAACTTACCTTCTCCCCTGCCTCCCCACGAGGTCCTCTCGCCCCACGCAGACCCTGCAAACATCACAGTTGTCACTTTAGGAAACTGTAACATTGTTCACGTGGTGAGTAATATTTCATTGTTACATCACAATAAAGTACACATCACTGATGGGGTCTTACATCAGAATTGTACCATCACCATCACCATCACCATCACCATCACCATCACCATCACCATCACCATCACCATCACCATCACCATCACCACCAGAACCCCACAACCACCACCACCATCACATATATTTTGATGGTAATTCAATCAACCAAGCCACTTTTTAAGCTCAGAATAAACTAAAATAACTGAAAAGACAATTTACTTTACTCAATTAACTTTAGAAAATCAGCAGCATTAATGTATAATGTTGTATAACCGCTGATGTTTTCTCATTAGATGTCAAGAAAGATGAAATGGACAACTACCTTCACCCCACGCGCTCCCTGCGGGCCCATGGCTCCAATGGGTCCATCTAAACCCTGAAACAACAAAACATCTCCAGTTCACATTGCTGTATGAATGGGTCTCTGGCTGCAGAAAGTGGTGGACATAAGTACATAAATAGTCTTTGCATAGTAATGACAACATGGTGGAATGTTTCCAAGAGAAGTTGACGTAGTATTGGGGTGAACAGATCTGCCTGGATATAACATGTTTTGAGCAGTCCTGAGGATTGAATACTGTACTAAAAGAGTTTGACGTTTTACATTTAAATGCAACACAGGTTAGCAGACATACCAAGTGTGATACGTATGAACATTAAATTACCCAAAAACCAAAAATGATGTGAGAACTGCCGTCTATGTAGGTATCTTAGAGAAATCAGCAGCACAAGTACATTGCGCAAGTAAATTGAGAGAGACAGAGGTTTGATTGAAGGTCTACTCACGCGGTCTCCTTTCTCTCCTGGTTCCCCAGTGTTGCCTGGATGGCCCTGAAACGATGACATCGAAAACATAAACACAATCACTGGACATAGGTACATGAACAGAATGTAAACTGTAAAGTGCTTTGATTAGTCCTATGGACTGGATACACCTTTCAGTATATACATGGACCAAAAACCACCACAATACAGATCCTTTCAGTGTACACATGGATCAGAGACCACCATAAGACAGGTCCTTTCAGTGTACACATGGATCAGAGATCAACATAAGACAGGTCCTTTCAGTGTACAAATGGATCAGAGACCACCATAAGACAGGTCCTTTCAGTGTACACATGGATCAGAGACCATTACTAGACAGGTCCTTTCAGTGTACACATGGAACAGAGACCACCATAAGACAGGTCCTTTCAGTGTACAAATGGATCAGAGACCACCATAAGACAGGTCCTTTCAATGTACACATGGATCAGAGACCATTACTAGACAGGTCCTTTCAGTGTACACATGGATCAGAGACCACCATAAGACAGGTCCTTTCAATGTACACATGGATCAGAGACCATAAAATAATGCAGGTCCTTTTTGTGTACACATGGATCCAAGAACATCAAACACAGCTAATGTATGTGTATACATGGACCAGAGACCATCGAGACACAGGTCCTCTGTGTACACATGAGTGAGAGACCATCAATATTCATTACCACATGGTAACATGGTGGTGTATCTTTGTGAATCTACAATTCAAACAGCAAGTAAGATGGGAGTAAAGGAAAGAGAACTGGGAAGACACCAACCGGAGGTCCATCCATGCCTGTTAGTCCAGGCATGCCTGTTTTGCCTGCAATGCCTTGTAAGCCCGGGGGTCCATTTGGTCCAACTGGTCCTGGTGGTCCCTGCACAAACACATACGCCATCACAGTAATTGTTAATGTTCATGCTTATTGTCATGTTTATGTTTTAAATAGTTAAGGTCATCTTAAGTAACTTGTAATCATTTATTAAAACATGTGCAGCTTTGTGTAATGCTGTTTCAATTTACATTATGTTCTTTTAATGTCAGATAAGAATACATCCTTTTTCTGATTCTGTGGGTATATAGCAACAACTAGAGATTAACAATGTTACTTCTAGTATAGATATACAGCATGGTGAGGCTTCATCCAACCAAAGTACATTATGGCTGCACTATGATGATGATGTTAAATATACGCAAATAATAAGATAAATTGATATTGCCCAAATTTGCTTGAAAGGTTATATTCAACACAGTGACATTAATAGAAGAACAATCTTACCGGTGGACCATGAACGCCCATCATTCCAATCTTTCCCTGTCTCCCAACTGGACCCTAAAACAAACCAACATATATCATAACACAAATGTCCAAACAGACAGACATCCAGACAGACAGACAGATGTCCAGACAGACAGACAGATGTCCAGACAGACAGACAGACGGATGTCATGATGACAGACATCCAGACAGACAGATGTCCAAACAGACAGGCATCCAGACAGACATCCATACAGATATCCAGACATACAGACAGACACAGACGGATACAAACAGACAGAACGACAGACTGACGGAGAGAGAGAGACAGGCAAATCAAATGTTATTATTTTAAAATAGTTATTGTAATGATGGACACATGAGAATATACGTGAAGGAGCTATTCAATGTAGAGAACATACTCTGTGGATGCGCCGAGTATTACTTTAATCTCTCACAAGTGACATGAAGTTGGAGACATGTGAAATGAACCACACATAGTCTGAGAAGACAGAGCAACTTACTGGTACACCTTTAGGGCCAGGGGGTCCATCATTCCCGGGAACACCCTGTGAACAGAAGAAACAGAAATGTCACAGTAAAATCTATTATCCCACTTTTCACATTCATGATCTGGATTACTCAGTAGTTCAAAAGATATATATATATATATATATATATATATATATATATATATATATATATATATATATATATATATATAATTAATATATATATAATTAATAAGTTTTAAAAGATAATTGAGAAACTTGCAAAAATCTGTAAACTATTTAAATGCGCAAGTTTAAAAAACCAAACTAATCCTGTCTTGGGTTACTCACCGGTTCACCTGGTGGACCAGGTCTGCCTCGTGGGCCCAAGAACCCTTGAGGACCCTGAAATATGAAGATGCACACACAAATAATTTTTTATTTCCTGGCAATACATAGGTGTTGCTCATCATTGTATGATAACACACATTTTACATATCAAAACTTACAATTACTACTAAATCCAAATACTGATAATACATAATGATACGTCTGTCAGCAAGCAATAGGCCAAACTCAATCGAAGTATGTTGTATATGAATTGACACTTACAGCATCTCCTATTGATCCAACGGGCCCCGGTGGTCCATGGTCACCCTAGAAATGTAGGTTTCATAGACACATCAACCACAACTGTGACAAAATGTATTCAGCTCTACTATGAAAAATGTATAAAGAAATCACATTGTTTACACCAATATATTCACTAAGACTACACCATTTGCTCTCAATATGGCATACAAATATATTAAGTTGTTTGTTTTTCATTTTGGTGTTATTATACTCCCTGTACTGTATCTATACGTGTAAGGAATGTTTGATGTAACAAAGAACAAGTCATAAATAAATAAATTGACCTTGTATTAGCTAATCCATTTAACTGCACAGAATATATATATTTTTAAGCTAATGGCCTCATGTTTATAACAGTGGTAATAACAGCCCAGATAAGCAAATAATTTATAACCAGCTACCGAAGGAATCTCTTCACTACCAGGGTATTGTGTTTTATGTTTTAAAGTTATAATCCCTGAAAATTCATTGTATTTTACCTGGGAGAAACACAAAGAGTATATGAATGACCTATTGATACTTAATAGTATTTGCTATTACTGACATCCACACAGACATATTTCTTGATCCGGTCATATGAAATTAATTATTGTTTGATTTTACTTTCTGGTGGCAATAAGTGGCATGTGACATTTTGACCATGTCACTGTACATGTAAGCAGTGGTCAGTTGTACTTACAGGACGTCCAATTTGACCAGTAAAACCACGCGGTCCAGCCTCACCAACATAGCCCTAGAACAACAAATAAAATGATAGGTTTTTTTCAATAAATAATTGCACACATTAAAATTGTTTGACCAAAGATTTATGAAGAGCCCTGAGGATTGGATATTGCACGATACACTAATAATTTGCAGAAACCATAGAATATACATGTAATTTTGTTAACAATAGTTACATGGCACTGGAAAAATAAAACGCAGCCGTCATCAGAATCTATTTACATGGAATTGTACATGTACTTCCATATTTTAGACATGTACTTCAAGTTAGCAATGTTACAGATGAATAATTGTTTAACAACTGCAGTCAGCATATAAATCTATAAGTCAAAATAATTGATGTCTAATAACAGCATTAGTCAGGTAAATTATTGTAAACAAACATTTCACCAGCCCTACAATATCTCTCGTAACCCAACACCATTCAAACTATGTCGTAGAAGACACACACTTTCCTGATAGCACAGTTACGAAAATTTATTAACAAAATTATAAATTACATTATCTTTACATACTTTGAACACACTTGTCTTATGATCTTATTGCCCTGTACAACAGGCAATATTATCTAGATATAATCATTGTCAGCTAGCATGTTATTTGAAATTATATAACCCAAACATCTTACAGATATTACCTCACATAGATTGTTGTTATCATGCATAAATATTGGAAATTTAACATTCTTATAACTCTCCTTTTTAATTATCATTACCATACTCTTTTTGGCATTGTACTTTATGTCCTGATATAATCCATATTGATCACAGACAATGAGAACTGCCTGTCATATCCCCGGGTGGACGAACAACAAGCTACAAGATCGTTTGTATACATAATTAGAACTAATATCTGAATGTCCCAGTTAAAGGTAGAAAGTAGAAGAAACTAGTAATGACAACATGCCATCTGAAGTGTGACATTTTTGATGACAATCTGGATAGATCTGGTGACGAACCATACATGTAAATAACACAGAGACCCAGCACCTCATCATCTGGAGGACCAGTAGTAAGCCATATATCTCACCCTGTCACCCTTCTCTCCTGGGAAACCTGGCATTCCGGGAAAGCCAACTTCTCCCTGCAAACAGATGTATTACAGATATCACTGGATGGGTTATGCAGAGACAACATTTAATGTAAACATCACCATGTAACAACATCATACAATGTATGCACTTGGAGACAGGAAGCGGAAGGAATAGAAATGACAAATATACTGAGGTATTCAATATTGACACATCAAGGTGGGTGAGGGTTTACCATAGGCAGACTGTCATATTTACCTTCATCCCTCTTGGTCCAGTAGCTCCCCTCTCCCCATCCAAGCCTGCTTTTCCCTGCAAGGAAGCACAAAGAACGTCTCACAGGTTGTACTTTTACAAAATTACAATACATGACGCACAACATGGTGGTGTCCATTGACATGGTGGTGCTCTATATATGACAACCCAGTGCCCCATGACAAGGTGGTGCCATATGCATGACAAGATAATGCTCCATGCATGACAAAGCAGTGTCATATGACTAGGTGGGGCCCCATGACAAGGTGGTGCCCCATAACTAGGTGGTGCCCCATGACTAGGTGATGCCCCATGACAAGGTGGTCCTACTCCACGACAAGGCGTGTCCCACGACTAGGTAGTGCCCCATGACAAGGTGGTCCTACTCCATGACAAGGCGTGTCCCACGACTAGGTAGTGCCCCATGACAAGGTGGTCCTACTCCACGACAAGGCGTGTCCCACGACTAGGTAGTGCCCCATGACAAGGTGGTCCTACTCCACGACAAGGCGTGTCCCACGACTAGGTAGTGCCCCATGACAAGGTGGTCCTACTCCATGACAAGGCGTGTCCCACGACTAGGTAGTGCCCCATGACAAGGTGGTCCTACTCCACGACAAGGCGTGTCCCACGACTAGGTAGTGCCCCATGACAAGGTGGTCCTACTCCATGACAAGGCGTGTCCCACGACTAGGTAGTGCCCCATGACAAGGTGGTCCTACTCCACGACAAGGCGTGTCCCACGACTAGGTAGTGCCCCATGACAAGGTGGTCCTACTCCACGACAAGGCGTGTCCCACGACTAGGTAGTGCCCCATGACAAGGTGGTCCTACTCCACGACAAGGCGTGTCCCACGACTAGGTAGTGCCCCATGACAAGGTGGTCCTACTCCACGACAAGGCGTGTCCCACGACTAGGTAGTGCCCCATGACAAGGTGGTCCTACTCCATGACAAGGCGTGTCCCACGACTAGGTAGTGCCCCATGACAAGGTGGTCCTACTCCACGACAAGGCGTGTCCCACGACTAGGTGATGCCCCATGACAAGGTGGTCCTACTCCATGACAAGGCGTGTCCCACGACTAGGTAGTGCCCCATGACAAGGTGGTCCTACTCCATGACAAGGCGTGTCCCACGACTAGGTAGTGCCCCATGACAAGGTGGTTTCCTACTCCATGACAAGGCGTGTCCCACGACTAGGTAGTGCCCCATGACAAGGTGGTCCTACTCCACGACAAGGCGTGTCCCACGACTAGGTAGTGCCCCATGACAAGGTGGTCCTACTCCATGACAAGGCGTGTCCCACGACTAGGTGTGCCCCATGACAAGGTGGTCCTACTCCATGACAAGGCGTGTCCCACGACTAGGTAGTGCCCCATGACAAGGTGGTCCTACTCCATGACAAGGCGTGTCCCACGACTAGGTAGTTGCACATGACAAGGTGGTCCTACTCCATGACAAGGCGTGTCCCACGACTAGGTGGTCCTACTCCATGACAAGGCGTGTCCCACGACTAGGTAGTGCCCCATGACAAGGTGGTTTCCTACTCCATGACAAGGCGTGTCCCACGACTAGGTAGTGCCCCATGACAAGGTGGTCCTACTCCATGACAAGGCGTGTCCCACGACTAGGTAGTGCCCCATGACAAGGTGGTCCTACTCCATGACAAGGCGTGTCCCACGACTAGGTAGTGCCCCATGACAAGGTGGTCCTACTCCATGACAAGGCGTGTCCCACGACTAGGTGATGCCCCATGACAAGGTGGTCCTACTCCATGACAAGGCGTGTCCCACGACTAGGTAGTGCCCCATGACAAGGTGGTCCTACTCCATGACAAGGCGTGTCCCACGACTAGGTGATGCCCCATGACAAGGTGGTCCTACTCCATGACAAGGCGTGTCCCACGACTAGGTAGTGCCCCATGACAAGGTGGTGCACCGTGAAAAGGTGATTTCCTATGACAAGGTACCCCATGACATGGTAATAAACCAGGACAATGTGGTGCCCCAGGACACGGTGGTGCCCCAGGCCAAGGTGGTGCCCCAGGACACTGTGGTGCCCCAGGCCTAGGTGTTGCTCCAGGACAAGGTGGTGCCCCAAGACAAGGTGGTGCCCCAGGACAAGATGGTGCCCCAGGACATAGCAATCACCATTCTGTACAATACACAGTTGTGCTACTCTGATATAATAGTATCTTCAGAAAGAACAATGCATACAGTGATAATGCACTTAAAATAATTATAAATATTATTATGAAATTAATGCCACCTGACAGATGAAATACAACAATGGAAAAGGGGTGATTAATATCTTTTAGCTGTTTCAGTAAGTTATAGAGGACAACTGTCAATATCAGGAGCTCTATTATAGAAAGAAGCAGCAGTATACCCTGTACATGCATTGAGGACAGCTGTGAGTGCCTGACACAGGTGACACTGTGTGTGTGTGTGGCACGGACATGTACACTTACCCTGTCTCCACGGCGACCAGGGGGACCTGGCAACCCTCTCGGACCAATTTGACCCTACAACAATCACGTTATCACCAGAAATCTCCACGAATACAGCAGATCACCTATCAGCATGTCTGCCTGGCCATTATAATTAATACATTTGATGGAATTAATTTTTGAATAACTATCAGCATGTCTACTTATGTCATTAATCAATAAATAAATCAATCAATCAAAACGACAACACCAAAACACAAGTTTGATGAATAAAAAGCTTTTTTAATTGACATTAAACTGGAGCTGTCGTGGAGCCAGCTTGGAAAAGTCTGTTTTCGAGAAATGTAGCAGGGGCAGAATCATGAAGTCAGTCATGGAAAACATTGCCTGGATCGCCAGCGTTCTCAGCGTTATTTACACGACACTGGACAACTGTGCTGCACTAGATTTCGCTGGAACCACAACTGACGTCACACTAGAGCAATCACTCCAAACTGAACATCCTTGCGAGATTCCGTAAAATGGCAAATTTAAGGGCTGTTTTATGTTGCACACTCTTATATGGTATTCAAATATTCCATCATTTGAAAGAGCATCAACCATTTGTTACTAAGGGGCAGGGTAGATTTTATCTAAGGATATGGCTTTTAAGTGCATGATACAGGCTAATGTTTATATGAAATATGAAGTCAGTTTTTACCATGTCGCCAACTTCCCCACCCTCTCCTTTTGGTCCTGTGGGGCCATCTCCACCCTGAAACAAACAGTTTTCACTTACGGAGCACATCAAATGTATATATTAAACAATGTCATGTCATGGATGCCCCTTCATTGTGAAACTTAGAGTTAAAAATGTTTGAATACCTGTGAATATGTTGTCACCCCTTCTGGTGTCTCAGATTTCTTGCATTATTCCCGAGTAGTAAAGTAAAAAATGGAAAATTCATTTATGGCATTATGATGTCAACAAATCAGATACTCTTTTTAACACTCAAATACTTTCAAAGTGTAACCCTGACAAACTACAGGCAAAGACATACTGTAAAGAATGTGCTTCAATGTGATTTGTTTACACTTTATATTTGCACTCTTTGGACAGCGCATGATCGCGAAATAAATGCTGCTTTAGGAAATACTTTATAGTATTTTATATGATACATGGGTTCATTTAAGGTCCTTGGGGGTCTATGTTGTTGGTGTTCCTGGTGTGCCCCACTCAAAGTTGTCTATCTTGACCCCCTGACTTCACTAGACGAGTTCCTCTACTTACGGAATGTCCAGGTAGACCGGTCATTCCTTGTGGCCCTGTGGTACCTCGCATGGCCAGCTGAAACAGTTGACAGTCAAGTCAACCTCTCAGTACACATCTACATAACACTTCTTGTTAAGTCACATGGTCAAATCAACAACATCTCAACATATATCTATTTAACACTTCTTGGAAAGTCACATGGTCAAATCAACATCTCAACTTACATATACATAACACTTCTTGTCAAGTCAAATGGTCAAATCAACAACGTCTCAACATACATCTACATAATACTTCTTATTAAGGCACATGGTCAAATCAAAACATCTCAACAAACATCTACACAACATTTTTTGTTAAGACACATGGTCAAATCAACAACATCTCAACATACATCTACTTAACACTTTTTTAAGTCACATGGTCAGGTCAACAAACTCCCTATGCACATTTACTTAACAGTTATTGTCGTTAATGGTCGAATCAACAACATCTCAACATACATCTACTTAACACATCTGACTAAGTCACATGGTCAAGTCAACAACATCTCAATACATACCTACTTAACACTTCTTATCAGACACATGCATGGTCAAGTCTACAACATCTACACATGTTCATCTACTCAACACGTCTTGTTAAGGCCCATGGTAAAGTCAATATTTATCTACTTAACAATTCTTGTTTTATTTTACCTCAAAAGTTGAACTAAGCCGGGAAGCAGTTATTAATTAATAAACATTTGATTTTCTACTTTATCTACTTATCATTTTGATAACAATATTCTGTAATGATGATTGTCGGAAACTATTCATCAAGACAACATTTGCCTCTTGAACCAAGCAGTAACAACATAAGGGTACAGACCATATGCTCACTAAGCATCTGTCGCATAGCATGAGCCACCTGACGATTTGGTCCTTTGGTGCCTGAGCCCATTCCCATGGCTAGCTGCAAGTACGCACATTCACACCGTGATAACAACAGGGACACAACACGCACTGTGTTGTACTACTTTACAATAGGTGATATTAGAACTTTACCAACTTTGATTAAAGCAACATGCACAAATACTGTACAAAATATACTTAGTGACAAGATGTAAGCGTCTGTATTGGTAAATGATCCATTGTACACAAGACAGAGTGATGAGCTAACTGAACAATTGAAGTAAGATTATTGTAATCATTTAAAACAAATCATAATGATGATATGGTTGTATCTGAATTTGGGCAAGGCAAAGTCAATTACCTATTCACAAGTGGCAATACATGTATGACGTAGTATTGAGGAGAATCATAAAAAAACTCATATTTTAGTAGCATATATTTTATTTTATTGTATCTTCTTTGATACGAAAATGTTGAGAGATTATTACCAAATTGGTAATAAAAGTATGACTTTTTAGGTTGTACATTGAAATATATGAACGAAAAAATTATCATTAACATTTGTAATGCACATTTCTTTTTACTATACCTCCTAAGGTATTTAAAACTGAATTAACAATGCAATTATTCTGGCATCTTTAAAGTAACAATCCAGTGTGCAAGTATCATAATTCATTGTCTTTGGTGAGAGCAACAGAGAAACCATAACCGAAAAGAAACACCTGGAAGATATGTCTGCAAAACATTACCTTTGCAAACCAAATATATGACAATGACATGATGTTCTCGGACAAGAAAGTAATAATGTAGAGTATGTTGAAGTGGTATATCAGAGACACGTTAGTTAGTAGGTAAAGTAAACGTGGCGTGTGGGTTGTGATGTACTTACAGGTATGACAAACACATTGCCTGGAGGCCCTGGGGCGCCGTTGTTTCCAGGGATTCCATTTCTTCCCAAAAACCCCTGCACAGAAACAAGAAGAAGCTCAAAGGTAAGTTTCCAAGTATATTTTAACTCGTCATCCACCTTTCTATACAATGACATTATAACATAAATTTTAATTAGAATGCCTCACTCGAAGGCTTCTGCATTAATACACCCATGCCAATTTATTTACACATGAAATTACAGGTGAAATTACATATGCCACTATATAAAAGAGTAAGTACTTACCTGATCTCCCTTCTCACCCTGTGGTCCCTCTGGCCCTGGAGGACCAGGGATTCCCACTCGTCCATTTGACAAGTACTACAACAAGCAAACAACATAATGTCAACATGAGATTATTAGAAACACAGAGAGAGAGAGAGAAGAGAGAGAGACAGAGAGAGAGTCAGAAGAGAGAGAGAGAGAGAAGAGAGAGAGAGAGAGGGAGAGAGAAGAGAGAGAGAGAGAGAGAGAGAGAGAGAGAAGAGAGAGAGAGAGAGAGAGAGAAGAGAGAGAGAGACAGAGAGACAGAGAGACAGAGAGAGAGAGAGACAGAGAGACAGAGAGAAGAGAGACAGAGACAGAGAGACAGAGAGACAAGAGACAGAGAGACAGAGAGACAGAGAGACAGAGAGACAGAGAGACAGAGAGACAGAGAGACAGAGAGACAGAGAGACAGAGATGAAGACAGAGAGTGAGACTGTTGTTGTGGTGAAACATAAGAGTGAGACTGTTGTTTGGGGAAACAGAGTGAGACTGGATGAAGATATGAGAGTGAAACAGTTGGTGAAACAGAGAGAGAGACTGTTGGGTGAAACAGAGAGTGAGACTGTTGTTTGGTGAAGACATGAGTCTGAGACTGTTGTTTGATGAAGATATGAGAGTGGCACTATTGTTTGGTGAAGACATGAGAGTGAGACTGTTGTTTGGTGAAGACATGAGAGTGAGACTGTTGTTTGGTGAAGACAGGAGAATGAGACTGTTGTTTGATGAAGACATGAGAGTTAGACTATTGTTTAGGTGAAGACATGAGAGTGAGACTGTTGTTTGGTGAAGACATGAGAGTGAGACTGTTGTTTGGTGAAGACATGAGTCTGAGACTGTTGTTTGATGAAGATATGAGAGTGGCACTATTGTTTGGTGAAGACATGAGAGTGAGACTGTTGTTTGGTGAAGACATGAGAGTGAGACTGTTGTTTGGTGAAGACATGAGAATGAGACTGGTGTTTGGTGAAGACATGAGAGTTAGACTGTTGTTTGGTGAAGACATGAGAGTGAGACTGTTGTTTGGTGAAGATATGAGAGTGAGACTGTTGTTTGGTGAAGACAGGAGAATGATTACATGAGAGTGAGACTGTTGTTTAGTGAAGACATGAGAGTGAGATTGTTGTTTGGTGAAGATATGAGAGTGAGACTTGTTTGGTGAAGAAATGAGAGTGACACTGTTGTTTGGTGAAGACATGAGAGTGAGACTGTTGTTTGGTGATGACATGAGAGAGACACTATTGTTTGATGAAGACAGGAGAGTGAGACTGTGTTGTTTGGTGAAGACATGAGAGTGAGACTGTTGTTTGGTGATGACAGGAGAGTGAGACTGTTGTTTGGTGAAAACATGAGTGAGACTGTTGTTTGGTGATGACATGAGAGTGAGACTGTTGTTTGGTGATGACAGGAGAGTGAGACTGTTGTTTAGTGAAGACATGAGAGTGAGACTGTTGTTTGTTGAAGACATGAGAGTGACACTATTGTTTGGTGAAGACATGAGAGTGAGACTGTTGTTTGGTGACGACATGAGAGTGAGACTGTTGTTTAGTGAAGACATGAGAGTGAGACTGTTGTTTAGTGAAGACATGAGAGTGAGATTGTTGTTTGGTGAAGATATGAGAGTGAGACTGTTGTTTGGTGAAGACATGAGAGTGACACTGTTGTTTGGTGAAGACATGAGAGTGAGACTGTTGTTTGGTGATGACATGAGAGAGACACTATTGTTTGATGAAGACAGGAGAGTGAGACTGTTGTTTGGTGATGACATGAGAGAGACACTATTGTTTGATGAAGATAGGAGAGTGAGACTGTTGTTTGGTGAATACATGAGAGTGACACTGTTGTTTGATGATGACAGGAGAGTGAGACTGTTGTTTGGTGAAGACATGAGAGTGAGACTGTTGTTTGGTGATGACACAAGAGTGAGACTGTTGTTTGGTGAAGACATGAGAGTGAGACTGTTGTTTGGTGATGACATGAGAGTGAGACTATTGTTTGTTGAAGACAGGAGTCAGACTGTTGTATGGTGAAGACAGAATAGTGAGACTGTTTTGTGGTGAAAATAGGAGAGTGAGACTGTTGTATATATTGCTGAGGCAGGAGAGTGACACTTACCCCTAGGTGTGTCTCTACACTGCCTCCCACAGCTGCCTGCAAGCAGAGAGCATCAAGAAGACGACATTTGTCACCTGACACATCACAGCAGGGATAGATCCATGGTGATCTTAATGGTGTCATCTCGTTATAGCTACTTCCCGTTATAGCTATTTTTTATTCCCATTATAGCTACTAATTAAGTTTAATAGTTGAACTAGTAGCCCCCCATTATTTATTGTTGTATTCTCCACGTAAGTTCACTTTTGCAGTGCATTATCTGATGCAATCAGTGATGTTGTGTTATATCATATCATTGCAAAATCTCATCACAGCTTCATATGGACATCAGAGTTACTTACAAAAAAATTAGTTGTGTTGGTTTAAAAACGAATTGGGTTGTTGCATATTTTTCTAAATATCTCTTCCAGTTCCAATTTCAGCTGGCTGTTCAGTGCCATAATATGCCGTTGCCTTGTAGCTTCAAATGTGGCCAATTGTTGAAGTCATGACTCACCGATACATTCCAGGCCCCAGAAGTGGTGTAGACGGGGAACGGCTCAGTGCAGTCTGGAGTGTAATAAGTACACGCATCATAGGCAGCTTCTGGACCCTCAACCACCATCAACTCTTGTATGTCCCCCTAAAGAACACATAGAATACACATCATCACAACAGGCAACAACTTTTGTGTATCCCCATAGAAAACACACAGAACGTACATCAATAGAGCCATCATCAGCTCTTGTATATCCCCCTAGAGAACACACAGAACGTACATCAATAGAGCCATCATCAGCTCTTGTGTATCCCCCTAGAAAACACACAGAACGTACATCAATAGAGCCATCATCAGCTCTTGTATATCCCCCTAGAGAACACACAGAACGTACATCAATAGAGCCATCATCAGCTCTTGTGTATCCCCCTAGAGAACACACAGAACGTACATCAATAGAGCCATCATCAGCTCTTGTGTATCCCCCTAGAGAACACACAGAACATACATCAATAGAGCCATCATCGGCTCTTGTATATCCCCCTAGAGAACACACAGAACGTACATCAATAGAGCCATCATCAGCTCTTGTGTATCCCCCTAGAGAACACACAGAACGTACATCAATAGAGCCATCATCAGCTCTTGTGTATCCCCCTAGAGAACACACAGAACATACATCAACAGAGCCATCATCAGCTCTTGTATATCCCCCTAGAGAACACACAGAACGTACATCAATAGAGCCATCATCAGCTCTTGTGTATCCCCCTAGAGAACACACAGAACGTACATCAATAGAGCCATCATCAGCTCTTGTGTATCCCCCTAGAGAACACACAGAACGTACATCAATAGAGCCATCATCAGCTCTTGTATATCCCCCTAGAGAACACACAGAACGTACATCAATAGAGCCATCATCAGCTCTTGTGTATCCCCCTAGAGAACACACAGAACGTACATCAATAGAGCCATCATCAGCTCTTGTGTATCCCCCTAGAGAACACACAGAACGTACATCAATAGAGCCATCATCAGCTCTTGTATATCCCCCTAGAAAACACACAGAACGTACATCAATAGAGCCATCATCAGCTCTTGTGTATCCCCCTAGAGAACACACAGAACGTACATCAATAGAGCCATCATCAGCTCTTGTATATCCCCCTAGAGAACACACAGAACGTACATCAATAGAGCCATCATCAGCTCTTGTATATCCCCCTAGAGAACACACAGAACGTACATCAATAGAGCCATCATCAGCTCTTGTATATCCCCCTAGAGAACACACAGAACGTACATCAATAGAGCCATCATCAGCTCTTGTGTATCCCCCTAGAGAACACACAGAACGTACATCAATAGAGCCATCATCAGCTCTTGTATATCCCCCTAGAGAACACACAGAACGTACATCAATAGAGCCATCATCAGCTCTTGTATATCCCCCTAGAGAACACACAGAACGTACATCAATAGAGCCATCATCAGCTCTTGTATATCCCCCTAGAGAACACACAGAACATACATCAATAGAGCCATCATCGGCTCTTGTGTACCCCCCTAGAGAACACACAGAACATACATCAATATAGCCACTAACAACGTTTGTATATCCCCCTAAAGAACATACAGAACAGAACAATTCAACATACTCTAATAGAACAATCAACCACTTATATATATATATATATATATATATATATATATATATATATATATATATATGAGTGGTTATAGTATATATAGAGTTTTAATTGTATATATTGAATATATATATATATATATATATATATATATATATATATATATATATATATATATACCCCTAGTGAACACACATGTGCACCATTACAGCCACCAACAACTCTTGAAGGCCCCCCTAGACAACATGCACCGAGAGCTGTCTAGAGTAGAGTTATGAGCACTGTTTATACTTCTCCAGACTGTGGAAAAATGTCATCGTGAAACCCAGTCCCCAACCTACCATAAATACGTCATCAGAGAGGGGATGTTGACTGATAAACAGGGATCCTTCCATGTCAATCTGTGGCCCAGTTTCTGTGCGGTTGAGAAAAAGATATCCCTTCTCTTCACAGTCATACATCAGAGTCACTTGCTGCCCCTTCACACTTATCCCAACTCGGTGCCATCTACAAACAATTATACAGTTCTAACATGCTGTATAGTCAGTTCACACGTACACGATAATTATGTAGTTTACATGTAATCTAACACATATATTTGCTATGATCAATATAATTAAACATTGAACAGTATGTTTACATTTAAAAGCAGCTAAAATAAATGTATGTTTCTTTAAAGTATCTTTTTATGGCAAACTAAAAAAGGCACAGCTAGATATATTAACAATTTATCATAGTGATATCATCACATCCAACAGACAAAACATAATCAAATGCAGCAAACAGAAAAGTAATATGTTAACACCAGCACTATTAGAAACATTCGCCTTCAAAAGGCACAAGAAAATGGTGAGAAAACATATATGACACAACCATCTGGAAAAATGGTTTATGGGCTTGGGCAAGGTCAGAATTCTGCAGTCAAATACCTTCTAGAAGTGTGGGTGAAGATAAAGTAGTCCTGTGTGGGTTACGGGCCAGGTCATATAACACTAGCAGATTGGCTCACTGTAGGTCAGCATGATTTAGCTTTGTTTTATTTTCATCATAAATAAGAATGGTTTAACATAGCAATCTAGCAAGATGAAATATGGATACTTTGAGTCGTAATCTGGCAGTTTTCATTTCTACATATCATCCCTAGTCCCCTGCCCATATCATCATCCTTTGCCCCTGACCCTCTTCACATGCTATCATCATCCCTAGTAACTGGCCCCCTCCACATGTCAACCAGACTCAGTGGCTCCCTCCTCTTTGTCAACCATAATCCATGGCTCCCTCCAATTGACATCATCCCTGGTCAATGGCCCCCTCCAATTGACATCATCCCTGGTCAATGGCCCCCTCCAATTGACATCATCCCTGGTCAATGGCCCCCTCCAATTGTCATCATCCCTGGTCAATGGCCCCCTGCAATTGACATCATCCCTGGTCAATGGCCCCCTCCAATTGACATCATCCCTGGTCAATGGCCCCCTCCAATTGTCATCATCCCTGGTCAATGGCCCCCTCCAATTGACATCATCCCTGGTCAATGGCCCCCTCCAATTGACATCATCCCTGGTCAATGGCCCCCTCCAATTGTCATCATCCCTGGTCAATGGCCCCCTCCAATTGTCATCATCCCTGGTCAATGGCCCCCTCCAATTGTCATCATCCCTGGTCAATGGCCCCCTCCAATTGTCATCATCCCTGGTCAATGGCCCCCTCCAATTGTCATCATCCCTGGTCAATGGCCCCCTCCAATTGTCATCATCCCTGGTCAATGGCCCCCTCCAATTGTCATCATCCCTGGTCAATGGCCCCCTCCAATTGTCATCATCCCTGGTCAATGGCCCCTCCAATTGTCATCATCCCTGGTCAATGGCCCCTCCAATTGTCATCATCCCTGGTCAATGGCCCCCTCCAATTGTCATCATCCCTGGTCAATGGCCCCCTCCAATTGTCATCATCCCTGGTCAATGGCCCCCTCCAATTGTCATCATCCCTGGTCAATGGCCCCCTCCAATTGTCATCATCCCTGGTCAATGGCCCCCTCCAATTGTCATCATCCCTGGTCAATGGCCCCTCCAATTGTCATCATCCCTGGTCAATGGCCCCCTCCAATTGTCATCATCCCTGGTCAATGGCCCCCTCCAATTGTCATCATCCCTGGTCAATGGCCCCCTCCAATTGTCATCATCCCTGGTCAATGGCCCCTCCAATTGTCATCATCCCTGGTCAATGGCCCCCTCCAATTGTCATCATCCCTGGTCAATGCCCCTCCAATTGTCATCATCCCTGGTCAATGGCCCCCTCCAACTGTCATCATCCCTGGTCAATGGCCCCTCCAATTGTCATCATCCCTGGTCAATGGCCCCCTCCAATTGTCATCATCCCTGGTCAATGGCCCCCTCCAATTGTCATCATCCCTGGTCAATGGCCCCCTCCAATTGTCATCATTCCTGGTCAATGGCCCCCTCCAATTGTCATAATCCCTGGTCAATGGCCCCCTCCAATTGTCATCATCCCTGGTCAATGGCCCCCTCCAATTGTCATCATTCCTGGTCAATGGCCCCCTCCAATTGTCATCATCCCTGGTCAATGGCCCCCTCCAATTGTCATCATCCCTGGTCAATGGCCCCCTCCAATTGTCATCATCCCTGGTCAATGGCCCCGTCCAATTGTCATCATCCCTGGTCAATGGCCCCCTCCAATTGTCATCATCCCTGGTCAATGGCCCCCTCCAATTGTCATCATCCCTGGTCAATGGCCCCCTCCAATTGTCATCATTCCTGGTCAATGGCCCCCTCCAATTGTCATCATTCCTGGTCCATGGCCCCGTCCAATTGTCATCATTCCTTGTCCATGGCCCCCTCCAATTGTCATCATCCCTGGTCCATAGCCCCCTCATCACGTCATCCCTAGTCCCTGATCCTCGTCACATGTTATAATTCCTAGTCCATATTTCTAGAGTCCATAAAAAGTCCATATTTCTAG
This sequence comes from Ridgeia piscesae, assembly GCA_025642075.2. Classification (NCBI taxonomy): domain Eukaryota; kingdom Metazoa; phylum Annelida; class Polychaeta; order Sabellida; family Siboglinidae; genus Ridgeia; species Ridgeia piscesae. Next base: position 196,691 of record JAODUO010000256.1, read on the forward strand.
AGTCCATTAAAAAAGCATGCGCACATGCAAACACACATAGACACACACACCCTACACATGCACACCCACATGCACACCCACATGCACACAACACACACATGCACACACAACACACACGTGCATACATATGCACACATACAACACACATGCACACACACACATGCACACACACAACACACATGCATACACACAACACATGTGCACACACATGCACACACATATCACACATGCACACACACACACACAACACACATGCACACACACAACACATGTGCATACACATGCACACACGCACGCACGCACGCACGCACGCACGCACGCACGCACGCACACACGTACACACACACACACACACACACAGACACACAGACACACAGACACACAGACACACAGACACACAGACACACAGACACACAGACACACAGAGATATACATGGTCACCAATTACGAATAGTGAAACTTGTATATTTCTGATGATGGAAGATACAAATAGATGAAGAATTTCCCACAAGCCGTCTGTCAAACCACCCATCCCACAAAGCATCCCAGACACTCCCACATTTATAGCGGGATGTGTCTACGAAATGGGAAAAAAATTCCCCAGCAGACATCCCTTCCAGGAAACAGGCCATATGCAACACCCCAGTTTGCTGAAAGGGGGAGATCATTAGGGGCTTTCTCAGTCACACAACAGACAAGACAACTGGGTGATTCCCAGCATGCATCTGTCAGAGCCTGCAGAAACAGCACGCACAAAGAGATGCCCAGTTACAATGCTGCACTATGAATAATTGTCAGAAACCAAAAATATTGTTTTTGATTGATATTCCTATGGCATTAAGATCATACGAGTGCTATTTGACAGACTGCAACATCTGAACTATTGAATGTGTGATTTTACACCCTAACATATTACATTAGATTTGAACATATGATCTGACACCATAACAGATTAAGTTACACTTGAACATATGGTATTAAACTGTAACATATTACATTACACTTGAACATATGATCTGACACCATAACAGATTAAGTTACACTTGAACATATGATATTAAACTGTAACATATTACATTACACTTGAACATATGATCTGACACCATAACAGATTAAGTTACACTTGAACATATGATATTAAACTGTAACATGTTACATTACACTTGAACATATGTTATTGCAAAAATCTGTCACTGAATATGCTATATATGAACAAGTGATATTACATTTAAACACAGGTGACACAATACCTGAGCAGATGATATTACAGCTAGACAAATGATATTACATCTGTTACATCTGAACATGGCAGTGGAGTAGGGTAGTTGGCAACATGCCAAGACCTCTGGGAGAGTTCAAGAAGAGAGCGAATGAGGAGATACAAGTAGACACCTGGCAGAAGGGATGCCTGAGTGCATTATGGGATAGCACCTACATTGCTACACAATATTCTAAATCAACATTCAAAAGAGCTCAAAAACTCAGAGGTGTCAAACTAGATGATAGCAGTATGTTCAGTTGAACTAATGGCCTGGCTAGTTAGAAATAAGGATTCTCTGCTTACTTTCCATCAGCCATGTTGACAGCAAACTCAGGTGATGCCTCCAGTCCCGGGCTGCCATTCTGTTCACTGTAGACAAACTTCGCCGACTTCTTTGTGACATACAGACCCAGCAATGGTGCAGACATGAGACTGTCGTAGATAACAAACATATATCCCTTCGTCTTCTTCTTTGCTTTAAAAGTTGCAATCACCGAGAAATCTTCAGGTATACCATCTGCAGACACAAATGCACGTCACATGAGTTTACTTAAGAAGATAACTACCCACTTAAAGATGAAGTGAAATGAAGTTTTTGTATTTTCAATCTGCATTAAATATGCTCTAAAATAGTGTCCTGTTATTCAAATAATTTCTAACCCTCTCCACATCACCCTCTTCAAAAACCCCTTCTGGTCATGTTTTCTGATTGTTGCAACACCTAGCAATTAGTGGGTAAATTGTTAAAGTAAAGATCACTGGCTTATAACATGGCATGGGTCTGAGTGGTTGTGTGTTGTGCTATACCTGAAATTGCTACAGCAAAATGTATTTTGTTTTATTATCTAAATATAATAATCTTACCTATGGATGTGTCACTATATAGGAATTTTAATTACTTTTTTATTATTTCCATTTCAACATTGTAAATTCTTAAACTTATAATGGGATATTAATTTTTTCTATCACAGTAAAGATAATTTTATCTACAAATATGATGCTGTGTATAACCAGTAATTATTTTTTGTTTTGAATCATTCTTTTTGAACATCATGAACGCCTTATCCTGCAATATATATATGGCCACAGGTACAATGCAAACTTAAGCATTCACAGGGTTCATATAGCAATAACTCAGATAGGAAACACAATTAATGCAGGGATATCAAATAGTATTACATTAAATGACTGCAATTTGAGATAACAGAGGAACAACCAACCTACACAGTCACCAGCCATACTACAAGGCTGGAAGCACTCAGTGGCATTAACACTGCTTCACATCACCAACATCTGCTGACCTGGTTGTTTTATGACCAGAATTGACCACGTTTGAGTGGGCTTAGTGACAATTTTTTCTGTTGACAGATTTCTTCTCTGGTACAAACTTGACAAGTGTATTAACTAAAACTATAAAGTACATAAAGTTTCATAGAAATTTAAATATAAATTTCATGTAGTCTTTAAATGAATAACTGGTTACGGTTAACTGATTATGGTTAACCGATAGCTTAAATGATGGGATATGTTGGGATTACTCTAAGACCACAGTCCATCCACAATAGAATGATTACTATAAGACCACAGACCATCCACAACAGAATGATTACTATAAGACCACAGATCATCCACAACAGAATGATTACTCTAAGGCCTCAGTCCATCCACAACATACAAATTACTCTAAGACCACAGTCCATCCACAACATACAGACTACTCTAAGACCACAGTCAATCCACATCAGAATGATTACTCTAAGACTACAGTCAATCCACAACAGAATGATTACTCGAAGACCACAGTCCATCCACAACAGAATGTTTACTCTAAGACCACAGTCCATCCACATCAGAATGATTACTCTAAGACCACAGTCCATCCACAACATACAGACTACTCTAAGACCACAGTCCATCCACATCAGAATGATTTACTCTAAGAGTAAGACCACAGTCCATCCACATCAGAATGTTTACTCTAAGACCACAGTCCATCCACAACAGAATGTTTACTCTAAGACCACAGTCCATCCACATCAGAATGATTACTCTAAGACCACAGTCCATCCACAACATACAGACTACTCTAAGACCACAGTCCATCCACATCAGAATGATTACTCTAAGACCACAGTCCATCCACATCAGAATGATTACTCTAAGAGTAAGACCACAGTCCATCCACATCAGAATGATTACTCTAAGAGTAAGACCACAGTCCATCCACAACAGAATGTTTACTCTAAGTCCACAGTCCATCCACATCAGAATGTTTACTCTAAGACCACAGTCCATCCACATCAGAATGATTACTCTAAGACCACAGTCCATCCACAACATACAGATTACTCTAAGACCACAGTCCATTCACATCAGAATGATTACTCTAAGACCACAGTCCATCCACATCAGAATAATTACTCTAAGACCACAGTCCATCCACATCAGAATGATTACTCTAAGACCACAGTCCATCCACATCAGAATGATTACTCTAAGACCACAGTCCATCCACATCAGAATGATTACTCTAAGACCACAGTCCATCCACATCAGAATGATTACTCTAAGAGTAAGACTACAGTCCATCCGCAATAGAATGATTACTCTAAGAGTAAGACTACAGTCCATCCGCAATAGAATGATTACTCTAAGAGTAAGACCACAGTCCATCCGCAATATAATGATTACTCTAAGACCACAGTCCATCCAAATCAGAATGATTACTCCAAGACCACAGTCTATCCATAACATGCAGAATACTCTAAGGCCACAAATTATCCACAACAGAATGTGTATTCTATGGCCACAGTCAACACTCTTACTACTTTATGGCCACACTCCCCAGACAACTCACAACAGACTGATAATTCTAAACGAACAGTCCACCCATGACAGAATGAATACTCTACAGAAAGGCTTGATGTGCTGAGGCCAGAATTCACATACAACAGATTGTATGTATTTTCAAAATTAAAACTGTTAAAATTAAATGATCTATATAAACATCAACTTTTATGTATAAATCCATTAATGGTCAACTCCCAGATAGCTTGCTTTCTATGCGAATGGAAAATATCCATAACCACAATCTTTAGAAACTGCAATGGGTATTACATTCAACACATAAGAACAAACAACAGAAAGTTTAAAATAAATTACTCTGGACCAGACTTCTGGAATGCACTGCCTCAACAGTTAAGAGAGTTTAAAGCAATAAACACAATTTAAAAGAAAGCCACCAAAGGAGTTATTACTGACTGAAACTTAGGCATTTGTAAGAATTATGTACTTTAGTTTTAGTATTATTTATCATCATTATTATTTATCATTTATTTTATTATTATTTTATATATTTTTAGACTTATTTAGGTAATTTGCATTATTTGTGATACCGATGGCGTAGTAGCAGTAGGTGTAGTGGTAGTAGTGTTCTAGTAGTAGGAAATGTTATAGATTGTTATTACATGTACTTTAATTCACTCTTAATTATATTTTATTAAGAATATGTTGTGTTCATAAACTTCATATATGATTTTGTATTGGTTAAGGTATACTGGAATATGTGATGAATTTATGCCACTAGTGATAGAAAATAGTAGTAGTACACTAAAAGTGTACATTTTAACTACCGGGGTAGTAGTCTAAAAGATCTATTGTAAGTTCTGTAAAAAATTAATTGCAATAACGAAACCTTATTTGCTTTACTATTATATATTTTTATTATATAAACATTTTACTGTTTATATAATAACAGAAATGTCTTTAAATTATGATATTTTGGTGGTCTTCAGTATAAGCCCTTAGGGTTTTCAAGAGGATCTCCACAGTTACATTTTTATACTCACTTGTATGCTTGTGCATTTATTTTTATGTGGTGATCGAAATAAATAAAATTCCAGGTGTATATAAGACCACACCATTCCAATGTGTAACATACACATTGATATGCTCTAAATCCATTGTTAGTCTATGCAATAAAATAAAAATAATAATATAACAAGTCATACACTCAGTGCAGTAACAAGGCTTTTCAACAGACTGAACAATGACTTATTTGTTATATCATAGGTCATCCCAATAGACTGAATATTGACTAATGTCATAGCACATTCCAACAGACAAGAAACTCATACTGAATACTCTAATGTCTACTCCAGCAGACTGACTGAATACTCTGGGGAACAAGGCTATTACATACCGAACCCCCCTTTGAGAGTCTGTTACCCTAGGCCTATATTTTGCGGCAAAGAGACTAGTCGTACTTCTCGTCTGTGTAACATGTTTTTCCAATTTGTTTCCGCCTGCCCAGCTGTTGGGTGTCGCAACTCCTACTCACTTTTTAGGTGTTCCCCCGACCCGGAGCATCTGACTGGATACAAGCACAGGGATTCAGACTAGTGACCTGCTGGGCTAGGGCAATCACCCCAGGCCCCACTCAGTGAGGATGAACTAGGGGACCAGCTCGAAATCAAAATATACCCACAACTAGCCTAGTAATAGTCAAACATGTAACAGTGACAATTTTTCTTTAATGTTAGCATTTCTT
>JAODUO010000256.1:207500-335000 GCA_025642075.2 Ridgeia piscesae
TAACATTTCCCATGCTCCACATGCTAGCTTCTCAGGTTACACGATAGTTAAGATACTACATACTGTTTTTACTAACACATTCAAACTTTCACCGATACTCCATCATATTCGGCAACAACCATCTGCAATGAAATGTACTTTGTAACATTCTCTTAGAGACGACACGTACATCTTTGAATGAACTTCCACCACTACTTTAGTGGAGTCATGCCTTTAACGAGACGGCACTCGCAACCAGCTGTCACGAAGCTTCTAGACAGAACTCTATATTTGTGCAGTGGCCTGATATATTTAGGGAAACCCTTCCCAGTTCTGAGTGATAGTCTTTTCATCTTGGAAGTTGGTAGCTGTAAAACTATCAGAGTGAAGAATTGCAAATAAACATCAGAGAAAGAAAAGGGGTAGCAAAAATGATCCAAACACTACAAAAACACACAAAGTTTGACATTTTTAATTAACAGAATGCATTTCAGTTTTTGATTCCTTGCTTAGACTGCATCCTTGGACACATTTCATGAATTAATTCTTATTAAGTTTAAGGGTAAGCCTAGGTAAGACAATTAAATAAAAAAAAAAATGTATGTATTGTATTAGATCATTTGTAGAAATGGATATAGCAAACTATCTTCATGGATTCTGTTGGCTATCTATCACACATTGCCTATATCCAGGGTTAACTTGATTATTTTGTCCTTATCCAGTTACATCTGACCATAATCTATGTGATATCAATACAAATTTAATATGTTGATAACGGAGCACTATATGCCCACACTCTTAACTGGTTAAATGGATTTAGTACCCCTTGCCACCCTCCACATCCCAGTAGCCCCTAGGGGGGGCTACTGGCACTACATATCCTTTTACCAACATTACCTGGCTGTTCCATTCAGTATTCTGCCCCACTTAAAGTTTAGGTTCCTGATTTTAAATAAGAAAATAGTCATACATCAGGTACAAATTTAAGGAATGTCTGCCTTTTTTGGCTGGAAGGAAACCGTAAAACCCTCTTTTATTTGTCATACATAGTACATGTCACCAATCATTAAGAGAAGTAGTCATTAAATGGTAATATAAAAAACATTAGTGTTCAAGGCATCAATGTGGCTGAGAAAAAGTTGATTGTATTCTAGTCCAAGTGGGTTCTGCTCAAACCACTTTATGTAGAGGATTTTATTTTTTAGAACAGCGAGTTTTAAAAACTACGTAAAAATGATGAATGAAAGTCATGTAGAGCTTTAAATGATTAACTCTATTTATAATTAATAATAATAATATAACAGCATTTGTCTGCACCATAAATCTGGCAATTAAAACAATTCAGAGGCAATTAGAACTATCTAAAAAGAGGGGGTTGTTAAACTAACAGCCTACTGAATGGGGGCGGCTACTAGCACTTGAGTTCAGTATGTCAGTTCTTACATCTTGAAGGGATACTAATATGATAGGGGGCTAGAATCCCAGGAGACACGGGGTCTAGTGGAATGACACCTTTGAATGCTACAAGTTCATGCATCAAAATCGTCCAATTAAAATTATTAGTCTTAGATTTACACTATTAGTGTCCCCCGCCTTTGGCTCTGTTTGATAGTTTGTACAGTAAAACCTGTGACCCCTGTCGTGAGTGACCACCCGTCTTCAATGACCGCTTTCATAGGCACTGATTGTCTCTGATTAAAACGTACCTGCCATGAGTGACTACCTGCCAAACACGACCAGCAACCACACAAATTGTTGTTTTCACATCCTAGCAGCAACCGGAAAATGTTTTATTGTCGGTTTCGAGTTTATTAAATACCTTATCATCGATTTATCTGATTGGTCGATTTATTTGATTGGTATATCAAAGTGCGCGAGGATGAGGGAGACGAGGAGGAGATGCCATCACCGATGGCGCTCATATTTCAGCATGCAGTTGAACATCTATGGGCAATGCGTGACTGCGTGCACAAATCAGCCACAGTTCACTGCTTCAGTTTGCCAGGCAGAAAAGCACATTGCTTTTTAGTAGACAACTATAGATGGTTTTTTTTTTAGAAAGTGGTGATTTTCAGTGAACAGTGCTCGAAGAATTTTCAGTGGACAGAAATGTAAATTTGATATTAACAATGATAAACATAATACACTATTAGCTTGTAGTTGTACTTGTAGCCCAAGGCAATGGCAATGCCAATGGCAATGACAATGACGTTATACTATAATGCTCGCCTGCCTACCTGTGTAGATTATACACGCACACACGTGCACGTACACATTCATAATTATCCCAACATGGTTTTGTGAGCAACTTGTTGTAAGCGACCATCTTTATTGAGCGACCGTATTTGGCATTTGCTGGGCTGGAGGAACGGTCGTCCAAGCCAAGGCCACGAAAGGTTTTAATGTAATTTGTACTCTGCCATTTTTCTCTTGGCTTGGCTTTCTCTTTGACTGCTTCATTTAAATAGTTTATTTGGTGCCGCAGTTGTGAATTGGATGTCACAGTTGTGAATAAAAGTGGTTAGTATTATTTACGTGATTAGCATTTCTTCAGCTTCGGCTTCGGCTTCGATACTCATCTTACAAGACAAGTTGACTTCTCACTTGGTCCTGAAGATGGTGAGTAAATCTCGACTTGGAGTCTAGACGTAAAATTATTGCATATTTTGCTGAGGCCTGATTGTGTCAACTCTTTCAAAACTGTTGAAAGCTATTTGCGTTTCTTCTCACTGTGTGAACATTGAACTTAATCGCGCTGCTTATAAATATGTAACCATACTTCGACGTAGATTACAGACGCTCAGATGTCGCAGGATGTGACCACATCAACCAATCACCGGTCACGAATGCCCACAATGCTTACCAAAAGGGGGGCTTTTCAAAGAATGGCGGCTGTCAGCAAGTTGTCTGTTGTGGAATAGATTGGAAGGTGGCACCAAATTTGTGGCACGTAAGAAGTAAAAATAGAAGTTTATATGGTCGTCAGTCGCTTTTACAGGTATGGGCCTATATTTACTGATAGAAACGTACAATCTATGGCCCCATGTTTTGGATTATCATCTCATAAGAACATCGACTGATCGAGTGACTGTGACTGTGTTAGTGTCGAGCGCAGACCCAGTGGCTCAGCCTCAGGGGTAGAGCTTCTGACTATCGACTAAGAGGATACGGGTTCGAGTCCTGTACTGCAGTGTTAACCCCTTTGGCAAGTTTTTTTCCACTCTACGTTGCTCTAGTTCACTCAGCAGTATAAATGAGTACCTGGCTATAGCATAGACAGTGGTGGACATGTATACTAGCAGCTTTCGCGCATTAATTATAGCATGTGGCTGGATGCTTCCCAGAGAAGTTGAGATGGTGTCTGATTGAACAGGTCTATCTGTCAAGGAAGTAAAGAATAAAGCGCTTTGAGCAATCCTAGGGATTGGATACGCTACACACAAAAAACTAATTTTTTACCTTCACGTTTTATAAGACGGCTGTTCGTCTTGGCCCCGCAAGACAGATTCTGAGGTTGAGCTAGAGGAATGACCGCGGAGATATAGTAAACGAAGATAGTTATTAGCGATGAGTTCAACTTTAGCTTAAGTTAAGCCAAGGAACTATCTTGCATTAACACTGGATGTTCTTATGTCAGATCGCATGCCCCGGCTCGTAAGTTCTACTGATGCTGTTATTGTATGGGGATAGATCACTGACTCCCGGCCCTCGTAACTGGAAATGTCCGTGTGGCGTGTGTTACAAGCCTGTAAAATGCAACCAGAAAGGATTACACTGTGACTCGTGTCTGCCTGAAGCCTTCCGCGTTACCGATTTGGATTACGCTAGACTGTCACTGACTAACGAGAACTGGTATTGCTTCCAGTGTCAACATATCACGTAAACTTAAAGGAAATGTACTCAGCTCGTGTGGTGTGTTACCCCGGCATACATCCATACAATAGAGACGATGGCATTAACAGAGAAACAACAGGAGAAGGCCCAGGTTCGCGAAAACAACTTCCAAGAAGAATCGTAGGAGTTAAGAGAGGTGATAAGAGAAGAATAGATGAATAGAGAGTGGATGTTGGAGTGAAGGGGTACGTGTTTTAAGAAGAAATTGGTGAGGAGTGGGATGACATATGGGGTGGTCACGTGGAAAGAATGGGAGACGAAAAAGTGGGAAAGAAAGCAGATACCCATAAAGTGGAGGGGAATGGAGGCGAGGAAAACCGAAATAGCGATTGCATTAAAAGTGACCTAGAAAGAGTGGAAGAAGAATGGAGAAAAGCAGCAACAGATGGAAGGAACTGGAGATTGCTGATAGTAGTGAGAGAAAGACGAGAGGAAGAAAAAAGACAGCGTAAACGGAAATCACGGTCAACTCACCCTAACGACAGTGATGCCAATAAAAGAAAGACAACACAATGAAATTTAACCCTAGTCTAGTAACCAGCCAACTATTATTTTGAATCCATAACAGCCATTATGCACATTGAGAATGGTGACATCTTCGTTGTTCTGTCACATCTTGGCTGCAGCCAGCGACAGAAGTGGAGAATTCCTAACTTAATCCTTTTTGAATGATGACAAATATCTTTGCGAAAGGGGAAGGACATTTTTACCCAGGCATCCTTACCCTCTCTGTACTTTGTGACTCTATGAATCAGGCAGCCAGTTATTGGTCCTCCGTTCCCCACCATCCAAATTTTCCGAGATGGGGGCCATCGCCCCCTGTCCCCCCGGCCACTGCCCCCTAGACGTTTGGACTTTAGCCGCGCTGTGCTTGCGTCAGAATGTCGTGCTCCCAAGACGTTCTGAAATGTCCTCCCCTGGCTTAGCCCTAGAGATGGTTAGAAGCTGTGAACGTCGCCGTGAATATTTCCAATAGCCCTCCCCTCCCCGTATTCCGACACCATGTCGTGTTTCGTATTTCGCTGTTTGCAACTGCCCGCTGAGACGTTGTTCTGCGTATAGTACACTCTCAGAGTCCTGGTAGTGCGACGGCCTTGGGGTCCCATGAAAGAACTTTTTTCGTCGTGGCATGTCACACGACCCGCCAGACGAGGACGTTGTCTCCTGAGGCTAAAGACCCTTCAACAATAGTCTGCCGTATAATCCTAGACCTATAGATAATACATAGGCGTAGCGTAGCGTAGCGTAGCGTAGCGTAGCGTAGCGTAGCGTAGCGTAGCGTAGCGTAGCGTAGCGTAGCGTAGCGTAGCGTAGCGTAGCGTAGCGTAGCGTAGCGTAGCGTAGCGTGTAGTACGCGGTCAGCAAACGAACACTTCAGTGGCGTTTGTGAGTTTGAGAGCATATAATTTATATAATTATTTATGTCTGCGTGCGTGCGTGCGATCGCGCGTGTGTGTGTAGAACTCATTTGCTTGAATTTCTTATTGATAAAACTGGATTTGCGAAGGGAGCAGGCAGTCGTACAGCGTAGTAGTAAAGAGAACTGACAATAAAGCATTGCACTTTGAGCGTTTTAATAATTCTACTCATAGACTGTATACTGCTTTTTTAATAATACATATTGCTAAATAATTTTCTTGTTAATCATCATAATTGGATAAAAAAAATTATTTTTAGACGATGTCAAAACACGTGCAATGTAACTTAACCGCGTTATAATCAGAACAGTTTTGTATAGACCTGCCTCGCGGTTCCAAGAATACCATTTAAGTGTGATGGTGTTCTCTTAATTCGAACACGGTGTAATGGTGTCTCCACGATAAAAAGCTATTCCCATGTGGACGAGAAGAAAGATGATTTCGGACTCAACCTCTTTACATTCACTGACAATGAATTCTGGTGTTGGTAATACTCCGTGGTAAAAGGTTTGGAGAACAGCTAGTTTTCTGTTCATAATCGCATTTTAATTAGGCATACAAACAGTTGCACACAATAAACAACATTGACATTCATTCACCTGAAGCGTGAAACATCGAGTAGTTTGCTAAAACGTCTGCAACTAAAACGGGCTCATTCAAAAGTAACCTTGCTCGTCTCGGATATTCGATTCTCACGGCTGTGTTCTAAGGTGATATCTGGTTGTTTCTCGTCGAGTTTGATGCTTTAACAAGACTTGGCATTACTGAAAATAGTACTGTAAAATGTTGCGTTACTCAAAATTTTAGAAATTCTCCCACGGGCACGGGGTTAGTAAGGTTAAATGTAGCGCTCGTATAGAAGACCATACGTGCTAGAAACTTTCAGTCGAACTTGGTGTCGTCAGATATCGTATGGCATCCCGAGTTTCAGGCAAGAGTAAGTAGGCAACCTAATGGTGGCAAGAGTATCCACCCTTGTCGTTCCTCTTACCTCTTGCATACAGACCATGCCTGTATTGAGTTCCCATCACCACAATTTTATTATTAGGCATATATGAAAACGACGTTCGACACCTGTCAAATAACGATGAAGATCAGTTGAAATAGAGAACTACACATGAAGTGGAACTAGGTGTTGTTGCTTTTCTGTATCATATCCTCGATCGAATCAATGTGTGTGTTAATTATAATAGCGCATGTACACAACTTGCGATCGCTTAGACCATATTTAGTTTTCACATCTTCAAGTTCGTTGGTCTTTCTTGTTGAAAACAAAATCTTACGGTTGTGTAACCGCTGGCCCTACAGCCGGGTGTGACAGATGAGACACCACTCCTTACCCCCACCCCTGTTGTGACAGCTGAGTACGGCGGTGATGGGGTGCCGAAGGATGCCAGACGGACGATGTCGAGATCATCTCCACAGTACTCGCACAGTGACACGTTTCTTTGATTGTGTCTGTCTACACAGGAGGTACCGAGGAGTACGCACTGCACGGGTACACGTCACTTCTTTCCCAGTGGCACAGATTCCTCAGAAATACCCGCATCGGGTTTCTAATGAGAACAACACGATGGTCACAGATTGTGAGAGCAAAAACTCTTGTAACAAGTGTGAGTAAAGCCCTGGCAACGGAACTGCTCAAACGTGGTGGCAGAATTGTTGGTGCCAGTTGTCGCTGATATCGGAGTCTATACACTGTAGTGAGGTTATTGTTCTCTGAGGCCCGACACTTCAGATATCTGACGACACCAGTCAAGCGATGCCTGACAGCAACGTAATTCCAGAGGATTGTCTTTCGTCAGACTGTGAGCCGAGGACGACACACTTTTAGACATCATGCGCAAATAACAGGTTCTGCAAGAGCCGACTGACTAGCATATACCATAAAATACAGAAAACCTCAAATAATTCTAGCAACGTCACTGTACAAACTTGCTCTCCAATGTTAGCAGTCTCTCTTCTATGAATTATTGTCGGTGATCTGTCGTGTCTGATTGTGGAGCCTGGTATCGTGTCATCATCGAATGCATTTCGGGTTTTCTAGTTGTATGCAAACAACTTGCCACACATAGTATGATGACAATCATACTATTACGCAGTTTCCGTGACGATACATCGAGACACGACATCTCTGCAACGTAACACCCATACGACGTTCACGCAATTGGCGTTCGTTCTTTCCTGCTTCCTCCAAGAGGTTGTACACTTCACAACACCACATTCTCTCTTCAGGAAAGGACGTCGAGTTAAGACACAATACACCATGTTTTAATGTGTGTCATTGTGTAAGGCCTTCTGATAATAAATTTCGACCGTGGAGAATTTTATTAATTAGGAACTGTAATAAACATTCCTTTTCAATCCCAGTTAGGGCATCGTCAGAATAATTGTATTGCGGCATTATTTTGGAAACAACCGGGCATGTTGAAGTCTTTACCAATCCATAGAACACTACGCATACCTGATACTGAAGATTATGAAATATTATTGACGTCGTATTTCTGGCCAGATAGAGAGTATGCGGTCGATGTGCTTGGTTTACATGTCTTGCGTAGTTATTATGCCAGGATGCGAGCGAACATATAAGAATCGTCGTCGTCGGTAAATCGCGATATTTCGCTATTCTTCCCTCGGTTGTTGTTCCTAGAGACGATTACTCCCACCACAACCATGACGAAACCTTCTAGGAACGATCTTTATCTTGAACGTTTTGTGATCGTTGCGTGGTTGATTGACACGTGAATTCGAACAATCTCCGCCAATAAATTACGATTTGGCTGCATGTTCTCAAAGGGGGTCAAGCCGGTGTTCGAAAAAAGCTGTCGTATGAAAGTGAAAGAAAATATTTTCTGCGGTCGCGGTCTTTGTCAATCTCTCCTCAGTCGTGTTTAGTATATGTCATATTGATCGCCGTCTTCTCCCAAAGCACAGTAGCTATTCAGGTGTTTCTTCATTACGGTCACTTCTCTCGTGTACCCATCTTCCTTCTGTCGTCTCGTTCCATTTTACGTATTCCTTGCAAGTCGTCACGGTTTCTTCTCCCCCGTTTCTGGCTAGTGTTTCTGGCCCACCGCACACATGCAGCTAAGCAGGTATTACGCTGGCGTCCATCATATTTTCCTGTAGCCATTTGATTTTTCCAGCATTCTGTCTCTCCCATATTGCGTGATGCCGCCTCTGTTTTAGCCTTATCTATGTCCCCTTTGTTACTGTCCCGTCTTTACAGACCGCACTCGCTAATACCAGATGCTGAACACTTGGATGTGGTCTTTCTTCAACTGCTAGCAGCCGCCTTCACGTGGTAGTTCAAAAGATCATTTCGAATCGTTATTGCATACCCAAAGACATACATTTCAATTAATATGTTGTAACAGCACCTAAGTTGCGAATCATGAGCAGACTAACTGTCATACTACAAAAAATGAGAAGTTTCAAGATTTCACAATGTTGGTAGCATGGTATCCGGGCAAAAGTGGTTTACACTTCGATCTTCCCCAGCTTATATTGTAGTGACTAGCGCGAATCTATAAATTAAACAAGAGTTATATACGGACTCACAATCGAGATAGTTAATCGTGTGCTGCTGTGTCGATCTTTCAGCAAGATCGTCCACTCTACATTACTCCAATTCAATCAGCTGTATGAATGAGTGCTTGGCTATAGACAATGGTGCATATTAATTTTAATGTACAACTGGTCTTCGTGCATTAACTGCAGCGCAGCTGAATGCTTCCCAGAGAAGGCCAGGTTGTATTCCATTGAAGAGATCTGCCAGAAACCAACGTGTAAAGCGCTTTGTACTTCCCTGGATACTACGCTATAAGAATCAACATTCACTTTTATGAGTCGCTTGGTTTATGAGAATATGGGATGCTAATGAACGTGTCAAAGATTGCAGACATAAATTATTACAGTACATTTCACAAAAAATTCACATGCATACCTCCATAACAAGAATAATTTTGGTGGGAAACAAACCCAGTGCGTCGTGTATACTGTATGAATTCTAGTAAGTAATGTTCCTATTAGGTGGATTTACTGGGATAAATGGTGAAGTATTAGCCATGGCATTGCCATAAAAATTGTAACACTTAATTTCGCTGCAAACATGGCTCGTGAATACCCGCCTGTTCATTTAATCATACGATACGTAAAATGATTTTTTGGATTGTCGCATCTAATGACAATGAATCTACCAATGTGTCTGCCGAAAATATTGGCAATTGAGTACACTTCTGTAGGACGCATGTTTTATGCAAAATATTATATTCTACAATAGGCTTTCCGAACAAAACGTCTTGTTAATGTAGGTTTTGTTATTGGCGCGTTCGTTCGTGCGTGTGTTCGTTTGTTTGTTCCGTGTTCGGTCTTCACAAGACTACACTAAATCCTTTCACCAGGAGTAATCTGTTGTCGTGGCATCTGGGTTAATGTTATGGGAAGAAGACTTTACAAATAACGTTTTGCAGAGTAATTGATATAGCAATGAAACCAACGAAAACATTGCAGATGTTAGACAAACAAAGATAACGTATGCTTTACTAACCGGCCGGCAGGGGGACGTTGATCGCAACGGCTCCATCCAAGAGACACAACACGCAGACGAATAGCCACATCGCAAGGCGACAACAAGACGTAACTCCGTCAACCGGCCACAGACAATGCGCTCTATCGTCTCGTTTCCTCTCAGGGCCACACGACCAAGTCCGGTGGTCGGCACAAACAGCCATTGCTCGGCGACCGACTAACACACACACTCCGTCCGCTCCGCACTCTTGTACTACAAAACAGCCCCGGGTCGTTCCTGATGTCTCCCGTCTCCGTTCACGACATCCTTGTCTCGATAGCGATCCCGCCAACACTGAGAGCGCCGCCGACGTGAGAACTCGCTCTCCAGCGGGTGGTGCTCGCTGTAAAACGACCCGAGTCTGCGGCGGTGCATGCCGGCGGGCGGCTGACGGTCGATCGCTTACTACTAAAACACTGACCCCCAAGGCTGGGCCGCGTACCGCAGACGACAGCGGGGATGGGGCATTTTTTAGACCCACTTTCACTGGTATTAAACGCAGGGGTACGTACGGGAGGGTGGAAGAAGTTCGCCCACGTTCGGTGAATTTCACACAAGGACATCGGTTTGGTGAAGAAAGAAAAATGGAGAACTATGTAATGTCGGTAATATATCCCGCCGTCCGGAACAATAATTGGACTTCACGTTTGTGTGTAAGCAGATATGACGGATACAGCAGAGGTCAGCTTTAGGTGGTTCGCACGAAGATGCAGGTCATGGTGAACCCCCGCATAGATATTTCCGAACATCCCAAGGGCATGGTGTACTTTTTTGCTTGTCAGATAAATTACGGGTGTACATGTTAACTGAAAGTGCAACCTTTGGGATGGCACGTGGTGTCCGTCGTCTGCAGGAGATACGGAATGTGAGCAAAGCATTGTGCAGTCGGCGAAGAAATGAATCAATTAATGTTGTGATTTGCAAAACGAAAAGAATAGTATCACAATGAAATCTTTTTGGCAAGAATTTGTTTCGTTTTGGTATTGCCTACTGTATGCCTGCCACGAAGCCTCTATGGCGACAGATCACAGGGTTACATATGGTTATGCATACTCTAACAAACGGCAAGGATGTTTAGGAAAACTGCGGAACAATTTATTAAGGTGATATGTGGGTAAAGCTGTTGAAGACAGATTACCTAGCATACCTTCGATGGAATCCCCCGGTATGAGGAATAGATATACAGTTTCTAAAAACTGCTCTCTGCGAATGCTCTGCTATGGTTGGTAACAGCTAACGTACGTGTGGCTACACTACAGATCATTTAACGCCCTATTACCTTAAGCTTACTGGCGCGTACGACAAGTTAGCCTGGTCAGAATGTCCTATATGAGGCGCAGATATGATACGAAACTATATTATTCAAAAAGAACATTAGCAACGGTGTACAAGACAGACAACTATAAATATAATATAAATGAAAATGTACAGTGTTTGTAACGAAATATTACGAAGTTGTTGCTTGTTTATGTAAATGTACCTCCTGACGCATATACATACACATAATAGCATTACGTGTTTTCATTACGATATATATATATATATATATATATATATATATATATATATATATATATATATATATATATATATATATATATATTCTTCCTAATGTAACCAATCGAATGGAGGCATGTGACTCTATGTTTATAATAAACTACCAGTAAATGGCTATAGGCGAAGTGTCCTCGATATCCCTTCTTGTGTAGGCAGGAGATATGACACTAAACATAACCGGGTAGACATGATAACACCGTCTAGGGTTACCTGATCCTCCACGACATGTCACGGCTGTCCACAAATCTAGGGTCAGTGACAGTTGTGAATAGGGTTAACCTTCTGGGGTCCAACTAGGCCAACACGGCAGCTGTGGTAAGTTCGTTCGTCGTTGATCCCCCGTGGAACCCGAGAAGATGAACACTGGGAGAACGGGCGGAGTTTGAAGTGGAGACGGGGAGCGGCCTTGTCTAACGGCACGGCCTTGTCCTAGTTCAGCTAGTTGTACCAGTCTACGCTGCGTATACACTCAGTGTGTGTGTGTGTGTGTGTGTGTGTGCGTGCGTGCGTGCGTGCGTGCGTGCGTGCGTGCGTGCGTGCGTGCGTGCGTGTGTGTAATGTCAGTAACTGATTTATAAAATACTTATAACATAACAGTTTTACAAGTTTACAAGTATGTGTGTATGTATTTAAATTATGATGTATATTATATATATATATATATATATATATATATATATATATATATATATATACATACATTTATATCATATATGTATAATGTATTTTATAAATATTATATTATTGCATTACAAACAACACAACAATATATATATATATATATATATATATATATATATATATATATATATATATATATATATACATATATAATATATACACATTATATAATATATATATATATAATACTATATATATATATATATATATATATATATAGACAACCGTTCATTTACACCAAACTAACCAGCCACGATTCCGAGTCACTAAGTCCACATCAACAACAGGAGCAATGTCCCACATACATATAATGTATTATATATATATATATATATATATATATATATATATATATATATAATAAATACATGTAAACATACATCTTGAAAACTAAAAATATAACGTAAAGCCTTTCTGTTAGAAGTATTTCATTACACGTGTGCATGCATGGCTTGTGTGGTGTGTGTGCGCGCGCGGGTGTTTAAGGGCAGTGCACCTCTAAAATCGGGCAACGTTTATGGCGTTAGTCATACGGCGCTTAATTCTTTCACTCTGTCCAAGAAAAAATAGTTATGACCTTGTTGCTAGCAAATGCGTGGTAGTTCCGGTAATTCGTACTACTCATTCAAGGAACCATGTGGATAAATGTGGTTGTAGAAACGCTAACGCTAAAAAACGTTTATTAGAATTAAAAGGCCCTGCGTTGGCAGCACTACCAGAAGAACTGAGCGGTGGTCGCGCGGTAGAGTGCCGGAGTCAATCGAGGTGGTTCAATTCTACCTACCGCCGTTTCGAAACTTGGGCAGTTTCGTTCACCCCACATTTGCCTGTGTCTCTCGGAAGAGACGCTAAAAGCCGGCGGTCCCTTCTATATGGTGTCTATGCCAGGGAAAGTAAAAGATCCCACAACCTGTAGTGGACTCACTGATTCTAGAGAAGCACAACTCTAAGAACCAATGGCAATAATGGTCAGCAAGTTGACCGAGGTCATTTAATGGAAGAAGAACTGTGCTCAACAGACATATCTACATTTTAACATAAGACATTTAGGAAAAAAGCCATTCGGTAATTTTGCATAGCCAACGAGAGAGCAAAAAGTACTGATTAGAGATTAGATTGATTAGTTTAATTATTTACCCAAAGCTTCTAACTACACCCGGGCCCTTGATGCTCCCAAACATTCCACCCGCACACCCTTAGCGGAACTCTTCTCCCCCTAGCGGAACTTAGTTGTTTCCTCAGTGGGAGGTGCGTACGTACCCCACCATCGTACCCCACCCTCCGGATTTGTTCGTTGACGGGGTGCGTATGGTCACGTTGCCCGCAGCCTATACACGGGTCACTGTCGGCTAGGGTGCATCACGTCGCACCCCATATTACGAAAAACAAACATGGGGCCATAGACTGCAAAACACAACAAAATCCACCATTCTTCAGGTAGAAATGTACTTAAAATCCCAGGTTGTACAATCCCTACACAACGGCTGTTTGTAGACGGCGAAAAGCCTGAAAACAGTGGCATTTCTTATGGCAGCAACAGGATTTAAATGCAGAAACACAACGCCTAAATCGGTCAGAAATCTATGATAACGTACTTAGACTCTGCCAGACCTCGTAGGCATACCATGGCTGCAATGTAGAGCGACAGAACCTATATATGTTTGGATATATATATATATATATATATATATATATATATATATATATATATATATATATTATATTATATGAAATATAACATCTTCAACCGCCTGTGTACAGTCAGGAATACGTGCAGCTGTGCCACAGTTGGACATAAATATGTCGTTGGCCAGCAGAACCCATTACTGTAGCTGACGTATGCTCATACGGAAAGCCATCTGTCTACTGTCCACCAGCAAATGCCCTGGACCAGGTGGTACCGTGGCATGCAGGTTTGTAAAACTTCATTCTACTTTACCATGCCAGGTGAACTGTCGCCGAAGAGAAAGTTCAATTACGAGAACTGTAGCAGAGATGGCAGAATACTTAGCTAAAGACAAAACAACACTAACAACTGAATTCAAGATTAATGGAGCAGAAACTTTATTAACTGCACAAATAGAGACGACACGATCAGAGTCCACGTAATTGTATTGTTCACCCACGTCAACGGACGCTATTTGTCACCATGGCAACACATTGTGTATTGTGGTTTTTTTGCAATCGAATGTTGTGAGACAGTTCTTAGGTTTCAATCACGATCATTGCAAATGTCCACTTTTCTCGTCGACGACGGAAGTGTCGACTATTGACCAATCGGTGCACGCGTATATGTCTTGATCACGTGCGCTCGCGGTCGTGATCGGCGTTCACGGAGCCTAGTAATGGCGCCAGCGACAGACTTCTCGCTTGACGTCGGGCTGGTCGGAGCCTCGCGCGTATCCGACGGAAGCTTCGTTCTGTGTGGTCTAGTCGCGTCGGCGAGATGACGGATATTTCGCGCGACGGTCCGTGAACGCGTCTAGCCGTCGACGCCGACGAGGTACGATCGGAAATCGTGGGTCGATGTTTCTGCAGCTTTTTGCCACTCGTTGCTCGGTCGTCTCGTTGACTTTCGACTTACTCCGGAAGCAGAACTAGACAAAGCAGATATTCACAGCCGTTTAAAATGAACGTAGATAATAACAATGTCATGTCGTCACGTCCACTATTTGGACAATCATAAAGGTGGCCCCCGAATATCCCCAAAGGCAAAGACCCCCTATCCCAAGAATACAATGCATGTCACATTTCATTCATACGACTAAATTCCAAATGTGAAACAATCGTTAAAAGAAAAACCTTAGCAACTTGTCGAAGCAGGTTCGTCGGTGTTATCGCTGTTATTGCTTCGCCAATATTTGCAGCGAAGAGTCGGAAGACCGCGTTCGAATACGGTCGGCTGGCAACAGCGATTCCGTCGGCGAACGGGACGAACACGTGAGGCACCTGAAATGCAAAGATAACCGATACTTAGTTAACTCGTTTAATTAGTTGTTTGGTTATTACATGTTTAATGTTAAGACATATCATGTAACTGTATGAATAACTACTGAAACGGAACAAATAAAATCCGGTATAGGATTTCTACAGAGTGGTCTAATATCGAAATATTACCTTGGAGTGTGGCTGCGCCGACCGTGGAGTACTGCGTCAACGGCTGCACTCCACACTCCTGCAGTGCCTTCACGTGTCCCTTTGTCAGTTGGTCTCGCCCGTGGCTGCTACGGATCTTCGCTTCGGTGTCGTTCCCGACATCTTTACCCATTGGCTGTTGAGGTTATTGTGATATTTCAAACCGCCAACTCGTGGTTACGGTAACGTTTCATGACGTCATCAAAGCGTCTGACGGAACATAAGCCAATCAGCGATTGAATAACTCCCGCGGTTTCTGGTATCGAGGATGTTACGTTATCCGTCATAACGTGTGGAGCAACGTGCTATTGTAAAATTATATAAGCAGCGATTTTCGGAATAGAACCAAAGCTTTGGTTACTAGGTTACTTGATTGTTTCGCCTCTTTTTGCTGTTGGCCAGAGACCTCAGTCTCTTCTTAGAATTGGTCAATGAGGCTGCTGTCACTACTTCTTATAGGAGTCTGTTCCACGAGTCAATTATCAGTAGGCCAGGAGCTCTTCTGTAGTTTTAGACTATATGGCCTCTCAGATTGCTTACATATCTATTAAAGAATTGATCAGAAGAAACAGATTCCGCTGGTGGTCTGCTGAGTTTTAGCACTCTCTTTTTAGTTTTTCTCAAATTCATTGATATCTTTTTGATAACAAGGGTTCCATGCTGGTGACGCATTCTCCAGTACTGGCCTAATCATAGAATCGCATAATGTCTTGATAGTCTACAGTTCTACTATCAAAACATCGTTTGATTAATCCAATGCATTGATTTGCCTTTCCTGCTATGTGTTTCATATTTGTAGAGCGGAGTGGCTCGGGGGTAGAACTTCGGACTCTCGACTAAAAGGACCCGGGTTCGAATCCTGGCTGCGGTTTAAAACCTTTGAGCAGGGTTTTTTCACTCTACATTGCTCCAGTTCACTCAGCTGTATAAATGAGTATCTGGCTACAGACAGTGGTGGATATGTGTACGAGCAGCCTTTGTGCATTAATTGTAGCATATGGCGGGATGCTTCCCAGAGGAGTTGAGATGGTGTCTGATTGAACAGGTCTGTCAGGGAAATAAGGTGTAAAGCGCATTGATCTAAGGACTTGGTACTGCGCTATGTAAGAACTAGCCTTTACTTTTCCTTTACTTATACGTACGCTGCAGTGGTCAGTCGTCGCACCGCAGTGCAAAAAGTGAATAATTTAGAGTTAATGTTAGAACAAATTGCGAACTATTGTCCCAGCCGTACTGTCACGAAATACCATCGTCCGGAATGCCACGTCCGTCAAGTCAGTATGGCAAAACGTCCGGATTCACTACGGCTTCCGGTCATGATGCGACAATCAACATCCACAGTTAGCGTGCAGGGTTAAAGGTACATCCCAGGCCGCTCACCAAGCTGATGGGTAATCTCCCCCCCCCCGTGGTGGGTGAGACACGTGTCATGTTCACTCGTGACGGGAGAAGATTTGAGTTTGAAGGCCTGATAGTCGAGAACCTGGACATTTACATATTGGGAGGCACACTATTCATGGAGAAGAACGACCTGACCATCCGTCCTGCCAAACGTCAGATCATTCTCAGTGATGGCACTGTTTACCTGTCCGGGTCAAATAGTACCGTGTCAAGTCATTCCACAATTCGACGTGCATGGGTATTGAGGGCGCCGGCTGAGAGAACGACGATCTGGCCAGGTGAATATATGTCGAAGTGTCCGTTCCCACTGACATCTCGACACTCGACGGATCATTCGCATTGGAACCATTTGTCGATGCTTCTAACGTGCAACAAGAGAAGTCATCACGGATTTAGCCACCCCTTGGTATCATCTCGTGTGTCGCTTGGAAGTTCCGTATCCCAAACCTGACCAATGCACCAAGGGTCCTGAAGAAGAACGAACAACTCTGTCAAATACGTCCTGTTGGCATAGCTTCACTGACAAATAACCATTCGGATAGTGGTAGTAATATTCGTCCTCCGAACACATAACCAACGGTAGCATTTCACTCTGAGTGTTCGCGTTGATCTTGACTATGTGTTGGATGACGCTATCAGGGGAAAGTTCCGGTCCCAATTAGGGGAATATGACATCTTCAATCCAACCTGCGAGGCCTTTCCAAGCTGTTGTAAATGTGGGTCCTGTCCGACCTCCTCAACGCAAAGGTCGTGTTTCACAATACTCACGCGACAAGCTAGACGAATTCCAACATAAGTTCAGTGACCTTGAGAGAAAGGGCGTGTTCGTCAAACCAGACGATGTCGGCGTCACGGTTGAATATTTGAATCCGTCCTGTTGTCAAGAAAAGGTTTCAGATTAGTCACCGCCTTCGCTGACGTGGGCAGATACAGCAAGCCACAACCTTCCATCCTTCCCATTGTTGTCACGGATCTGACAAACGCTTTCTACCAGTTCCTTTGTCCCGTCAATCCATGAAATAGTTTGGGTTCGCGAGGCCATTTCATGGAGTCCGTGTGTAAGCCAGATCTGCTATGGGGAATGTACCTTCAGCTTATCAGCATCCAAGACGATCATCTATTCTAGAATTGCCATGATAGGGTGGACGTGGTGCCTGGGCACGAGTTCAGCTAGTCCTCACCGCATCTCTACACTCGCAACATGTTCCCGGCCGACCAAGGTAGTAGGTACGCTGAATGCGGTCCTCCCTTGGCTTATACAAGGTGTTATCAAGAGTCATCCCTGGATGTTCCCACATCTTGGCACGTCTCGAAGATGCTGTCGCCGGTGGCGAATCTCAAGAGAACATTGAATAGTCAGAAGAACTACATGAAGCATTCCAACAAGCCCAGACCAAATCGTCGTCTAATTGCACGGTGGTTCTTCCACGACCTGACGACCAGCTATGGGTTATCACTGATGGTGCGGTGAAGTCTCATGGCATTAGAGCTATCATGTACGTGAAGAACAAGAACAATATGTTTATTTTTGACCCCAAAATAAGTACACGAATTCAATAGTCATAAGGTGAAACATAAACAAACCGTCATACATCAGTAATTAAAAACAGTGAAACTGTTAAGACTGAAAAGTCGCTATCACCGGAGCCACTAGTAGCACGTGACACTAGCCACGTGACACTGGGAAAGCCTATCCTCGCTATTTTTTTCAGTGTGTAACTTCGTGGACGTCAGGTCACATGGCTACTGTGCGAGATAAAGGCTCTGTCCATTGTTATTGCAACGAAACATTTCAGTCCTTACATCATTTAGTCTAGACACAAGGTATGCATCCTGACCGACAACAAGCCATGTGTACAAGCCTTTGAGGAGCTTAGTCGGGGAGAATTCTCCGCTAGTCCACGTGTGTCGACATACGTATCTTGCGTTAGCCGGTATCAAGCAACAGTGCGACATTTGGCAGGCTCAGCCAATGTTCCATCTGATTTCGCAAGCCATAATGCAGCAACGTGTGACGATCCCATATGGCAGATATGTTCGTTTACGAGACAATTGAAAGAGTGCGTAGTCCAAAGATTGTGCACTCGAGACGTCATCAATGGCGACGCCAAACTCCCTTTTCAATCCAGAGCGAATGCTCACTCCGTACAAGGGACTAGACCGTCCTAGAAACTGACCGACATCAGGGACGTAAAGCGCTACATCAACATCGCAACTGTTTCCAAGGCCGGTATGTTGGTAGTAAAGCGAGATCGAGATTCGTTGTACCGCTTACATTTTTCCGGCGTTATAAACGATCCGATTGACGTTTCTGCGCATGCGCGATAAATGTAACATCATCAATGTGCAGCGAAAGAACAAACCATTTATGGTATAAATACTACGGGTTGTTCGTTTGTATGTATATATAACCTCTCAGCAAAGTTATTTGTCGCAAATTAACACGAGGCAAACAAGTTTTGAGAGCAAGCGTAAATCACGTGACTATAGTGCGCCATAATCCGTGACAGTGATTTTAAAAACGTAATATTTTATTGTACTGAACGATATGTTAAGCAACTCTCCACAGTAATCATCACAGGAGAGTTAATGTACAGCCCGTGGCATTTATAGAAAGAATGTTTTGTCGGTTCGCTGCACATTGATGATTTTACATTTATCGCGCATGCGCAGAAACGTCAATCGGAAAGTTTATAACGACCGGGAAAATGTCAGCGCGACATCGCCACTGTCTACCACCTGCGTCAACATACCCCGCCAAGTCCTGCATGGCTTGTTGACGGCGTTGCATATACAGCTTGATCATCCTACGTCACATCAACTCAAACTTGTCGTTCATCGCTTCTTCTGTGCACTCGACATGGACAAGGCCATTGAGGAAATGAGCTCGAAGTGTCATCAGTGTGCGTCTCTACGGAATGCCCCACGGCCACACGATTGTAAGGTCAAAACAATAGTGTATATTCATAACAGAAATTACAGCGTAGTTCCGTGTTTCAGTTTCATATATTCAGTTTTCAACCTTTCAGATAACTATTCTTCAAAAGTTCCTCACAAGTTTGTTAAACTTTGCGGTAATGTTGTCCAAGGAATAAGTAATTCCAACTCTCGACTCTAATTCTACTAGTTTGTTGTCTCCCATTTTAAATAACCACAGTGACCTTCACAGTTGGTTTTCTGAAACACTGCGCCGTGCACTTTCCTGCCTCTTCGCTCGTTCCTTGACCGTTAGGATGGTAACGATCGTTTTCTGTCTCGTCTCGGTTTGTATCCCGCCCAGCGTCATCACGAACGACTTCCCCCATCAGTGTCTGGCCATGCCCGCTGTATCTTCTGCTAGAGCATACAACGGCTGGCCAATGATGGTGGACATGTTCAGGATTCAGAAAGTTTACGGCTGTCTACCACTGCACGAAGAACCAGCGACACATATCAACGAAGAACGATAACAATACGGATAGACCAATCTTATGGCATCAATCTCATTCTTCATATTGGCGTCAGTTTAGAAAAATGAGTCAATCAAATTTAAATTTCTTATGCGTAGTGAAAGGTCTGTGCAAAATTTGAACAATAGATATTAAATAGTTTCTGAGATCTGAAAGCTTTACGTAAAGTGATGCTATAAGTCTATTGGATCTTTCAGTCCAAAGGACTAATAAAATGATGTACAGTACAGTACAAACATGATCATGTGTGATTAATAAAATGATATACAGTACAAACATAAACATGATCATGTGTGATTGTACATAACTATGTGTGAATATGTACAAAATAAACATGATCATATGTGATTGTACATAACTATGTGTGAATAAGTTCAAACATAAACATGATGTGTGATTGTACATAACTATGTGTGAATATTTAAGATTATAAAACAACAATTACGTCACAACATGGTCTTTTATTTCCAATGCTGGAAGTGTACACATGATAGGCTGGTACAGACCCATCTTAAATGCCGCTCCTCACCATTAACAGGGAAGGCAAATACCTGGGTGTCATTTAGACTGAACAGAATCAACTACATTACAACAATCAGCATATATTAAATGCATCATAGACTTCATATAACAACACCGATATCAAAACATTATTTCTCAAGAACACTATCTGATCTTGAAACACCTAGCGCATCCTGCAACAGATAACACCGTCTATATTTTAACTGTCATGTTCTCGAAAATGTACTGCTTTCACAAGCCTATTAACATAAAATAAATGGTAATAATGGCAATGTCATAATCACAATTTGCACAAGTTTGTCACTACTGGAATCTTCACATATTAACATATATTCTGGAGATACCAATTTTGGAATTTGATGAACAATGTTTGAAGACCAGCAAAATCAGTGGTTGTCATAATAATGCAAACGAGTTTGTCAAATAGGTTATTTTAAACAATAACGGAGTAACTTGAACAGACTGTTGTTTATAGCACAGCGAATTAGCTTACCTTTAACAGATTCGAATACACTGCATCTCACAGATATTAAATGTAATTTACTGTAACATAAATAATTAGAATATACACCTTGTTGTGCAATCCAGCCAGGCAAACCCTGTTAGAATGTTGTCATTATTCGAGCATACAAACAGCATCATGACATGACGGTTTTCACCCAACATATTCAAATACAAACCAACCGGGCTGAAAATAATTAATCTGGTTTATAACCCAACATGTTCACATATTATCCAACTACTCTATGTATAACCGGGACAAATGAAAGTCTCACTATTCCATCAGTCAAGGATTATATTCAGCTCGTTGACTTGCCGTGGCACAATACTGTTTCTAATTGTGCCTCCTCAACTAAAAGTAGAAATAAAACTATGTACAAAACGTTGTATATACACACATCAGGACACAGAGACAGTTATATTGCAGCAATTTGATACATACATAGAAAAACAACAGTTTCATATACATACATATACCACATTTCTCTACACCCTCATTTCTCTATTTCGCTAATCAGTTTCTAATATTATAAGTGTCGTGGCCTATCAAACATTGGCTTTTGTTATATTCCCTGATAAGTCCAATATATGGTAAGTTTAACTGAGCCTTGAATTATCACTGTGACAAGGCAGTTGGACAAAGATGACCAAGTCAAGTCAGCCCTTTGTCACTCAGTTTTCAGCAGTTGGCCCAACTTTGTCTTTCAGAGAATCAACTTTTTGCAATGGTTTTATCAGCAGATGAAACAGCCTGTCTCTCTCTGTCAATTGCTGGTTGGATGACCCTGCATTCCATAGCAGACTGTGTCAGCTCGCTGAAGCATGGCCAACCAGTGAACTGACCGACAACAACCAAGACATGAGTCCAGGTCACTGTAGCATGACCATCCAGTAGACTGACTAACAACAACCAAGACATGACTCCATGTATCTGTGGCATGGCCAACTAGTAGACTGACTGACAACAACCAAGACATGACTCCAGGTCATTGTAGCATAACCAACCAATATATTGACTGACAACAACCAAGATATGACTCCAGGTCATTGTAGCATAACCAACCAATATATTGACTGACAACAACCAAGATATGACTCCAGGTCATTGTAGCATGACCAATCAGTAGACTGACTGACTGACAACAACCAAGATATGACTCCAGGTCATTGTAGCATGACCAATCAGTAGACTGACTGACTGACAACAACCAAGATATGACTCCAGGTCATTGTAGCATGACCAATCAGTAGACTGACTGACTGACAACAACCAAGATATGACTCCAGGTCATTGTAGTATGACCAATCAGTAGACTGACTGACTGACAACAACCAAGATATGACTCCAGGTCATTGTAGCATGGCCAATCAGTAGACTGACTGACTGACAACAACCAAGATATGACTCCAGGTCATTGTAGCATGGCCAATCAGTAGACTGACTGACTGACAACAACCAAGACATGACTCCAGGTCATTGTAGCATGACCAATCAGTAGACTGACTGACTGACAACAACCAAGATATACTCCAGGTCATTGTAGCATGACCAATCAGTAGACTGACTGACAACAACCAAGACATGACTCCAGGTCATTGTAGCATGACCAATCAGTAGACTGACTGACAACAACCAAGATATGACTCCAGGTCATTTTAGCATGACCAATCAGTAGACTGACTGACAACAACCAAGACATGACTCCAGGTCATTTTAGCATGACCAATCAGTAGACTGACTGACAACAACCAAGATATGACTCCAGGTCATTGTAGCATGACCAATCAGTAGACTGACTGACAACAACCAAGATATGACTCCAGGTCATTGTAGCATGACCAATCAGTAGACTGACTGACAACAACCAAGATATGACTCCAGGTCATTTTAGCATGACCAATCAGTAGACTGACTGACAACAACCAAGATATGACTCCAGGTCATTGTAGCATGACCAATCAGTAGACTGACTGACAACCAAGATATGACTCCAGGTCACTGTAGCATGACCAATCAGTAGACTGACTGACAACATCCAGGCATGACTAGTAGTAGTAACCAGAAGCTGACTGACAAATACTGTGTGTCTACAACAGATTACACAAACAACAATGAAGACCATATTTGTATAGGAATGCACATGCATAAACATACATACCAATACACATGTATGTATAACATCTGAACTGATTAGTGTGATAATACACATGTACGGTTGATCCTCATAAAATGTGGAGAACTAAATGTGATTTCAAATTTAGGAATTTCCTCTCAATCAATTTCATACTTTATCAACGTGTATTTGGTTAAAATTATAGTATGATTATTCTTTCATGCAGAATGTCATTAAAAGTAAAACAAGCAATGATTGTGCTTAATGTGAAACAATATTATTGCAGGTATTTAGTTAGTGCACTAGTTGAACAGAAATGCACTTGTAATTAAACAGAAAAAGGAAGATCATGGTCACAGTTTTTGTGTAGCGCCAATAACACAAAATATTATCAAAAATTTTCAATGATCCACATTTTGAGAATAGTCCATAATTAGATATATATATTATATATGTATGTATACAGTTTTTATGCCTTGTCCAATCCTGTATCAGTCACACGGCTGTATATTTCTAAGCATCCAGTTTTTGCTAGCATTGTGTCATATCTTCACAGCCAAGTTCTACGCTTGTTACCTTGGTGTGACTGACAGACATGACAGACAAAGGGGCTTATAAAATGATCACAGAGCACATCATGTCATCATTGGAAGCACTTAGCTATAATCTACACCACATCGATTTGTATGTACATACGTCTAAGGAGCGAATTCCTAATGATGCTGGGATTGCACAGAAAACCTTTCCACACTGCACTACCGAGTGAGACATTGCCAGCATGCGGCGTTTGCATGGAACGGCCACAGCAGTGCAGGTACATCCAGGGCCTGCTTGTCAACGCACAACACTTGGAATGTAGGAACAGAGACAATGTACTACTACTGCGAATACATATTTATCATAAGTTTGTTTGTGTCGCACACATACACTGACACTGCAACTGATGGATCACACCAACAAGCCCAGACTCACGTGACGTCAGTAACAGGTGACCGATGCCTGTCCGTCTCACACTGTCAGAATTTTAATCTATCCTGATCACACGAAACATTGATGGACTCATGATGACAGAGAACTTTTGACAAAGGTTGCACAAGTCCGCTGATCAGCCTGTAGACTTCAGCTGTGCAGAGTCCATTGTTCATCATGTAGACATTGGCTACGCTAAGTCCATTATGCTGTCTGTAGATGTCAGCTGCACCAAGTCCACTGTGCAATTTGTACACGTCAGTCCTGGTCAGCTGGCAGAGTGAACGCTGATTCAACGCCGAGATGATGGAAGCTCTTGGAAATCATCTTTAGAGAGGATCTCTCAGCTACTTCTACTTCATAGATCTATGAGGTTATCTGTAGAGAGGATCTCTCACCTCAGCTACTGCTACATCATAGATCTATGAGGTTATCCTGAGGCTGCAACAAAAGAAACAAACACCAATGTCAGAAACATGTACCTGGCAAAAATGTACAAGATTCACACTTGCGCAATATATATATATATATATATTTTTTTTTTTTTTTAATTTACTACCTTTAGCAAATGAACATTTTATTATGTTTCTTCTATTTTATTTGCACACACACCAACCTATGGATAGTAATGTTTTTGGCAGGAACACAAACACAATCTGTACTGATCAGTATTCTCTTAAATAATGTTTGTATTGAGATGTTTGACTAATCAGTCAAGTCTAGTGATTCTGTATCATTAAAACAGATTCAACACATTAAAACAGTTCTTATATAGTGCAGTTTCTAGTCCTAATGGCTGTTTAAGGCACTTTACAAACACATCTCAACTGGTATGTATTTAGCCATGCTGCAATCAATGTATGAAACAATTAATACACAAGTATACACCAATGTATATAGCCAAGTACTCATCCACACAGCTGACTGAACTGGAGCAATATAGAGTCGATGAACTTGCCCAAGGCTTCACACGGCCGTACAAGACTCAAACCTGGGTCATCTCGACTGTTTTATGGTCTAGTGACTGAGCCACTGCACCCACCACATCTAGTTGGTAGCATGTGTAAGTTGGTGTAATACTAAAAGACACACAAGTTGTACGTACTTTGCCAATCTCTGCCTTAGACGCTACATCAAGATGACTGCACCATTCTAGTGCCACTGCCATGGAGCCAGAACGGAACTTGTAGGCATGACCTACAACAACAGCAGAGGTCAACACAGAATCACATCATGACCTACAACAACAGCAGAGGTCAACACATGGAATCACATCATGACCTACAACAACAGCAGAGGTCAACACAGAATCACATCATGACCTACAACAACAGCAGAGATCAACACATGGAATCACATCATGACCTACAACAACAGCAGAGGTCAACACAGAATCACATCATGACCTACAACAACAGCAGAGGTCAACACGGAATCACATCATGACCTACAACAACAGCAGAGGTCAACACAGAATCACACCATGACCTACAACAACAGCAGAAGTCAACACGGAATCACATCATGACCTACAACAACAGCAGAGATCAACACGGAATCACATCATGACCTACAACAACAGCAGAGATCAACACGGAATCACATCATGACCTACAACAACAGCAGAGATCAACACAGAATCACATCATGACCTACAACAACAGCAGAGGTCAACACAGAATCACATCATGACCTACAACAACAGCAGAGATCAACACAGAATCACATCATGACCTACAACAACAGCAGAGGTCAACACAGAATCACATCATGACCTACAACAACAGCAGAGGTCAACACAGAATCACATCATGACCTACAACAACAGCAGAGGTCAACACAGAATCACACCATGACCTACAACAGCAGAAGTCAACACAGAATCACATCATGACCTACAACAACAGCAGAGATCAACACAGAATCACACCATGACCTACAACAACAGCAGAGATCAACACAGAATCACATCATGACCTACAACAACAGCAGAGGGGCAACACAGAATCACATTGACCTACAACAAAGCAGAGATCAACACGGAACACATCATGACCTACAACAACAGCAGAGATCAACACGGAATCACATCATGACCTACAACACAGAGAGATCAACACAGAATCCCTCATGACCTACAACAACAGCAGAGGTCAACACAGAATCACATCATGACCTACAACAACAGCAGAGATCAACACGGAATCACATCATGACCTACAACAACAGCAGAGATCAACACGGAATCACATCATGACCTACAACAACAGCAGAGATCCACACGGAATCACATCATGACCTACAACAACAGCAGAGGTCAACACAGAATCACATCATGACCTACAACAACAGCAGAGATCAACACGGAATCACATCATGACCTACAACAACAGCAGAGATCAACACGGAATCACATCATGACCTACAACAACAGCAGAGATCAACACGGAATCACATCATGACCTACAACAACAGCAGAGGTCAACACAGAATCACATCATGACCTACAACAACAGCAGAGATCAACACGGAATCACATCATGACCTACAACAACAGCAGAGATCAACACGGAATCACATCATGACCTACAACAACAGCAGAGATCAACACGGAATCACATCATGACCTACAACAACAGCAGAGATCAACACGGAATCACATCATGACCTACAACAACAGCAGAGGTCAACACGGAATCACATCATGACCTACAACAACAGCAGAGATCAACACGGAATCACATCATGACCTACAACAACAGCAGAGGTCAACACAGAATCACATCATGACCTACAACAACAGCAGAGGTCAACACAGAATCACATCATGACCTACAACAACAGCAGAGGTCAACACAGAATCACATCATGACCTACAACAACAGCAGAGTCAACACAGAATCACATCATGACCTACAACAACAGCAGAGATCAACACGGAATCACACCATGACCTACAACAACAGCAGAGATCAACACAGAATCACATCATGACCTACAACAACAGCAGAGGTCAACACGGAATCACATCATGACCTACAACAACAGCAGAGATCAACACGGAATCACATCATGACCTACAACAACAGCAGAGATCAACACGGAATCACATCATGACCTACAACAACAGCAGAAGACGAGGTCTGTGAGTTGGAATGTGTCTGGGTGACATTACCTCTGACGGGGTGAGTGAGTTGGAATGTGTCTGGGTGACATTACCTCTGACGGGGTCTGTGAGTTGGAATGTGTCTGGGTGACATTACCTCTGACGGGGTCTGTGAGTTGGAATGTGTCTGGGTGACATTACCTCTGACGGGGTCTGTGAGTTGGAATGTGTCTGGGTGACATTACCTCTGACGGGGTCTGTGAGTTGGAATGTGTCTGGGTGACATTACCTCTGACGGGGTCTGTGAGTTGGAATGTGTCTGGGTGACATTACCTCTGACGGGGTCTGTGAGTTGGAATGTGTCTGGGTGACATTACCTCTGACGGGGTCTGTGAGTTGGAATGTGTCTGGGTGACATTACCTCTGACGGGGTCTGTGAGTTGGAATGTGTCTGGGTGACATTACCTCTGACGGGTCTGTGAGTTGGAATGTGTCTGGGTGACATTACCTCTGACGGGGTCAGTGAGTTGGAATGTGTCTGGGTGACATTACCTCTGACGGGGTCTGTGAGTTGGAATGTGTCTGGGTGACATTACCTCTGACGGGGTCTGTGAGTTGGAATGTGTCTGGGTGACATTACCTCTGACGGGGTCTGTGAGTTGGAATGTGTCTGGGTGACATTACCTCTGCGGGGTCTGTGAGTTGGAATGTGTCTGGGTGACATTACCTCTGACGGGGTCTGTGAGTTGGAATGTGTCTGGGTGACATTACCTCTGACGGGGTCTGTGAGTTGGAATGTGTCTGGGTGACATTACCTCTGACGGGGTCTGTGAGTTGGAATGTGTCTGGGTGACATTACCTCTGACGGGGTCTGTGAGTTGGAATGTGTCTGGGTGACATTACCTCTGACGGGGTCAGTGAGTTGGAATGTGTCTGGGTGACATTACCTCTGACGGGGTCTGTGAGTTGGAATGTGTCTGGGTGACATTACCTCTGACGGGGTCTGTGAGTTGGAATGTGTCTGGGTGACATTACCTCTGACGGGGTCAGTGAGTTGGAATGTGTCTGGGTGACATTACCTCTGACGGGGTCTGTGAGTTGGAATGTGTCTGGGTGACATTACCTCTGACGGGGTCTGTGAGTTGGAATGTGTCTGGGTGACATTACCTCTGACGGGGTCTGTGAGTTGGAATGTGTCTGGGTGACATTACCTCTGACGGGGTCTGTGAGTTGGAATGTGTCTGGGTGACATTACCTCTGACGGGGTCTGTGAGTTGGAATGTGTCTGGGTGACATTACCTCTGACGGGGTCTGTGAGTTGGAATGTGTCTGGGTGACATTACCTCTGGGAAAGCTGGGGTTTCTGTGAGTTGGAATGTGTCTGGGTGACATTACCTCTGACGGGGTCTGTGAGTTGGAATGTGTCTGGGTGACATTACCTCTGACGGGGTCTGTGAGTTGGAATGTGTCTGGGTGACATTACCTCTGACGGGGTCTGTGAGTTGGAATGTGTCTGGGTGACATTACCTCTGACGGGGTCTGTGAGTTGGAATGTGTCTGGGTGACATTACCTCTGACGGGGTCTGTGAGTTGGAATGTGTCTGGGTGACATTACCTCTGACGGGGTCTGTGAGTTGGAATGTGTCTGGGTGACATTACCTCTGACGGGGTCAGTGAGTTGGAATGTGTCTGGGTGACATTACCTCTGACGGGGTCTGTGAGTTGGAATGTGTCTGGGTGACATTACCTCTGACGGGGTCAGTGAGTTGGAATGTGTCTGGGTGACATTACCTCTGACGGGGTCAGTGAGTTGGAATGTGTCTGGGTGACATTACCTCTGACGGGGTCTGTGAGTTGGAATGTGTCTGGGTGACATTACCTCTGACGGGGTCAGTGAGTTGGAATGTGTCTGGGTGACATTACCTCTGACGGGGTCAGTGAGTTGGAATGTGTCTGGGTGACATTACCTCTGACGGGGTCTGTGAGTTGGAATGTGTCTGGGTGACATTACCTCTGACGGGGTCAGTGAGTTGGAATGTGTCTGGGTGACATTACCTCTGACGGGGTCTGTGAGTTGGAATGTGTCTGGGTGACATTACCTCTGGCGGGGTCTGTGAGTTGGAATGTGTCTGGGTGACATTACCTCTGACGGGGTCAGTGAGTTGGAATGTGTCTGGGTGACATTACCTCTGACGGGGTCGTGAGTTGGAATGTGTCTGGGTGACATTACCTCTGACGGGGTCTGTGAGTTGGAATGTGTCTGGGTGACATTACCTCTGACGGGGTCTGTGAGTTGGAATGTGTCTGGGTGACATTACCTCTGACGGGGTCAGTGAGTTGGAATGTGTCTGGGTGACATTACCTCTGACGGGGTCTGTGAGTTGGAATGTGTCTGGGTGACATTACCTCTGACGGGGTCTGTGAGTTGGAATGTGTCTGGGTGACATTACCTCTGGGCGGGGTCTGTGAGTTGGAATGTGTCTGGGTGACATTACCTCTGACGGGGTCAGTGAGTTGGAATGTGTCTGGGTGACATTACCTCTGACGGGGTCAGTGAGTTGGAATGTGTCTGGGTGACATTACCTCTGACGGGGTCTGTGAGTTGGAATGTGTCTGGGTGACATTACCTCTGACGGGGTCTGTGAGTTGGAATGTGTCTGGGTGACATTACCTCTGACGGGGTCTGTGAGTTGGAATGTGTCTGGGTGACATTACCTCTGACGGGGTCAGTGAGTTGGAATGTGTCTGGGTGACATTACCTCTGACGGGGTCTGTGAGTTGGAATGTGTCTGGGTGACATTACCTCTGACGGGGTCTGTGAGTTGGAATGTGTCTGGGTGACATTACCTCTGACGGGGTCAGTGAGTTGGAATGTGTCTGGGTGACATTACCTCTGACGGGGTCAGTGAGTTGGAATGTGTCTGGGTGGGCCGCGTCCTGACACATCACCACCATCCACCCAAGTATTGGGGTCATCTTACTTGGGTCTGACTTGAACTACAACCAAAAAACATAACAAATGATCATTTGACAAAACATGTCACAGTAATTTAGTCACTCTTTTCAGACTAATACCAAATAACTGCACTGTCATTTGTAAGCCTTTTCATTTACATGTTATATCATTTAGTAAACAAATGTCACAAGTCTTGTACATTTTATATTTATATATCTATATACATATGTATACATATGTATATATATATATATATATATATATATATATATATATATACACACACACACATATGTATATATAAACAGGGGTTGTATACATATGTGACCCATCTTAACAAAATGAGTCACTAAGGGTAATTGTTGCTTATATTTAAGTTTTTAGTTAGTGTTTTGAAAATATATCTTAAACATGCCTTCCTGAGTGTGTGCAAGTTCTGTATGATATAACAGTATTCCATCACCTCCAGGGAAAAAGCTGAACATGGACAAGTCCAAAGGTTACTTACAGCTTCACGATCTGTGCCACGTATTGAACGAGCTGGAAATAATAGTATTGACGTTCCCCATAACGCCATCCAATACCTCGTCCACGATGCCACCTGCAGGAAGAATCACACATTACAAACGTCAAAGCAACGACCCTTTTGATTACAGTGCACAACTGAAATTATTAACTGCTATCATTAGTTGTCTCTTAAAATATTGTAAACATGATCATTTCTAAGTATGGTTGTTTAGAAAATACATGTTCTTCATTATCAATTCTGGTATATTCAACTAAATAAAGATCTTGTAATATGGTTGTACATAACCGTAGACTGTGACATATTTACTGTCAAAATTTAAGAAAGAGCCTCGGTCCTAACTACATGTCAGCAACAACACTACATCAGTGCTGAGGCTGTCCCGATGTACTCACCGAAGGCTTTTTGCCGTATTTAAGAATCGTCTTCCTCCTCAGACTGCCCTCACAGGTGTACTGCGCCCGGTAGAAGTCTGCGGGCAACTTCTCCGCACTTGACCTGGAAGTGAGAGAGAGTCTGAGAGAACAGACGACTTCGCATTAGATCTGGGATTTAGAGACAGACAGCGGAGACAGAGACTGATACATGACATACATGGGAGTACAACAGATGGTATATATTCAGGAATACGACATACACATTACAGATGTACAACAAATTACTCAAACTCACTGTGAAGACATGAAAGATTACAGTTAGTTGGAATGTTATACTAAAAAGATCAAGAGCTGCCTGCAGTTGGTTGGCAAACTGGCTCAGGAGAGAGGCAGTTTGCGAAGAGAAGTTGTACCTGGATCTGAGAGGCCAGATACAGCCGACTTGTTCGTCCTCCGACTCGTACTCCACGTCAGCTGTAACAACAACACTGACTGTGAGAAACACACTCCACCTGTGCTCCACGCCTCCTGCTCACACAGGTTGTGTTCTGTATTTAACATTTTACTTTAAGCAGATATTATATAAATTTTGAACATTGTTACAGGAAATTAAGCCTTATTAAATATACGTTTCAATTATTCTCAGAACAACAGGTGTGGATAGCATTTATAATGGAAAACAAATAAAAAAGATGGCGTTGGTGACAAAATAATGCGTGGCGAATACTGTAGTTGGCACAGGTGATGAATATATTAGTTGGCATAAACAACAAATATTGTAGTTGGCGTGGATGATTATAATTGGGTTTTGGCGGGGAAAAATTGTGTAGTTGTCATGAATGACAAAGTTGGCATGGATGACAAATTGTGTAGTTGGCATGGATGACAAATGCTGTAGTTGGCATGGATGACAAATTGTGTAGTTGGCATGGATGACAAATGCTGTAGTTGCATGGATGACAAATTATGTAGTTGGCATGGATGACAAATGCTGTAGTTGGCATGGATGACAAATTGTGTAGTTGTCATGGATGACAAATGCTGTAGTTGGCATGGATGACAAATTGTGTAGTTGTCATGGATGACAAATGCTGTAGTTGGCATGGATGACAAATTGTGTAGTTGTCATGAATGACAAAAGCTGTAGTTGGCATGGATGACAAATTATGTAGTTGGCATGGATGACAAATTGTGTAGTTGGCATGGATGACAAATGCTGTAGTTGGCATGGATGACAAATTATGTAGTTGGCATGGATGACAAATGCTGTAGTTGGCATGGATGACAAATGCTGTAGTTGTCATGGATGACAAATGCTGTAGTTGGCATGGATGACAAATTGTGTAGTTGTCATGGATGACAAATGCTGTAGTTGGCATGGATGACAAATTATGTAGTTGGCATGGATGACAAATTGTGTAGTTGTCATGGATGACAAATTATGTAGTTGGCATGGATGACAAATGCTGTAGTTAGCATGGATGAAAAATTTATGTAGTTGGCATGGATGACAAATGCTGTAGTTAGCATGGATGACAAATAGTGTAGTTGTCATCGCTGTAGTTGGTATGCAAGTCAAGTAATATAGCCATCATGGCCAGAGTTAGGTGAGTAGACACAAGTGGAGTGGTCAAGACTCACCACGGGTGGGCACACCGTCGTCCTCGCCACTGGACGTGCAGTGTTCCTCCAGTACACTGTCATCTATCAGGTGACGTTGTCCCTTCATGTAGGGTGCAGTCATGCGTGAAGGAAGACTAGATGCCTTCTCCGGCTGTCTCCGGTGGCGGAGCTGGTGGCCACTTCTGAAACTAGCAGGAACAAATTCATTAATCTGTTAGGTTGGTCTAAACTACTGGTTTCTGCTGGGAAGCATCAAACTGATTGTATCTAACAGTACGAAACCGAATGATTTTGGGAGTTTAATTTAATCAATAAATTATATCCTTTATGTATGATAATTACACTTTAAAATGTTGTAATATTTCTAAACTAAAAATCTGTGACGTGCAGACCAAACATGTGAGTGGCTATAAACATATTATGCCAGAGGAACAGTAAT
Source organism: Ridgeia piscesae (assembly GCA_025642075.2). Lineage (NCBI taxonomy): Eukaryota > Metazoa > Annelida > Polychaeta > Sabellida > Siboglinidae > Ridgeia > Ridgeia piscesae. The sequence continues at coordinate 240,718 of JAODUO010000256.1, forward strand.
TGTTACACAGTAAACTTAATCAATATTAAAATGTGTCAAAAAACTTCATGCTCGCCCTGGCCAGAAAGTGGACACCTATGAATATAAGCGACGACTTCTGTGATATAGTGTGTAAAGCCTGACCCACCTTGCACCGAGACTGTTCGCCTTCCTGTGGTACAATGACGATACTTCAGTGGTGCCACCTGGACAATGTTTTGGCGAGTCACAGCGGCTCGGTGAATCAACAATCAGCTCAAGTCCCTCCTTGGCTCGTGACACAGTCGATTTACCTTCTGGTGAAGTCGGCAGAGGCTCAATCTTTAGTGACAGCCTGTGACAAGACATGACATGTTGGCATGGTACATCACTTCATGACATAAGGACATATCACTTCAGGATATAAGGACATGGGGGACACATCACTTCATGGACATAAGGACATATCACTTCAGGATATAAGGACATGGGGGACACATCACTTCATGGACATAAGGACATATCACTTCTTGATATGAGGACATGGAGAATATATCACTTCATGACATAAGGACACAAAAGATACATCATTTCCTGACATAAGGACATGGAGGACACATCACTTCATGACATGGAGGACATCAAGGAAACATCTACAAAATGGTGGCGCCACCTAGTGGCACTGGTGTAGTTTTGTTTCCTCCACTGTCATCCACCAGGTGGAGACACTACACTTGCTGGGGTTTTTTCATTCTAACATGGTGCAATTGCTGAAATTCAAGCTGGATGGATGGCACATGGCAATATAAATTGTCTAGAAATTATTTATTCATCCAGATGTGTGTGATTATGTCATCAAAGGGGTGCAGAGGTTGCAGGTGCAGGTGTACCTGTCTGATGTTGTCACTGGTTCAGTGGTTAATGGGTAATTACAATAAATGATGGATCTGATATGATACATTTTTGTCATGGTAGACATAGATCGATATCAGACTCTGCTGAAAACTGGGTGTAGCTAATTAGGGCACGTATGCTTAATATAACGAATACGGTATACATGTGCTTCCAATTGTATGCGTGCATGCGTGTGTGTGTGCGTGCATGTGTATGTGCGTGCATCAGTATGTACGTACGTATGTGTTTGTGGACAAAACTACATTTTTCACACATCTCTGTAGCAGCAACATAATCTGATATGCAAAAATGGCACCTAGCATCTCTGTTGCCATGGAGCTTCCTAACCCAGTTATTAGGGCACAGAGCACTGTTGATTTTCCCATTGGCGGCCATGTTAACGTTTTGTCAGATTATAAGGAAACTGGACCTGAGAAATTTTTAAATTTTAACACAATGACTGCAGTCATGTCACTTATATGCTGATTAAATGTCAAAAAAGCATATCTCAGGCTCTCTTAAAATGCATGCATGTGTACTGCCCCTCAATATTGACCAAACTGAGCACGCTTTTCTGCATTCGCAGGGTCATGTAAGAAAAAATGCATAAAAATCACTACGCCAACTATACACTCTGCCTAACATGTGTCATTGCACTGCAGATACATCACAGCACTGAATCTACTAGTATGCCTGTCCTATTGTACTCATTTCACATAAAAAGATTTTTTTTAAATCTCAAATGACACAATTATTAATTGCACCGTGGCTTAATTGCACCGTGTGTGTGTGTGTGTGTGTGTGTGTGTGTGTGTGTGTGTGTGTGTGTGTGTGTGTGTGTCTTAGGTCTTAGGTGATTATCTCCAAACAGCCCAAACTTGGGCTAACGCAGGAGTTGTTCTTCTGTAGAATTTGTGAGTCCACTACAGGTTACACATTTACCCCCTGTGTGGGATTTATTCCCGAAGACACCAATGGTAAGTTGTGTTCAAAGATGTGTAGTCGTAACGTGTGTGTGTGTGTGTGTGTGTGTGTGTGTGTGTGTGTGTGTGTGTGTGTGTGTGTGTGTGTGTGTGTGTGTGTGTGTGTGTGTGTGTGTGTGTGTGTGTGTGTGTGTGTGTGTGTGTGTGTGTGTGTGTGTGTGTGTGTGTGTGTGTGTGTGTGTGTGTGTGTGTGTGTGTGTGTGTGTGTGTGTGTGTGTGTGTGTGTGTGTGTGTGTGTGTGTGTGTGTGTGTGTGTGTGTGTGTGTGTGTGTGTGTGTGTGTGTGTGTGTGTGTGTGTGTGTGTGTGTGTGTGTGTGTGTGTGTGTGTGTGTGTGTGTGTGTGTGTGTGTGTGTGTGTGTGTGTGTGTGTGTGTGTGTGTGTGTGTGTGTGTGTGTGTGTGTGTGTGTGTGTGTGTGTGTGTGTGTGTGTGTGTGTGTGTGTGTGTGTGTGTGTGTGTGTGTGTGTGTGTGTGTGTGTGTGTGTGTGTGTGTGTGTGTGTGTGTGTGTGTGTGTGTGTGTGTGTGTGTGTGTGTGTGTGTGTGTGTGTGTGTGTGTGTGTGTGTGTGTGTGTGTGCATGCACATGTTATTTGTGGACATTTCAGCATGCAGATGATTAAGTGTGCATGTGCATATGTGTGTGTGCATGTGTGTGCGGGTGTGTGCATGTACAGATGACGAACGACGAATGACAAATGACAGAAGACAGGTGGGTAATGACTCACTTGTAATTGTCGTCCTCCACAAACTTCTGAAGTTCTTCAATATAGCGCACAGACTTCAGGTAGTTTTGTACGTGCTCCAACACAGTCAGGTTGTCTGAAGACACGCGACGAATGTGTAGTGCGGGGTACATATCACATATCACGTTAGATAGACAGCTAATTAACAGACACTTAATTCAAATACTGTGCTGTTCTATCAGCAAAACCTTCAGATTGACCCCTAACATTGGTTCAATGATTCTCACACATACATATCCTGTCGTTGTAAATGTTCATCGTATGGCTAGGTGTGCCTCATGAACAGGGCATGCCGTTACAACTCCGGCACATGATGGCGTAGCTTGTCACACTATATGCAGAAGACTGGTATTACATCAACACATACCATTACTGGGCTGGTGGTACTAAGTCAACACATACCGTATGCCGACTGTTGGTACTCTGCGAGCACTCTGAGGATGTTGTTCATCTGTGTGCGGCGAGGCTCTGACTCCATGCCACCAGAGTGTGGGTGGGCCACGTCTATGTAGACCAGGTCTGTGAGGTACAGGCCTGAAACCACAGGGGCAGGAGTGAGGCGACAGGTCCACCGTGTGGCAGAGGAGGGTGTGAATGGGTTTAGAGACCCATGGTGTAGTCTGTAAGGATATCAATGAGTGGGTTGACAGGCTCATAGTGTATTCTATGACAACAGCAATGAATGATTCAACAGGCCCATGGTGGGGTGTAGACGGATATGAATGCGTGGGTCAACAGGCTCGTGGCTTAATGCATGAGTATATGAATGAATGAGTCAACACCCGTGGTGTGATCTATGAAGATATAAATTAATGCAGTGTGGTGTAGGAAAGTGTGAATGCAGTGTTACTGTGATGCACTGAAATGTATGACTAGGTCGACGTACATGCCAAACCATAACTCACCTAAGTATGGGATGCAGGGCAGCTTGATGGAGCTCATGTAGTCCCGCAGCTTCTGCCGGTTGTTGGCCTCAGAGAACAAGTCCGCAATCTTCTCGTACGATGACCGGTCTCTCTTGGACAACACCTGCAGCACCACAAGACAACAGGTCATGTGAGGAAGAGGGTTAACATTCATGCATGTGTCATAAACATTCTGTATGAGTGCGGTCTATGGTCTGTGCGGGACCAAGGGACTGCTACATGAGGTCTATGGAGGACCAAGGGACTGCTACATGAGGACTATGGAGGACCAAGGGACTGCTACATGAGGTCTATGGAGGACCAAGGACTGCTACATGAGGTCTATGGAGGACCAAGGGACTGCTACATGAGGTCTATGGAGGACCAAGGGACTGCTACATGAGGTCTATGGAGGACCAAGGGACTGTTACATGAGGTCTATGGAGGTCCAAAGGACTGCTACATGAGGACTATGGAGGACCAAGGGACTGCTACATGAGGTCTATGGAGGACCAAGGGACTGCTACATGAGGTCTATGGAGGTCCAAAGGACTGCTACATGAGGACTATGGAGGACCAAGGGACTGCTACATGAGGTCTATGGAGGACCAAGGGACTGCTACATGAGGTCTATGGAGGACCAAGGGACTGCTACATGAGGTCTATGGAGGACCAAGGGACTGCTACATGAGGTCTATGGAGGACCAAGGGACTGCTACATGAGGTCTATGGAGGACCAAGGGACTGCTACATGAGGTCTATGGAGGACCAAGGGACTGCTACATGAGGTCTATGGAGGACCAAGGGACTGCTACATGAGGTCTATGGAGGACCAAGGGACTGTTACATGAGGTCTATGGAGGACCAAGGGACTGCTACATGAGGACTATGGAGGACCAAGGGACTGCTACATGAGGTCTATGGAGGACCAAGGGACTGTTACATGAGGTCTATGGAGGTCCAAAGGACTGCTACATGAGGACTATGGAGGACCAAGGGACTGCTACATGAGGTCTATGGAGGACCAAGGGACTGCTACATGAGGTCTATGGAGGACCAAGGGACTGCTACATGAGGTCTATGGAGGACCAAGGGACTGCTACATGAGGTCTATGGAGGACCAAGGGACTGTTACATGAGGTCTATGGAGGACCAAAGGACTGCTACATGAGGTCTATGGAGGACCAAGGGACTGCTACATGAGGTCTATGGAGGTCCAAGGGACTGCTACATGAGGTCTATGGAGGACCAAGGGACTGCTACATGAGGACTATGGAGGACCAAGGGACTGTTACATGAGGTCTATGGAGGACCAAGGGACTGCTACATGAGGACTATGGAGGACCAAGGGACTGTTACATGAGGTCTATGGAGGACCAAGGGACTGCTACATGAGGACTATGGAGGACCAAGGGACTGTTACATGAGGTCTATGGAGGAACAAGGGACTGCTACATGAGGTCTATGGAGGACCAAAGGACTGCTACATGAGGTCTATGTAGGACGAAGGGACTGCTACATGAGGTCTATGTAGGACGAAGGGACTGCTACATGAGGTGTATGGAGGACCAAAGGACTGCTACATGAGGTCTATGGAGGACCAAGGGACTGCTACATGAGGTCTATGGAGGACCAAGGGACTGCTACATGAGGTCTATGGAGGACCAAGGGACTGCTACATGAGGTGTATGGAGGACAAGGGACTGCTACATGAAGTGTATGGAGGACCAAGGAACTGTTACATGAGGTCTATGGAGGACCAAGTTACATGACATCTATGTCGATTGTGGAACTATGGGACTGCTAATGAGGTCTGTATGGGACCATGAGGTCTGCGACCTGAGGTGTATGTGGAAACATGATGTCTGTGAGGACAGGGAGTTGACAGGACTCAACTCACCGCCCATGTCTTGGAGAGTCTGAAGATTGGGGCGCTCTGGAGGGCTGAAATGACCGCCATGACAGCGTGCAGGTTGTTCAAGTCTAGTAGACGCTGCAACCAACCAACCAACCATCAACCGAACCAACTCACTCACCTACTGCTGCTAAACTAACAGTTCACTCACCAATGGATTCTGACCACTGATTCCACTGACCAGCCATGTCAACTGACCAAACTGTAAGAGGTCATGCTTCAATGAGATGAGCCTACATTACTTACATGTTCTGTTACATTAATCCGCAATGTTAACATGTATTCAACTCTGCAATGTATGTAAAGTGATATGCATTTTACCCATTTTTACTGCATGTGCTTTTAAAGGGATACTCGAGTCAGTCAGAGATTCACAGCATTTACTTACATCTGTATAATATATTGGTTGTGTATATTAATTGTGTACACAGACTGTTAATAAACAATTAATTATAGTACAACTGTATAAGAAACACTCCATGTTGGATTCAGAGCGCTGCCATCTTGAGACTTATACGCCAGTGACGTAAACCGCTTACGTCACTGGCGCATGCACGTTCAATCATCCTATGTCTGTCCAATGATATTTTATGTATCCAATACATCTTGGATTGCTTATGTCACTATCACAATTATTAGCGAAGATTCCGCCAATTCTGGCCTTTTTTAACAATGCACCAGTGACATAAAAGATTTGGCATACGTCACTGGCGCATAAGTCTCAAGATGGCAGTGTCCTGAATCTGATGTAGCATTTCTTTGATACCATTAAACTATAATAATTGTTTATTAATTAATTAATATTAATTAATTGTTTATCTTTGTGCACATTTTCTAGGCACAACCAATATAGTATACATATGTAAGTTAATACTGTGAACCTCTCCCTGAGGTTTGCTTGTTAGAACACGCACACTCACACTCACACACTCACACACTCACACACTCAAACACACACACACACACACACACACACACACACACACACACACACTTTGAGTTGGTGTTGCTAAGATCATCTAACATAATGTTTAGGTTTTTAATCTTGTACAGCACTTTGAGCATTTGATTAGAAATCGCGCTATATAAAATAAATATTATTATTATAATAAGTGTGAGGGGAGAACCCTGACTGGAGTGAGTGACAGCAGCACCACTTGCCTTGCAGATCTTAATGTAGTGAGACAAAACATCGGCTCGCGTCCGCAACGTCTTTGCTGTAAGAATCTCTTTCTGCACCCAAAAATTTACCTGAAAAAAATCCGGATAGTAATGTATCTCTAACAAGTGGTCTCAGAGGAAACACAGGCACTTTTTATACATGTTTCTGTACAGTTTAGTCTCACTCCTAATTGTAACTGGATCTGCTGTTATGTTACTTCCTGGTGTCATGAGATGCCATCAGAGATCCCTAGTCACTGGAGGTCCCTGTAGTCAGGTTACACAGACTGGCAGGACCAGACCTAACAGGCACTGGCAGAGATAAGGCTCCATGGACAACACAGTTGGGGTGACATGTAAGTGCCCTCAGGGTGAACTTGGCAGGAGGTGGGGGTAAAGAGATGCAGGTACTAAATGACAACACCAGTATGTTCACTCACATGATTAAATCGACGTGTAAATGCGACAACATTTGGTGCTTTCGTCAGCTTCTCTTTCGTCGTCCACGCACAACTTGTCAGCTCCTGCAATAGTGACATCATGTCATCAGTGCCTTGTGTCACCAGTAAACACTGTCAGAGTGTCACAAATGTAACAACATCAACAGTTAACTAACACATAACACTCTCAATATAGATTGAAACTATTAATAACAGTAGACTAACACTCTGATCATCAGAAACAATAGAAATAGTGTTATCAATATTGATGGAAATAATGTCATCAGTGTCAATTGTCATAATGTCACCAGTGTAAACTGTCATACTGTATCATCAGCGACAAATCAGTGTCATCAGTCATAAAATGCTATCAATGTAATCAGGATCAACAATCACACATTTGTATGACCTTGGCAAATTCCTACCTACGATAAGAGTATGATGTCTCTGTTATCATAGCCACTAGTGAATGTATCTTATCAACTCTGTCAAGTGACTTTATGATATCCAAATACGAGTATCTGACTTCTGTACACTTAGTAAACAAATATATCGCTGAGGAAAACATGCACTCTGTAAATGAGAGTTGTCATTGATGTGAGTGAGAGGTTGATTGAGATGTTGACAAATCTATGTTTGACTGCCCTTGAACATCACGTCACGTCACACACACAGCACCATGATTACCTCACATGGACAACAACTCCTTATGAGTACTACAAGTGCTCAATACAACTTTAGCTAGAGTTCACCTCCTTTGGTTCATTTAATACACAAAGGTCATGTTTGTTCTATGTTCTCCTTTGGTTCATTTAATACACAAAGGTCATGTTTGTTCTATGTTCTCCTTTGGTTCATTTAATACACAAAGGTCATGTTTGTTCTATGTTCTCCTTTGGTTCATTTAATACACAAAGGTCATGTTTGTTCTATGTTCTCCTTTGGTTCATTTAATACACTAAGGTCATGTTTGTTCTATGTTCTCCTTTGGTTCATTTAATACACAAAGGTCATGTTTGTTCTATGTTCTCCTTTGGTTCATTTAATACACAAAGGTCATGTTTGTTCTATGTTCTCCTTTGGTTCATTTAATACACAAAGGTCATGTTTGTTCTATGTTCTCCTTTGGTTCATTTAATACACAAAGGTCATGTTTGTTCTATGTTCTCCTTTGGTTCATTTAATACACAAAGGTCATGTTTGTTCTATGTTCTCCTTTGGTTCATTTAATACACAAAGGTCGTGTTTGTTCTATGTTCTCCTTTGGTTCATTTAATACACTAAGGTCGTGTTTGTTCTATGTTCTCCTTTGGTTCATTTAATACACAAAGGTCATGTTTGTTCTATGTTCTCCTTTGGTTCATTTAATACACAAAGGTCATGTTTGTTCTATGTTCTCCTTTGGTTCATTTAATACACAAAGGTCTGTTTGTTCTATGTTCTCCTTTGGTTCATTTAATACACTAAGGTCGTGTTTGTTCTATGTTCTCCTTTGGTTCATTTAATACACAAAGGTCATGTTTGTTCTATGTTCTCCTTTGGTTCATTTAATACACAAAGGTCATGTTTGTTCTATGTTCTCCTTTGGTTCATTTAATACACAAAGGTCATGTTTGTTCTATGTTCTCCTTTGGTTCATTTAATACACAAAGGTCATGTTTGTTCTATGTTCTCCTTTGGTTCATTTAATACACAAAGGTCGTGTTTGTTCTATGTTCTCCTTTGGTTCATTTAATACACAAAGGTCTGTTTGTTCTATGTTCTCCTTTGGTTCATTTAATACACAAAGGTCGTGTTTGTTCTATGTTCTCCTTTGGTTCATTTAATACACAAAGGTCGTGTTTGTTCTATGTTCTCCTTTGGTTCATTTAATACACAAAGGTCGTGTTTGTTCTATGTTCTCCTTTGGTTCATTTAATACACAAAGGTCATGTTTGTTCTATGTTCTCCTTTGGTTCATTTAATACACTAAGGTCATGTTTGTTCTATGTTCTCCTTTGGTTCATTTAATACACAAAGGTCATGTTTGTTCTATGTTCTCCTTTGGTTCATTTAATACACAAAGGTCATGTTTGTTCTATGTTCTCCTTTGGTTCATTTAATACACAAAGGTCATGTTTGTTCTATGTTCTCCTTTGGTTCATTTAATACACAAAGGTCATGTTTGTTCTATGTTCTCCTTTGGTTCATTTAATACACAAAGGTCATGTTTGTTCTATGTTCTCCTTTGGTTCATTTAATACACAAAGGTCATGTTTGTTCTATGTTCTCCTTTGGTTCATTTAATACACTAAGGTCGTGTTTGTTCTATGTTCTCCTTTGGTTCATTTAATACACAAAGGTCATGTTTGTTCTATGTTCTCCTTTGGTTCATTTAATACACAAAGGTCATGTTTGTTCTATGTTCTACTTTGGTTCATTCAATACACTAAGGTCATGTTTGTTCTATGTTCCCCTTTGGTTCATTCAATACACTAAGGTCATGTTTGTTCTATGTTCTACTTTGGTTCATTCAATACACTAAGGTCATGTTTGTTCTATGTTCTAGTTTGGTTCATTCAATACACTAAGGTCATGTTTGTTCTATGTTTTCATTCAATACACCAAGGTCATGTTTGTTCTATGTTCTACTTTGGTTCATTCAATACACTAAGGTCAAGTTTGTTCTATGTTCTGCTTTTGTTCAGTCACTATTTTAGGTCATGTCTGTTCTACACTACACTGGATATTCCAATACATTAAGGTCATGTTTGTTCTATGCTCCCTTTGGTTCATCCAATACATTAAGGTCATGTTTGTTCTATGTTCCCCTTTGGTTCATTCAATACACTAAGGTCATGTTTGTTCTATGTTCTACTTTTGTTCAGTCACTATTTTAGCTGACGTCTGTTCTACACTACACTGGCTATTCCAATACATTAAGGTCATGTTTGTTCTATGTTCCCCTTTGGTTCATTCAATACACTAAGGTCATGTTTGTTCTATGTTCTACTTTGTGTTCAGTTCATCTATTTTAGCTGACGTCTGTTCTACACTACACTGGCTATTCCAATACATTAAGGTCATGTTTGTTCTATGTTCCCCTTTGGTTCATTCAATACACTAAGGTCATGTTTGTTCTATGTTCTACTTTTGTTCAGTCACTATTTTAGCTGACGTCTGTTCTACACTACACTGGCTATTCCAATACGTTAAGGTCATGTTTGTTCTATGTTCCCCTTTGGTTCATTCAATACATTAAGGTCATGTTTGTTCTATGTTCCCCTTTGGTTCATTCAATACACTAAGGTCAAGTTTGTTCTATGTTCTGCTTTTGTTCAGTCACTATTTTAGCTGACGTCTGTTCTACACTACACTGGCTATTCCAATACATTAAGGTCATGTTTGTTCTATGTTCCCCTTTGGTTCATTCAATACACTAAGGTCAAGTTTGTTCTATGTTCTGCTTTTGTTCAGTCACTATTTTAGCTGATGTCTGTTCTACACTACACTGGCTATTCCAATACATTAAGGTCATGTTTATTATGCTCTATTTGTATCATTCAATACACTGACAACACAGCAGAGGACTAGGAGCAGAGTCCAACATATGTTGACAACGTGAACAAATACACATCAAGTGACATCCTGTGACACTCTGATATCACAGTGGCATTCCACAAATGTACAAGAAACTTGTCAATAAATGCAGTGCAAGTCTGTCTGTCACACTCCACCCACCACAACTGAATGATAAACAACTTACGTCTGGTTGGATCTCTTTGAACACGGGTAGATCCATCAAGGTGATCTGACTCTGTCGAACAGAAACAATTGAACACACTTAGGACAGTGAGACAACAACAGTATGTCACGTCAAGCAGCATATCAGTGTTCAGGAATGTTTCCATTGTACAGTTTCAGCTGCACCAAAGTCTTGTGGGATCCAATCAATAAACTCCAATTTTGTTTGCAGGGTGAATTTCTTCATGGATGCCAACAGCCACGTACGGGTTTATTTGTGGATGTCTGCTTCCAGTTTTACACCCAAGAGTTATCAGCGTTACGAAACAAAATTATTAGCAGTTTTACGTGTGTCCACCATGCAGGATTTTTAGCAAGCTTATATATGGGCACCATTCAAGTTATTGACAGTCTTACAGTTGGACATCACTCATGGTTATTAGCAGTCTTATAGGTTCCTTTTAGGTTGGCACCACTCAGGGTTGTTAGCAGTCTTATAAGTGGGCATTTGTAAACTTAGCAGTCTTGTGGGTGGTTATGGTTGGGCATCACAGTTGGGCACCATGTGTTATTTAGCAATCTTACATGTGGATACCACTCAATGTGTTGACAGTCTTACATGTAGCTTGCAAAGAAGCTACCACTGACTCAGTCTTGTGGGTGGTTAAGGTTTGGCACCAAGTGTTACTTAGCAGTCTTGTGGGCGGGTAGTCTGGGTGCTGAAAAGACTGATTACGCCAAGTAGAAGAAACTCTAAAAATACATGAACAAGTAAACAATTCACTACGAAGGCAGCTACACAATGTAGTTGTGTCTGTCAGTGGCTTTGTACTACAGGGGTCCCTTGGAAAAAGCAATGCATGCACTGAAGGCTGCACCAGAGGACAAAACAATGTGCCTTTGTGAAATGCTATGCATTTTTTTATTTTAATTTTTAATACACTGTATAGCTGTGGGTTAATTTATGTTGATATTTTAAGGGAACATGATTGTCTTTATTAGCATCAAAGTGGTATTGTCTTAGCGTTTTATTAATTAATTTATTTTTATTATTACTATTATGTTAACACAATTAGGAAGAATCATTGTAAAGCGCCTCAGGACAATTATTTGGATGGGGCGCTATATAAGAAATAAATTATTATCATTATTATTAACTGTGTGTGTACTTACGGCAAAGTCTTCAGGCGACACTCGCTGTACGTCGAAGACAACAGCATCATACGTCTTTATCCTGGGCAGTGAGACATTCTGTCCATCCAACGAGTCCTGACTGCCATGTCCCTCCTACAGATGACAACCCAACCCCACTCTCAGTGACACCCTCAGTACTGACCACATATTGGTGGGAAAGGCTTCAAATCACTAACAAATGTTTTTTGCTGCAAAAATGCAAACATATTATGTGCACATCTGCCACAGGACTCAATGTTAACCTGCGTGTCTGGAGTCCATGTTAATGCACATATTATGTGTGCATGCTTCATGTTTCAATGTTAATGTGTGGATTGTATATGTGCGAACGTATTAACTTAATGTTAGCTTGTGCGTGAGTCATCAGTTCAGACGGGTTTGGTTGTCTTTGTGAGTTTGTCGTGAGTTGTGGGAGTATTTCAATGCAATTGTTTCTATTGTATCTGCCGTCTTGAACATCCACAACCAAACCTTTCCACCTTCATGTGTAGTCTACGTAGGTGCTTGTGTACAGCAGTGACAAAACTGTGACATGACAGAAATCGGTTTTATGTGGCACTGACGATGGAATGTTTTTGTGCTACACAACATTAACTTTAACTTAAGTGGGTCATACGTATCATGGTCTTGGTGGCCTAAATAAACACGACCTTTAAAATACATCTTCAAGAAGTAATGCAGTGCCTTATTACAATGATCCTTAAGAACATTTTCTATAACAACCACAATTTCACTCTGTAAAGCTCCATAGTTTTAATATAAATTGTGGACATCTTGCTCATAGAAATGATAGACATTAATTACATTACTCATCTAGTATCACAGTTTATTAAACCAATGAAACGTGACTACTGGGTAGAATAATAACAAAGTATGTGACTCTGTTCTGAATCATGATGTCAACCAGCTTACATGTTAACTAAATGCAAATGAAAGGGGACCCAGTTAATGAGGCTTATGGCACACAGAGTTGACAAAACAGATTAACAGTCTGTCACATTAACTTTGCCTGAGAACATTAAGTGGTACATGTATACACCCTAGTGTGTGACCCTACATTCATAGTGCCTTCACAAGGCCTGGCACATTTTGACAGAAGTCAACAGTAAACACACTGTGAACCCCATAAGGCAAACCCTGACATTGTATTGTGAAATACCCTCAGGTACACCAGTCTGTACCCTGGCCAATCATCCTGAAGGCTGTAGTAGTGCACCGGCTTACCCCAGCTACACATGTAATGTAAAGTAGACCACTCGTGAAGTACTAACTGTAACCCCAGCTACACATGTAATGTAAAGTAGACTACTTACAAGTGAAGTACTAACTGTAACCCCAGCTACACGTGTAATGTAAAGTAGACCACTTACAAGTGAAGTACTAACTGTAACCCCAGCCACACATGTAAAGTAGACCACTTACAAGTGAAGTACTAACTGTAACCCCAGCTACACACGTAATGTAAAGTAGACCACTTACAAGTGAAGTACTAACTGTAACCCCAGCCACACATGTAATGTAAAGTATACCACTTACAAGTGAAGTACTAACTGTAACCCCAGCTACACGTGTAATGTAAAGTAGACCACTTACAAGTGAAGTACTAACTGTAACCCCAGCCACACATGTAAAGTAGACCACTTACAAGTGAAGTACTAACTGTAACCCCAGCTACACATGTAATGTAAAGTAGACCACTTACAAGTGAAGTACTAACTGTAACCCCAGCCACACATGTAATGTAAAGTAGACCACTTACAAGTGAAGTACTAACTGTAACCCCAGCCACACATGTAATGTAAAGTATACCACTTACAAGCGAAGTACTAACTGTAACCCCAGCTACACGTGTAATGTAAAGTATACCACTTACAAGCGAAGTACTAACTGTAACCCCAGCTACACGTGTAATGTAAAGTAGACCACTTACAAGTGAAGTACTAACTGTAACCCCAGCCACACATGTAAAGTAGACCACTTACAAGTGAAGTACTAACTGTAACCCCAGCTACACACGTAATGTAAAGTAGACCACTTACAAGTGAAGTACTAACTGTAACCCCAGCCACACATGTAATGTAAAGTATACCACTTACAAGTGAAGTACTAACTGTAACCCCAGCTACACGTGTAATGTAAAGTAGACCACTTACAAGTGAAGTACTAACTGTAACCCCAGCTACACGTGTAATGTAAAGTAGACCACTTACAAGTGAAGTACTAACTGTAACCCCAGCCACACATGTAAAGTAGATCACTTACAAGTGAAGTACTAACTGTAACCCCAGCTACACATGTAATGTAAAGTATACCACTTACAAGTGAAGTACTAACTGTAACCCCAGCTACACGTGTAATGTAAAGTAGACCACTTACAAGTGAAGTACTAACTGTAACCCCAGCTACACGTGTAATGTAAAGTAGACCACTTACAAGTGAAGTACTAACTGTAACCACAGCTACACATGTAATGTAAAGTAGACCACTTACAAGTGAAGTACTAACTGTAACCCCAGCCACACATGTAAAGTAGATCACTTACAAGTGAAGTACTAACTGTAACCCCATACACATTGTATATATGTCAGCTGCCATGCAATATTTATCGTCAAAATAGTCTTGGAAATGTTGACTCACTGAACTGGACGGATTACTTACCAGACTGACTGAATTGGACGGATGACTTACCAGACTGACTGAACGATGATTTACCAGACTGACTGAACTGGACAGATGACTTACCAGACTGACTGAACTGGACAGATAACTTACTAGACTGACTGAACTGGACAGATGACTTACCAGACTGAGTGAACTGGAGGGTGTGGAGTGTAGCTCATAGTCGATGTCGACTGACTCCATTGTAGCTTCGACTGTGGATGACTTCAGCCGTCTTCGCAGGTGCTTTGAAGTTGGTGGTAGCTCATAGTTGTCAATAGCAGCAGGCAGTTGTCCTAGCACAGGTTCCTGCAAGTGAGGTGAAGCTATGTAACAGGTGTATAATCTGGCAACAAGGCATTCCAACTTAGACAAGGCCATCTCGACAGCTGACTGTGCCACTCACAGTCACAGAGACATACTGTAGTGTTTTGTATACGCAGGAGAGAACTCAGGAAATAAGTGAAATGATAAACTCCTAAAGAAAGCCTTACATCCTGTTTAATTTTAAATGGGACCTGCTGATGCCAACAAACAGGAACAAAACCAAAGCCTAAAGAACACGACCACATCCTGTTCTAGGTGGTATCGCAGACAAGGCCTTTCCACATCTCCTACATCTTCCTGGCAAAGTTATGAGACAATCACAAACTGAGTTTGCAACAGTCACAAGACTATGAGACTTCCTGGTCATAATATGAAGTCCATAGATATTCAGCATCATTGTTGACAATCAAAGCATTGTCAGGCATGGAAAATAATGAACCCGTCACATGAATAATTAAAGATGAATAGTAATTATCAACCTCTGTGTGTAGTCACAAGATATCTGCCACTGACAAAATGAGCAAATCATTCATGTTAAAGCTGCTTTGTTAGCTTGTTTCCACATCACAAATCTAGTTATTATACGTTCAGAAATCTTGTGTCTTAATAATTTAAATAAATATGTGTAAACTGTTTAGTACAAAAGCATACTTTTAACTGTCTTTAAATCATTTTCATAAAATTACTTGTCTGAAATGTGTGGAGCAAAACAGTGAAATCAGGGAAGTTCTTTACTACAGTTCAAATGACCAGTGGTGCTGCTTCAGGATCCTATACCCTAACTCATATTAATTAGTATTAAATGTCGAACCAACCTAATAATTATTGATTAATTGCTTTTATAAGTTCATTCATAATCACAAGATTACCCCACAGTTCAGTGAGCATGAAGTAATCCCTGAAGGTAAAAACATTACTGATGACAGACAGCAGCATCATTGAGTTGTCATTAGTTTACACTGTACATGCATTACCACTAATTACTGACAAACAGGCTGTCAGCAGTGTGACAGGCAGGCTGTCAGCAGTGTGACAGGCAGGCTGTCAGCAGCGTGACAGGCAGGCTGTCAGCAGTGTGACAGGCAGGCTGGCAGCAGGGTGACAGGTAGGCTGTCACCAGTGTAACAGGCATGCTGTCAGCAGTGTGAAAGGCAAACTGTCAGCAGTGTGAAAGGCAAACTGTCAGCAGTGTGAAAGGCAAACTGTCAGCAGTGTGAAATGTAGGCTATCAGCAGTGTGAAAGGCAAACTGTCAGCAGTGTGATAGGCAGGCTGTCAGCAGTGTGAAAGGCAAACTGTCAGCAGTGTGAAAGGTAGGCTGTCAGCAGTGTGACAAGCAGGCTGTCAGCAGTGTGAAAGGCAAACTGTCAGCAGTGTGATATGCAGGCTGTTAGCAGTGTGACAGGCAGGCTGTCAGCAGTGTGAAAGGCAGGCTGTCAGCAGTGTGACAGGTAGGCTGTCAGCAGTGTGAAAGGTAGACTGTCAGCAATGTGAAAGGCAGGCTGTCAGTAGTCAGTGTTGTTGTACATATCATCATTATTTACCATCATATGTCTACCCTAATGTTTCATTTATGTTTACTATCAACAGTTAATGCCACAACAGATAACGTCAGCACGTTTTATTGTCACTATTTGAAAGCATCACTACTGTAACATGTCATCATTACATCCACCCTGCTACACTGTCAGCAGTCAGTGTACACACCCCCTTTACACAGCCACTACTTACGTTGCCACAGACCAGGCTCCTCACAAACCACCGTCTCGCCCACTGTGATACGATTCGTTTCAGTCGACTGAGGTACGTGCCTAATGCTGCCCTCACTTGCTGCATCTATACACTGACTGGAGCCGGAGCCGTCGAGACTACGGAGGGGAGGAGCAGTCACCTGGCCGTGAGCGGACAGCCGTACACAGTCTGGAATGCTGCTACCGCTGACAGGTCTCTGTCATCTGCTCGCAATATATCCCTATGACACTGCACCCACTTGCAGATTCCTCACGTCTAGCAACACACGGCAGTTGGTTAGCGTGGTGGTTACGAGTGGCCTCGGCTCTCTACGTACTTTGCTCCCGTCCAGAGAGCTGGCTTCATACCCACCCAGTGTTTGCGTTCGCTCACACTTCACTTAAGCCTTACAACAAGAGTGTCCTTGCACCAGTGCATAAGTAGTTGGCATAGTTGGCCTCCCCTCATGTCCAAGAACACCGCCTACTGTAGTGTACACAATATACATACACATACCGGTAGTCACACACACAATGCAGTGCTGTTGTATTGACACAGGGTCTGCACTACAAGGAACTGTACCTAACCTGGTGCCAAGAGATTCATTCAGCTCTGTCCTCACACCAGGGGGTTGGTTCAGTTCCTGCCAGGAACAGTTCTCAAGGCCACTAGTAACTGGACGGCAAAGTGCAAACAGTTCTATGAACTCTGTCTCACACAACCACTAATTGGTTAATGCATAGTATAGTGGTGCTCGCAATAAGGATAATCAGATATAATTTTATTTAGGGTTCACAGAACCCAGTTTGAATATTATTTCTGAACCCACCACACATTCTATCACTACTGTTTGAATGGACCACATATTCTATCACTGCTGTTTGAATGGACCACATAATATTATTCTATCACTGCTGTTTGAATGGACCACATAATATTATTCTATCACTGCTGTTTGAATGGACCACATATTCTATCACTGCTGTTTGAATGGACCACATAATATTATTCTATCACTGCTGTTTGAATGGACCACATAATATTATTCTATCACTGCTGTTTGAATGGACCACATATTCTATCACTGCTGTTTGAATGGACCACATAATATTATTCTATCACTGCTGTTTGAATGGACCACATATTCTATCACTGCTGTTTGAATGACCACTTATATTCTATCACTGCTGTTTGAATGGACCACATATTCTATCACTGCTGTTTGAATGGACCACATATTCTATCACTGCTGTTTGAATGGCTGACAAACAAGCTGTTTGGTTGCTCATTAACCAAATGATAACAGCACAGTTTGTTTTAATAAAACTTATATCATTTTTACCAAAGTATTCATGTTGACTGAAGACAAGACACCTCACAATTAATCATTATTAATTTCAATATTAAAAACATTTATATATGGTCTTCAACAGTGGTCCTTGTGAAAATGAAATACCATTTCTAAGTAAATAACACCAAGATGAAGTAGACAGGCCCGTATTATCATATCAGTATGACCTGCCTTCCATCCCTCAATCACTCATGAAGTCAGTCTGACACAGCTACTACTGTGTACCCGGTAATCGCAATATTTAGTCAACTTATTTTATTTGTCCACTTCCAATGTATAAACAGTGTTTTTCTCATCAGAAACACATCACGTCTTCTCCATAATAATCTGCCTCAAGATTACTTATAATTATAGTAATTTCCAAGGAATATTTGTCATATGTTTTCCAGTTAATCCCATTTTCATGTTGTGGATTAGCATTTGTTTTCCCTAACAAAGGATCAACTAGACAGGACCTGTGATTTAACTGTGAAACATGACTTGTGTCTGATAAGACAATTATTACTCCTTTAGTATTGGCTATACACTGTATGTGAGGGACCAAGACAGGTTGGTTGGCAATTCGGTGTCATGCATGTGAGGGACCAAGACAGGTTGGTTGGCAATTCGGTGTCATGCATGTGAGGGACCAAGACAGGTTGGTTGGCAATTCGGTGTCATGCATTTGTGATACATGAGTAGAGAGTTAGAGACCCAGAGTTCTGACATTAACAGTTACTGCAAGGGCAATAAAGCTGCTGCCCTGCTAATTAATCATTATATAACATGAATTACTACATCCAGACAATCTGTAAAAGTTAATTGCTCTGTATACTAGTAATTACCACAGTTGGTATAGTACACTGACTTGCCCTGGTACTTGTTTGCAACCTTCCTACGATACATGAAACGTCAGGCAATGATGACAGTTGTGCCACTGAGCTTGATCTTTGAGGATATTACTTTATTAGCCCAAAAGAAGTCATTATTACTATATTAGTTTAAGCCAAGAAAGAAAGACAGCCTGCATTCTGACCGACTCGTGAAAGGATGATTTACTGGTGTGCCTTGTGCTGTTAGTGTTAGTTCACTGGCATTTTGTTCTTCTAATTTTAGTAAGCATATCAGCAGACTAGCTTAAATGCTGGCATGGTGTTAGTAGATTCATAGAGCTCTATTAAATGCAAGTTAGTAGTGACCAATTAAGTTACAAATTAGGTTACATTATGTCATGTAACTGTGACATTGACCATACAAATGTCCACTGTGATATCTTGGTGATGCATGTAGCTTGGTGCTGGGCAGTCATGATGTATGCATTATGTAATACTAAATGACAGTCATTGAACACTGAGACATTTTCTTCAAACTTAACTAATTACTTTATGTATCGGTAGTGTACCTAAATACTACCTATAGTATGATATAAGTACAAAAAAGGAACACTGCTGTCGATGCAGGCTGCAAAACGAATGTATTAAACTTAACTCATCATCAAACCTTTATGAGATAAACTGCAACGAACCAGCTCATCTAGACAGAGCACTCGTGAGACCAGTACTTAAGAACATGAGTGGGTAGTATGGTCTAGTACCCTAGACAGTGTGCCCTCTATTGTAGTCTGTCCTCTATAACCACAGACGTGTGTCGAATCTGCCCCATTTATCCAAGATAATAGTTGTGCACAGGGAGTCTGTCTGCATAATTTAAGCAGCCGAAACCAGTCGGCCTACAAGCCCAATTACAGCTGTGAGACAGCCCTGGTGTGTCTGTACAATGACATTCTGCATGCATTGACAATAAAGGCATCATTGCCATGGTGCTGCTCCATACATCGGATGATGTAAGACCACAATAAGGTGCTCATTGGCCATTTCCCGACCAAAGAGTACCATTTAAAAGCAGCAGTATGCAGGTTGTCTGAATTTCTGTGAGCACATATGTAGTGTGGAGTGAGTAGAAATGATGTTTTCATGCAGCGTGGCATCAGCGCTATCAAATTACGACAGCTGTCAGTCTGTGCATTTCTGCGTATTAATACAGTTGTCATTTTGCTTGGTGATGTAATCAGGGGCAATCCGTGTGTGGTTCAAGCAGAAATGGAGGGATATAAGGTTTGAAAGAAGTTTGTGGGAGCCTGAGGTATTAAAAATTCACGAATTTTTCACAGAACTTCTGTCTATGGAGAGTAAATATGCTGTGAAATTGTCAATAACAGAGCTCATCAAGATTAGTAGGAAATGAAGGAAACGTTATAATGGTCGCCTATGGAAAATGCAAATGTGGTCTGACTCCAGATGCATCTGACGGTGACACTGGTCAACCTGATGTCCCAGTACTGGCTGCTTGGATCATCTGCAGTAACAACTTGCTAGATCCTACTTCCAAGCTGATGATCAATGCCCATACGGACATCCCAAATGAAGCACATAGTACTGGATGTCATCAGGGTTTAGTGCAGGGTAATAATAATTACATGTGGTGTGTGCCAGTCATGACGTCGCCATGACTGCATCATCGAAATAGGTCCTCCTCAATCACTTACCTGTCAACATGACAGGTTGACACAATTGTTACCTGCTCTCAGCCAACCCAAATGGCGGGATGGGTGTCAACATAGTCTATAGACATCAGACACGTGGAATTCAAAATGTGTGTGAGCTTCTACTTCTTGCCCTTTCTTGGGATTTACTTAAATGACAAAACTGGAATTGACATATTCAGTTCCACCTAACAGCTGAAGAAATTGAAGCAGCACTTGACACCTGTGTAGTGTGTATCAGAGATGGTTTTATCATATTCACCCTGTGTGTGTATTTATGTGGGCGTGTGCATGTGTGGTGTGCGTGCTTGTGACTGTGTGTGGTGTGTGTGACTGTATGTGTGTGGGTGTCGGTGCAAGTGAGGTCCCTTGTCTTGACAGTTCTGCCAATTTCTTTCACGATTTATTTGTCACAGGCTCCAGTGCTCCATGACATTCTACCATGACCTTGTCCTACACACTATGTTCTGCTCCAGTGCTCCATAATGTTCTACCATGGCATTGTCCTACACACTATGATCTGCTCCAGTGCTCCATAATGTTCTACCATGACCTTGTCCTACACACTATGATCTGCTCCAGTGCTCCATAATGTTCTACCATGGCATTGTCCTACACACTATGGTCTGCTCCAGTGCTCCATAACATTCTACCATGACATCGTCCTACACACTATGGTCTGCTCTAGTGCTCCATAACATTCTACCATGACTTTGTCCTACACACTATGGTCTGCTCCAGTGCTCCATAACATTCTACCATGACATCGTCCTACACACTATGGTCTGCTCCAGTGCTCCATAACATCCTACCATGACATCGTCCTACACACTATGGTCTGCTCCAGTGCTCCATGACATTCTACCATGACATCGTCCTACACACTATGGTCTGCTCCAGTGCTCCATGACATTCTACCATGACATCGTCCTACACATTATGGTCTGCTCCTGTGCTCCATAACATTCTATGACATCGTCCTACACACGATGGTCTGCTCCAGTGCTCCGTAACATTCTACCATGAACACAACTAGTGCAACTGCTGCCAACAAGTGCAGGTCAAGCTCAACCTCACTGACCTTCTACAGGCTGACCACAATTGGGTTGACCTCATACTGCAGGGTGCCAGGACTCTATACTATGGCACTCCTAACATGATACCTAACAAGTCCAGTCATACAAATCTGTTCTTTTAAAATCATATCTGACTTTGATATCCTACCATGTTTCTAAGCCATTCTTTACAGCATCATAGTCAAAAGCTACTATATATGTCTAATTAGTTTTCATTATTATAACTGATAAGGTATATGATTGAAGTAAGAAAGTATGGTGCTGAAATCATGTAACATGACTTGCAGCTCCCTTCCCAGTAGGTGCTAATTAATCACCAAGCAACCAACCACACATCAACTATGCCAAGGTCAGCTCCTCTGCTCACATGGAGGTCACAGTCCGGTCAATTGGGGTTAGTTCCCAGAAGTTTGTTGAAATGATTAATAGCAATAATTATGGCTCATCACGCATACATAACAGAGTGAGGGCAACAGCACCCAGCGGTCAACCTAAAGATGTAAGACCACAATAAGGTGTTCATCCGCCATTACCCAATTAAAGAGTACTCAATAGAAATGGTGTTATGCAGTTTGTTTGAATTTCTGTGAGGATTTGCTTCCTGTTGAATGAGTAAAATGATGTATTTGTGCAGTGTCGTATCAGAGCTATTAATTATGACAGGCTTTGACAGCTGTCAGTGTTTTTCTGTGTATAAATACAGGTGTCATTTTGATTGGTGATGTGATCCAAATCAGTGGTCTAACAGAAATTAAGGGGTATCAGGTTAGAGATTGGAAAATGAAGTACTAGAATTTCATGAATTGTATACAGCATGTATGAATGAAGGGTAATTAATGTCTGAAAATGTGAATACCCTAGTAGGAAAAATCTGGCAAGCAATGAAAGAAATGTTATAATGGTCACATACTAGGAACTCAAATGTAGTCTTAGGTCTAAAGTGATTGTGTTAAAGGAACCATCCTATTGTGACCAGGACTGGTCCAGTAGCAGTTACCATCTCTGTCGCATAAGGTCACCCAAGATCACAGTAATTACCAGGACAACAAGAAATAAAAGCCAGTCGTTGTTTGCACATAATGTGGATAAAAGGGCCATTAAGGGAAACAAGTGGTGATTGTGTATCATCATGCAGCATTACTGATGTCAACTGCAGAGATTGTGACACCAGATACTGGGGAAATGTCCTTTTTCAAGGTTTGAGTACTCATTCAACTCAACCACTGATTGAATGTCCAATTAACTCTATCACTGAATATATAATCATGCAACTCTATCACTGCCCAAGTATCCATTTACCTATATCACCATAGCTTTATGTAGAGACCCGTCCACCCATCATTTGGACAGGTAAAAATGAATATGGACGGGTAGAAATATGGGTGGACAGGTAAAAAACTGAAGAAGCAAAAAAAGGTCTTCCAAAACCATAGATATTGTTAGTTATGCCTTGAAAGTGAGTGAAAATTGTGTCACATGTGTGTTTGTAGTCCATTTCAGGTCATCAGACACATTTAAATGTTTGTAAACTGGCTTAACAATTAATATCCATGTGTCCACCAAAACATGTGTGACTGGCAATAATTTTATCCTGCATAAAGCCATGTATATCACATTCACTGAATGAAAAACCATTATAAAGTTACTGAACTGTAAGTTAGTAACCACTTAACTCTATCACTGACTGAATAACCAATCACCTTATAATGACCAAGTAACCATTCAACTATATTTCTGACTGAATAAAAATTCAACTTATCACTACGTAAGTACAAAATAGCCAATAACCATTCAACTCTCTCACAAGTGTAACATGTCACAAGGGCTGTACCATGCTCTCAATTTGTACTAAATGGTTATCATATAACATCTCTTGTTTATACATGAAAAAACAACACTGAGAGTATATAAACAAAATAATATAAAGCTAATATTTTTCCTGCAGTCTACATTGTGGCTCTAGCAAAGAAAAATATATTCTGGTACACTCGCTTCACTAGTAAGATGTGGAGATTTATAGGACTGCGAAGCTGGTTCACATGAATGACAACATTTCTAATATAATACAGCCACTGCTTTCAGTACAACTAAACAAAT
Source organism: Ridgeia piscesae (assembly GCA_025642075.2). Lineage (NCBI taxonomy): Eukaryota > Metazoa > Annelida > Polychaeta > Sabellida > Siboglinidae > Ridgeia > Ridgeia piscesae. The sequence continues at coordinate 264,393 of JAODUO010000256.1, forward strand.
GCACAGCAAGACACTGTTAAATGATTTCATGACTGACTGGATACTCTAATTCACAAAATGACATGTCGCTCAAACAGACTACTTAACCAAGTATCCTATACTTGTACAGTATTGTCACGGCAGTTGACCCAGTAATTAAAGCCTTAAGGAGTTTGAAAACAAGATGCCAAGAGTTGTTTGTAAACTACACCTTATTATAGGAAACATTCCAATACACCCAGGGTTCCTTTTAAAGGCTGTCAAAGGGCATCAGTTTAACAACCAGAACCCAACAATTCTAGCAATTAAAAGTAATCAATTCCCTCCACCAAACTAGCAATTATGAATCAAATATACAAGGTACTTATAACAGGATCTTCTTGTGGCCTTGGCTATGAGTTGAAGACTTTGACCCTGGAGGTGTTAGTGTTATCACCCATGAAATTGCCCTCCCTTGATAAGAGTGGTCACATACTGGGTCACTGTGGTCAACACTTTGGACCCCATCCAACACCGAGCACAGTCTTATCTAACTCTTGTTTCAACGGTGTGGGAAAACACATAATTGTGTAATTACATAAACAATCTAAAGAAAAAATAAGTCAAGATGTGTAAGCCTACAAATTATTATATAGAACTATTTTTATATAAACAATATGCTGTACAATATATCAACACATTTGTAATTGAAATGTTAGTCCAACAACGCCACAATGGCAGTGTCCTGTAAATATGAAACATATCAATCATCCCAGTCAAGGCTGTAAACATGGTTCAGCTGCCCACTGCCCACATATGTGGACTGATACCCACCCACATCCATCAAGCAGCCAGCCATCAGCAGACGTCCAATTAGAACCAGACCCAGGAATCCCAGGAGGCCGAGTCCTACATACAGTGTACAGAGAGGCTGCTGACCACAACCACCATTACCTCCTCTCAGGGTCAGTCTGGGTGCTGAGTGACAGGTACACATGAATATGAAGATAAATGGCCACACTGTCGTTCATCCAGGTCAGTGTCCCGACCTTAGAAGCGTAACTATTATACCACAGGAATAAAACAACAAAACAAAAGTTACCTGACTACCACTGGTAAGCAACAATAAAATCATGAGAATAAAGTTACTTTAAATAACTCAATATCATACTAAAATGTTTTGGATAACTGTTGTCCGCATGAATTACGCCTGCCCACTGGTGATCTCTGTGCACTGACAGTGATCTGGAGTGTGAATGTGTGGTCAGTGGAGCGTGACCCCCACTACCACTCTCCATTGTGCCATAGCTGTTGTTGCAACACACCTCTGCCTACGATTACACCAATGACAGATACTGATAACCAAACACGCCTAACCGTGATATGTCATAATGCAGCATGTCTATATTCGGTGCATGTTAATAAGGGATGTAGGCTAAACAAAAACATGAGCTATGTATGCACTATGCAGTTAGGAGCCCTTCCAGAGTCTGACCTATTTAACTCAATGTGAGTTTGCAGTTCACGCCGGATTACACATTGTCAAAAGTTGACACCGTCTCACCCCACCTCTAAAGGACAAGACCACGTTATAATACAACTCACTATTGTCTTCTTCGTAGAACCGTGAGGTGAAGAATAAGAGGTAGTTTTATAGGATACAAATTAAAGTGCAACAACTTGTATTTGGCACAAATTCATAATACATCCAGGGCTTTTAAGCAAGCTTTAGTAAGTAAAGAGGGATAACTACTGTCCTGAAGCCACACACTCACAAATACACAAACAATCTGAAACTATGCTTCACCTTAAAACATAGCTTTAGTGACTCTAACAGAGTGGACAAGTGATAAATATCAAGTTAAGTTGTGGTATAACCCATGGCTTCTGGTATATATTTTATGACAAACGGTGATGGCATTTAATTGTTTAGAAAATATTTCATATTTTGTACCTCCAGCTCAAAAAGAACAACATCCAATACTTTATTACGGTGTTCCAGATAAGTTATTATAGGAAGATTACATGACGTTATGATACATCATAACTGTGGTATATATTACTGTACCATAGTTATGATGTAACTTATAATGTTATGTATGATTACCAAATAATGCATTGTTTATACATTTAGTGCCTTATCTGCAAGGTGTCCAACCACCCATAAGAGCGTATGTATTGAAATATGTAAATGGCAACTTTTTTCATGAAACTGAAATGATTTTAGTGATTCTGTAATAATATACATTTCACTAATTTTATACCACTGAATTTGAAACAATAATTAATCACTCAAATAGCTGATTAATTGATTGGAAGCATGAATCAAATAGTCATAAACATAATGCATTAATCAGAATTGAGAACATTACATGAGGCAGCAATGACCACAGCTGCTGTTTGTCATGATGATGTCCATGGGTCAGTATTCTCTTTGTTCTTTAACCAGACTTCCAGCTGGTACCACACTACGTTGACCAGTGACTCTGCACATGTATGTAGCTTCCTGACCAGTTATTACCAGATACAATTATAAAAATTACTTTGCCTTTCTAACTGTATTATAAATAATAAATGAAAAATAAATGTACTCAAAGTGTAATTCACTATAACTTTGGTTTTCTGTGTCTGTCTGAGCATAATGGTTTCTCATTGGTTTATGTGTATAATTTATGTATACCAGTGTCTAGATAATGGGACTGACCCATTTAACAGGGCTGCATATGTTTTTTCTATGTTATGTTAAAGATAATATCACCCGTAACACTGCCCATGTATAATGCAGACATTTAGAATAGTCATAATTGAACTGTTTACGTGTGAACTGCAACTTGCTGGCAAATCTAAATGGGTTAACAAGTAGTCGCTGACATGAATTGGATACTGGAATCAATGTTGTTTTTTGACATCATTATTCTTCGGTTTTGGTGATCTTTAAAAATATAGTAAACAAAATATATATTCACTACTACATAGTATAACTCTCAAGGACTTGTAACTCTCAGCTATTTAAAAATTAGATAAGCTACTAGCACATAAAATTATGTTGATGTGGCTGAAGAACAAGAACTCATCAAACTGGTTGAGCACTTTGATGAAATGTCTGCATAGGATATGGCATGGAGGTCAATGCTGAGAAAAGCAAGGTCGTTTGTGGTGACCAATAACACTGTTATATTATATATATACATATCATGGCATAAAGACATAAATCAGACCAAAAGGTCAAAAACTTGAAACACTATCCAGGTTCAAGTATTAGCGTACATACTGTATAATTATCACAGATGAAAGGGTCAAAACCTGAAATGCTATCCAGGATTACGGATAGCATACACAAAATCAATATTAACAAGACTGAAAGCCATCTGGAATTACATCGCATTCAGATCCAAAATCAGATTGTTGAACTCCCTTATAAACATCAATTTTTTTACACTATTTTAACCATTACAACAAAGTGAACAGACCTCAAACAAACAAAAAATCCATGCCAACGAGATGATATGCCACTACAAGCTCCTGTATATGTCATTCAAAGACCATAACACCAATGAAAATGTCTGCAACAGAATTAAGCCAACCACCTGATCCTTTGGTGATCAGCAGCAATCAAGCAAAGAAAGTGATATGGTTGTTACTAGATCAAAAGGCATTGCAAATATGATTATGCAATACATGGTACCAGGAAGACGAAAAAGAGCGACAAAAATACCTGACATGACATTACCTGGAAGTTGGGGCTATCATATTATCCAAAGACGACACAAGAAAAGATGGGAAGACAACATTCAGAAGTGGATTAGCTTGATCTTCTGCCCATCCCAGTAAGATCACTAAAGGTGCCCAGACGGAGTCGTCAGGAATTCAACAGTGGTACCCCAACGACTGTCTGGTTATGGGACAATGTCTTAAACTGTCTGACTTGATTACTGATAGGTCCGATAGCATCTAGATGTAATATGACTTAACAAAACATCCATCCATCTAAACAAATGATATCGTAGTTTTAAGCCTTCACTTCAAACAGTACAATACGATTCATTCATACTAACGAAATAAAATATAACCACAAGCACGACCGAATCAACACCGAGTCCAAGCGCCGGGGGAGGGGTGATCAATCCCTTCACCGTCACGTCGTACAAAACAATAACAATGTCAATACTAATAATAATTGGCCTGTCTTAATAAATCCTTTATACTTACCCGTTTGTGCATTCGTAAAATAAATATCCTGTTTTCCACCAGTTACAATTATTCTGTTTTCAACGATAATAGCTTGATGACTACTACTAGTACTACTAGTGGGTCCCGTACCGAGCGAATTCTGTGTAATTATTTAGCGAACCGATATCAAAATGAAAACGTAGAGCGGCTGTTGTCATATTTAGTCTATTCGCAAGATCTTACCTTATTACAGCCACATATCCGCAAGTTGGGTCGTCTACTCACAAACACAGTCGTTTTACTAATACTGTCAACATAGACTACACGTCAAATAAAAACTATAATTTATCAGTTGTACTAAAAACAACCCAACACAGCAGTGCCAGTGAGTAAAGATACGCACTTTCTCGTGACGTCGACACTTGCGGGCAGCACTTGTTTAAAACATGATCGCAAGGTGGCGCATTGATAAATAAAAGATTCTGCCCCCTGTCGGACTGTCCGGTATACATTTACTACAGCTGAAAAGGCTGTTACGTCCAGTCTCGGAATAAAGTCAATACCGGTATTGATCGTCCGTGCCTGACGTATATACTGAAATTATGTGTACTTGTAATTTTGATGTAATAAATGTAAACTCTTTATAATTCATTTAAACCTTGACATCCTTTTAAATACAGCATATGAATACACTTAGCGAAGGGGTACTGGAGGTAGTTCTGCACTTTGTAACAGGACAAACTATTTTAGACACCTACCTCAGGTATATGTATTATGTCGGTACTGGTTCTCAAACTAGGGTAACGACTCTTTAATTGGGGGGTCACTTGGTCATGTCAACAGATCTCGAGTCATGCCTTGTGTAAGTCTTTTAAAATGTACAAGTAGTTACCTGTTTTTGACATATTTTATCCTATTATAATTTTCTAGACGTGCAATTAATGGTGGAGGCATCTCTAATTGTCTGATATCATTGTGAATAGAAAGGAAAACAAAATATCACACAGCCGATTCTTTTTTAAACGATGATCAATCATTCCCCGTAATTTCTATCCAAAGATAAACACCTAAAGATTGCATTTTGTAAGAATATGCAGATCGAACATAGCCCATTTAATGAAATAAAGAAGTTATACCAACTTATTTGTGTTTACTTGCTATGAAAATGCCACATGTAGTGGTGTACATCTTCTCCCAGTACACATTTAAAGTACCGAGTCCTTTTTGAATAAGTAGTATATGGTGTCACCTTTGATAAATTACACGAAAGTGTTGTGTTGCATGCAAGATAACTGAAATACCTTGGTAATAAAATGTAAATATCACGTATTTGAACAAAATACATAATTCTTTTTAATTTTATTTAATGCATAGTAGAAGTACTAACAGCATCAGTAATTTAATTCAATGCTTCATTTCAGACACGATTGTACATATATATATATATCGGTCCATGCAGTAGCTATGCTAACAGTCGATCATGGCATATTATACAACTAGAAGTATTTTTATTTCATATATATATATATATATAATATATATATATATATATATATATATATATATACATATATATAAGTAGACAAATCCACTGGCATTACTCCAAAGGTATGTCATCATGAATATATAAAGATTTTACCCATCGTTGGAATGTGTACACAGATGAGCACAATTTATTAAACAGCATATTTATACATATTATCGGTGCATGCACACATTTCCTGAGTACAGTGTATTATATTACTACATGCATATAGTTGTTGACACTTACGCATTACATCTCTGTCATCTATAACATAATTGTAGATAATGTGGCCATGGTACACTACTGACCTCTTTTATATCCTCCCTATTTAGTTTCAATGCACTAACACAACATCAACTGGAAAAGAACAAAATAAAATATGAAAACAAAACTGAACCAAATGCGACATGCCTATCCATGTAAACAAATTAAAGGTAAGTTTTTATATAGCGCAGTATCCAGTCCTTAGGACTGCTCAAAGCTCTTTTACACTTTACTTCCCTGGCAGACCTGTTCAATCATACCATCTCAACTTCTCTGGGAAGCATCCAGCCACATGTTTCGCTTAATGTGCAAAGGCTGCTCGTAAACATATCCACCACTGTCTATAGCCAGGTACCCATTTATACAGCTGAGTAAACTGAAGCAATGTAGAGTGAAAACATTGCCCAAGGTTTTAACACCGCAGCACAGGATTCGAACCCAGGTTCTCTTAGTTGAGAGTCCGAAGCTCTACCCCTGAGCCACTGCATCATGTGTGTATACTGCAAATCTGTTGGTGTATGTTTTGTCAGTTGTATCTGCTTGATGTTTGTATATATGTATGCATTTCATATGTCTGTCTATCAAACATCTCTCTTTCATAGTTCTAGGTCCAGCTGTTGGTAATAGGTCTGTCTGTAAGTTTTAGGTCTGTCTGTGTGTCATGGGTCTGTCAGTCAGTTTTAGGTCTGTCTTTTCATGTTGATGTTGTGTCAGGCAGTCATAGGTCCACCTGTAATCTGTAGGTCAGTTTGTCAGTTGTGTGTCTATTTGTTGCTCTTATGTCAGTCTGTCTCCTACATCTCTTTTAGGCCTATCTCTTATATGTCTGTGTGTCTGTCTGTCTGTCTGTCTGTCACAGTTATAGGCCTGGTTGTCAGTCATAGGGCCACCTGTTCACCACAGGTCCAACAGTTGGTTGTAGATCTGTGTGGAGGTCAAATATGTGTCTTGCATGGATAATTTATTCATTTGGCATTATGCCACAGTTGTGATGTCATGCATGTGTTGTGTTTAAAGTATTCCGACTTCTTTCAAAGTCATGTTGTGGTCAAAGATACCGAATATTGTGAATACTACGTAAATCTTATGGAATGTCCTTGTAGTAACTGAATATACCAGCATTTTCATAGTGCCATAAAATCTAGGTATACTTGCATATGTAACTATGTACATGTAATAACCACAATAATGTTTTATATCTAAATTGGATCATAATGTTAAATGGATTAATTGGTCTGATCATGTCTATTGCGAACTCTTAGGAAATGCAGATTAATATTTTGAATAATGTTGTAAATGTTTCGAACTACTACTACAACTAGTTTGAAGAGTCGTCCGAATCGCCATCTCCCTGCAGCTGGCAGAGATCACATCGGAAGTATCCATCACTCCTGCTCCCGGCACATGTAGCATGATACAGCCAATGACAGCTGTCACATGCTACCTACAACATAAGTACATTGAGTGAGTGAGTGAGTGAGTGAGTGAGTGAGTGAGTGAGTGAGTGAGTGAGTGGTGAGTGAGTGAGTGAGACTATGTGTGACACTGTGTGTGTATGTATGTGTGTGTGTGTGTGTGTGTGTGTGCGCGTGCATGCGTGCATGCCCGTACATACACGTATATGTGTGTGCACATATATGCACCTGCACATTTCAATGTAACGCATCTGTACACTCAATATACAGCACAGCCCTTTTCAACATGCATGATCAACTTTCCGAGACATACCCATACATGCTACCACAATCGAGGAATGGCTGAGTTACCTGGCCTATGCAGTAAAGAGCATTACATCTGAGTCATGCATGCAGAGAACCTCCAACAACACAAAAATTTCAGCATCAACGTTGAAATGACATCAGTCTCTTCACTACATACAGTCCAGAGCATTCTACACTACTGAAAATAGTAAGTTTGACTTCAGGATTTCAATGTCCAGGTTTAATAATTAAGTAGTCTTCAAATTGCCCATGGCTAAAGCTTATGTCCTGATGCAGACAGTAACTCCTGTTTTTTTACCAACACAATGTCATTCCAAAGTAATATAGTTGATACATGGCATGCATTGAGTCTTTTCTAGACTAAACTAGACTAGAGTCAGCATGAATGACTCTGTTTTTCTACAAAATAGCTCATTACTTTGTGTCCCCTGTGTAAAAGTATACAATTACTATTCTCTGTAGCAGCAACATAATCTGATATGCAAAAATGGCACCTAGCATCTCTGTTGCCATGGAGCTTCCTAACCCAGTTATTAGGGCACAGAGCACTGTTGATTTTCCCATTGGCGACCATGTTAACATTTTGTAAGATTATAAAGAAACTGGACCTGAGAAATTTTTAATTTTTAACACAATGACTGCAGTCATGTCACTTATATGCTGATAAAATTTCGTCAAAAAAGCATATCTCAGGCTCTCTTAAAATGCATGCATGTGTACTGCCCCTCAATATTGACCAAACTGAGCACGCTTTTCTGCATTCGCAGGGTCATGTAAGAAAAAATGCCTAAAAATCACTACGCCAACTAAACACTCTGCCTAACATGTGTCATTGCACTGCAGATACATCACAGCACTGAACCTACTAGTATGCCTGTCCTATTGTACTCATTTCACATAAAAAGAATTTTTTCAAAATCTCAAATGACAGAGCAGGTGTGCCAAGGATTAAAGTGTTTAGAGCATTCTGATAAATCCTAAAAAACAGATACTGAAATGTGTGTGTGTGTGTGTGTGTGTGTGTGTGTGTGTGTGTGTGTGTGTGTGTGTGTGTGTGTGTGTGTGTGTGTGTGTGTGTGTGTGTGTGTGTGTGTGTGTGTGTGTGTGTGTGTGTGTGTGTGTGTGTGTGTGTGTGTGTGTGTGTGTGTGTGTGTGTGTGTGTGTGTGTGTGTGTGTGTGTGTGTGTGTGTGTGTGTGTGTGTGTGTGTGTGTGTGTGTGTGTGTGTGTGTGTGTGTGTGTGTGTGTGTGTGTGTGTGTGTGTGTGTGTGTGTGTGTGTGTGTGTGTGTGTGTGTGTGTGTGTGTGTGTGTGTGTGTGTGTGTGTGTGTGTGTGTGTGTGTGTGTGTGTGTGTGTGTGTGTGTGTGTGTGTGTGTGTGTGTGTGTGTGTGTGTGTGTGTGTGTGTGTGTGTGTGTGTGTGTGTTTTGGGTTGAACAAAATCAATCAATTCTGACAAATTATTTCTAATTGAATTCGTTGTGGGCTATATATTGTCAGACCACTGTGTGCGCTAAACATAAAAGTAAATTTTTTTGCATTATAGATTAAGTATGTTAAAAAGTTTGTTGCGTGTATTGATGTTACGTGGGGATGATTAAAGATATTTGTCTTTTTAATCAGTGCCCCTTGGTTTGGGGTATCTAAAAATAGTGTAGATAATTGGTGCGCGATGGTGGAGTATTTCCAGAGAGCGCTAAACGGGTAAACTATTAAATATGTGAATGTTATGTTGACATGTTATCCATTCAGACAATGCGGCACTGCCGTTACGTGACGTGCATTGTTTCTGCGTGACAACCAGTTGAACGTTCGACGACGAACTCGAAGTACGCGGGCATGTTACATAGCGGCTTCTAGATGTGGACCCAGAATTTTTTTCTCCAGCTGCACGAAAATCTAGGATCGGACTCTTACATTACTCGAGAACACACAACGGACACTTATATAACCGGTGCAATAATCCTTCCAAGCGACCGACGGTGACAAGGCGAACTTGCTGAAGGAAGGATTGCGCGCAATTCCAATGGAACGAGACCAGACATCGGATGCGGTCAAATCGACAAAGTTGCGGTCATGAGACACTGACGTTAGCTATAATTAGTTATTGGACGTTAAAAAGGTAAAGGTAAGTTCTTAAATAGTGCACTATCCAGTCCTCAGGACTTCTCAAAGCGCTTTACACATTACCCCTTTTCAATCAAACACCATCTCAACCTGGATCCATGGGAAGCATTCAGCTACTCTGCAATTAATGCGCGAGGGTTGCTCGTACAAACGGACAACACTGTCTATAGCCAGGTACTCATTCACACAGGTGAGTTAATTGGAAAAATTGTGGAAAAAAACTGTCCATGACTCACCGCAGCAGAGGATTCGAACCCGGTGTGATGGTCTAGAACGTCAACCTGTCCAGAACGTCGATCTATTCGTGTGGCTTTAAAGGAAGCGGTGGCCTGGTAAACTGTACACGTGCGTCGCCAGTTCATGCGATTTACTTGTATATTTTCTGAGGTGTCCATTTGTCACGATGGCCAGTGGATAATTCTCCATAAATATTATAGTACGATCTTTGGTAGGCGATGGTCTTCCTTCCTGGAGACATGTCCTGCCCAGCGAAGCTGTGTTTTGAGGAGCATGGCCTCGATGCTGGTAACCTTAGCCATTTCAAGGACCTCAATGTTGGTGACGAAATCACTCCAATGGATGTTTAGGATAGCACGTAGGCAGCGCTGATGGTGATGGTAACGCTCGTTGAGGTGCATATATATGGCGACGATAGGTGATCCATATGACTCAGCACCACACAGGAGAGTGGTCAGCACAACAGCTTTGTAGACATTGATTGAGCGCCACAAGAAGAGTATCATCTACCCAGCATCTTCATCGAACAGCTGAACTGAAAGCAGTCCACAAATTCAACTACTTAGGATGCATTCCCACATCTGAAGCCAAAATAGACAAAGAAATAGACAGTAGGCCAGCAAAGGCAAACAGTGCCTTCGGTAGACTATGCGAACGGGTATGGAACAACAAAAATCTAAAGAAAGAAAATCAATGTCAATGTTCATGTCTACAAAGAACGTAATTGTCATCATGGCAACACTCAATGGCTTTCCCGTCGTCATCATCACCGATCGTTAGAAACGACCCGTTCAGAATCCATGTGACAGCATTGTTCACGTACGTAAACGATGACGTGACTGTATTGTTCACGTCTATAAAGAACGCCATCATGGCAACACTTAGTGAAATTCCCGTCGTCATCATCACTGATCGTTAGAAATGTCTCAAGTTTTTCGACCATTGGCAGATCGGCGCAAGCATGTCTTGACAGACACAGATGACAATGTCAATGACAACAGCGACATATCTCTCGCACTTGATGTCTTGTTGTCGGAGCATCGCGGATGTTCGACAAAAGTTTTGTTTTGTGGTTCGGTCGGCTTCTTTGTCGACTGAAAAAGATCCAGTTTCGGTGCACGTAGGGCCTATTGTGTACTAAAGGCAAAGGACGCTTCAAGCGACGTTCATTGGTCCCATGACGCGCCGTTGCCGTAGGTGAAGACGATGGACGATCAGAGATCGCGGGCCGGTGTTTCGGTTGCCATTCGCTAATTGTTCATTCATCTGTTAAGCCAAGATATGGAAACACCAGGTAACAGGTTAAGAGAAGGCTTAGCACAGAGACACTGAAAAAGAAACAAAGGAAATGGGATAGACCGGCAGAATGTGGCCACAAACAGACACCTTGAACAGGAGAAATGAGCAGAGTAGAGAAGAATTGTTACATATGTGGCTGGCCAGTCTCTTTATACACACACCTCACAGTAAACCTAATGTTTATTAAATCACACATACCCTATTCATATTTAGGATGTCATTAGACATACAGATGATAATCAACTAGAGAAAATGTTGGATATTTTCAGAAAATGCAACATGTTCTGTTGTAATAACCATCATTAAGAACTCATGCTTGTAGGAAACAGCTGTACTGGTTTTGTAATTTGTCTCTTTTTCAGGTAGAAACAATCGTTTAAATAGGCAGTTTGACATCCATAATGACGGAGGATGTGTTTCCACAAAAGACGAGTTCAAAACACAGTTAGCAGTGTTATCCAGAAAAATGAATTTGTGCATACTTTTTTAGATTGTATACTAATACATGACTTATCCTGTCAGATAAATTAAAATGTTCTAATAATAAAAAATACAGTTGTGACTGATTGCATTTAGAATACTGCGTTGTAATGCAAAAGCAATATCAGTTGTTTGTCTAACCATTTTGTTAACTTGGACAGTTTATGGTAATATCGATTCAGTGTTGTGTGTGGCAGGTTCACACCCTGCTGGTGTTCCTTATGCAAACATTACATGTTGTGTGCACACGCATTGACTCTATTTAATAAGTTCAGCTACTTTTGTGACATCTCTGAAATGCATTGAACTACAGTCAAGTTTACCTACGTATCAATGTATATATGCAGGAATATTAATGCTTTCTTCATAATGGCCTGCACCTTGGTTGCCAAACAAACAGGAATTAATTTGCAACCCAAACAACTATGACATAAGACCTACATGTGGGCTGTAGAAGAATGCAGATAAAATATTTCTCGCTGGCAGCATCATCTGACCAGCATCAGAGTTCTGCCAGGTCATCAAGTTAAGTGCAACAGTAATAACTCTACTTAAGGTCAGCGTAGAATATGCCGAGGACTGCAATGGCGTTTACAAGGAATGGGAGCGCTACCACAGGTCTTTATTTTAATAACAAAATAAACACTTCATAAAAAAACAATTCTCACAATATCCGTCATAAGTAATATTATGGATAATTTGTTTTAACTCTGTAGGTAAATGCAATAAGCCAACATTTTAAAATGCCTTGTCCACTGTCGCATAAACAACAGTTGACATGACTGTCACGAGGCACCATCATTAATGATGTGATGTCAGCACAAGATGTAAGTTGGAAAACGTACGTGTCAAGCAGAACTTCTGCCACTTTATGGTCTGATTTCGTTTTCAGGACAACCTTCATCATGCTTTCTGTTCTTCTAAAACAACCATGTGGTTGCCCTAAATTTGTCACGGTCCTTTTTCGCTTTCTTTGACGCAGACGATAGTACCACCGAGTGAAACTTTCTCTTACGCGCCATTAGTTGAATGACAACAAATATGCAAGCCGGCAACTTGTGTTCACGTGATAACGCACGCATCACGTGATCGTGCATTTCCGTCTCAAATTTTGAAAATGCCTTATGGTTGATGTAAACGATACATAAGTACACTTACCACTTTTATTTCAAAACCAAAATAGGACATGAAAGCATCTTTGGACAGTCGGTTTGCTATAATAGGTATAATTTATACTGTATAACATACTTTTGCAATAAAAAACCACAAAAGACTTTGTGTCCCTTGAAACTGCATGTTTTGCCATCTAACTCAAACAGCTATTTAAAAGTATTCACACTCCTTAAACATGCAACAACAAAAATTATTAAATCAAAATAATTACATCGTTTGTTAAAAGTTGTATAAAATGTCATACAAACATTTAAAATCTGCGGCTATCCAGGGTAGACTTAGAACAGTGCCAGTCCCCCGTGGGGTGTGAATATCATATTTTCAACAGTAAATATGCAGCCTTCGTGAAAGTAGCATATTTTCAGAAATCTCATACTCATAGCCATTCTACACAGATAAATACAATAAGCCTTCCATAAAATTAATATTCTGCAAAAGACAGTTCAAAAGGAACAAAAGCTAAATGTAAGTTCATATACAGTGCAGTATCCAATCCTCAAGATTGCCTAAGGTGCCTTACACGTTACTTCCTGGCAGATCTATTCTACAGAACACCATACTGACGTCTCTGGAAAGCTTCCAGTCACACTGCAATCAATACTCAAGGGTTATTCGCACACAAATATCCACCACTGTCTATAGCCAAGTACTCATTCTGAGCGGAGTGAACTGGAGCAACGAAGGGTGAAAAACAAGTTTGACCAAGGTTAAATAGAGCAGCACAGTATCTGAACCCTGTTTCTCTTAGTCAAGCTCCAGCTATCCTGCCACTGTGCTACTATGAACATGTGCGATGAGTAACAGGAATGCTCTAATATACGTTTGTCATCAAACATCTTTTGGCACACTACATGAGCATTGTTAACACAACAAAATACAGAACTTAACTACTGATCTAGTAATTTCATTCACTTTCTTAGTGCAACTTTAAACATTGGTATCTACTACTGTAAAGATTCTATGTATTTAGAGTACAGTGCACTGACACTGTATATTCAGATGCCCTTTAAATATACAAGATTAAATAGTTTGTGTACAGGATCATGCTCGTAAATATCCAGACTGGGATCTCTGTTAACTATTTTTCCCTACTTCTTGACAGTTGACAATGTAGTTATTTTTAGATGTCATGAATACGCACAGCCATTACAATATTTTAACACATGTAAACATGTTGGTTGTGACATAAATCTTTAAATGGTTGTAGGATATCATGATGTCACTGCTAATATAGTTTCTTAATCCAGTCCGCACCACTTCAGTTCTCTATCACACATCTGTGTTATTCCAGTAATCACTGTTCACATGTTCTTTAACATTATATATGTTTGTGTGTAAATGTTGCATTGTTGATGCTCTGTATATGAGTGAGAACACTTGTAATGATAACTTCATATTGCACTTCCTAATCAATTGTTTCAGTTCACAGATCTTCTCCTGGCTGGCAAAGACCTCATGATAGAGAACACAGTCAACAACTTGCGGAGGCAACAGGCACAGCGACTCCTAGACAACATGGACAGAGGTAACAAAATAGCATCCATGATTTCATTGTTTATCTGTTATAATAATAGCATATGTAATTAAGCCAGTATCCCAAACCACTAGTGGTTGAAGGAAGATTATATTTTTACAGCTTCTTTTTAGCATACCATACAAGTAACATACAAATTTATTTATTTTATATTATTGTTTTATATTATTCCAACATATGTGTATCGTGTGGTGCTATATAAATTTACTAAACTGTATATACTGCAAATATTGCTGTTACCACATTATTCTATTACTACTAACTCTGTTTGAATAAATGTATGTTTCTGTTGGTTGTGACAGATGCTGTAACCAAATGCTGCAGGTACTGTGGCAGCCAAGACACCGGCACTAGAGAATGGGCAAGTATTATTTGTACTTGATTTGGTCTAGTTTCCTTATAATCTGACATATATATCTGTTTTTTTTAGGATTTATCAGAATGCTCTAAACACTTTAATCCTTGGCACACCTGCTCAATCAAAAACACCACTTCGACTTCTCCGAAAAGTATTAAGCCACGGTGCAATTAATAATTGTGTCATTTGAAATTTTGAAAAATTCTTTTTATGTGAAATGAGTACAATAGGACAGGCATACTAGTAGGTTCAGTGCTGTGATGTATCTGCAGTGCAATGACGCATGTTAGGCAGAGTGTATAGTTGGCATAGTGATTTTTATGCATTTTTTCTTACATGACCCTGCGAATGCAGAAAAGCGTGCTCAGTTTGGTCAATATTGAGGGGCAGTACACATACATGCATTTTAAGAGTGACATGACTGCAGTCGTGTTAAACATTTCTCAGGTCCAGTTTCCTTATAATCTGACAAAACGTTAACATGGTCGCCAGTGGGAAAATCAACAGTGCTCTGTGCCCTAATAACTGGGTTAGTAAGCTCCATGGCAACAGAGATGCTAGGTGCCATTTTTGCATATCAGATTATGTTGCTGCTACAGAGATGTGTGAAAAATGTAGTTTTGTCCACAAATGGTCACCATTATGTGTGAAAAAGTTGTAGAAATGTTAATATATGCCAAATATGGTGGTAGTAATTGTATACTTTTACACAGGGGACACAAAGTAATGATGGCTGGCACATCGTGTCAGCTATTTTGTAGAAAAACAGAGTCATTCATGCTGACTCTAGTCTAGTTTAGTCTAGAAAAGACTCAATGCATGCCATGTATCAACTATATTACTTTGGAGTTACTGTCTGCATCAGGACATAAGCTTTAGCCATGGGCAATTTGAAGACTACTTAATTATTAAACCTGGACATTGAAATCCTGAAGTCAAACTTACTATTTTAAGTGGTGTAGAATGCTCTGGACTGTATGTAGTGAAGAGACTGATGTCATTTCAACGTTGATGCTGACATTTTTTGTGTTGTTGGAGGTTCTCTGCATGCATGACTCAGATGTAATGCTCTTTATTGCATAGGCCAGATAACTCAGCCATTCCTCAATTGTGGTCGCATGTATGGGTATTTCTCGGAAAGTTGATCATGCATGTTGAAAAGGGAGCTGTATATTGAGTGTACAGATGCGTTACATTGAAATATGCAGGTGCATGTATGTGCACACACATATGCATGTATGTACGGGCATGCACACATGCACGCACACATACCACACATACCACACACACGTGCACACACACGCACGCACGCACGCACGCATGCACACACACACACACGCACCACTGTCAAATCCATCCTTCCATCCATGCATGCATACATGGATCCATCTTCGACTGAATCATCTTGATACCATAGCATGCACTCATTCATCATGTATACCAATAATCTATAATGCCAGTTCATGTATTACATGTCTATTCATTATGTGAAAATGTACTTATGTTGTAGGTAGCATGTGACAGCTGTCATTGGCTGTATCATGCTACATGTGCCGGGAGCAGGAGTGGTGGATACTTCCGATGTGATCTCTGCCAGCTGCAGGGAGATGGCGATTCGGACGACTCTTCAAACTAGTTGTAGTAGTAGTTCGAAACATTTACAACATTATTCAAAATATTAATCTGCATTTCCTAAGAGTTCGCAATAGACATGATCAGACCAATTAATCCATTTAACAATATGATCCAATTTAGATATAAAACATTATTATGGTTATTACATGTACATAGTTACATATGCAAGTATACCTAGATTTCATGGCACTATGAAAATGCTGGTATATTCAGTTACTACAAGGACATTCCATAAGATTTACGTAGTATTCACAATATTCGGTATCTTTGACCACAACATGACTTTGAAAGAAGTCGGAATACTTTAAACACAACACATGCATGACATCACAACTGTGGCATAATGCCAAATGAATAAATTATCCATGCAAGACACATATTTGACCTCCACACAGATCTACAAACAACTGTTGGACCTGTGGTGAACAGGTGGCCCTATGACTGACAGCCAGGCCTACAACTGTGACAGACAGACAGACACACAGACATATAAGAGATAGGCCTAAAAGAGATATGTAGGAGAGAGACAGACTGACGTAAGAGCGACAAATAGACACACAACTGACAAACTGACCTACAGATTACAGGTGGACCTATGACTGTCTGACACAACATCAACATGAAAAGACAGACCTAAAACTGACTGACAGACCCATGACACACAGACAGACCTAAAACTTACAGACAGACCTATTACCAACAGCTGGACCTAGAACTATGAAAGAGAGATGTTTGATAGACAGACGTACGAAATGCATACAAACATCAAGCAGATACAACTGACAAAACATACACCAACAGATTTGCAGTATACACACAATACGCAGTGGCTCAGGGGTAGAGCTTCGGACTCTCGACTAATAGAACCTGGGTTCGAATCCTGTGCTGCGGTGTTAAAACCTTGGGCAAAGTTTTCACTCTACATTGCTTCAGTTTACTCAGCTGTATAAATGAGTACCTGGCTCTAGACAGTGGTGGATATGTTTGCGAGCAGCCTTCGCACATTAAGTGTAGCATGTGGCTGGATGCTTCCCAGAGAAGTTGAGATGGTATGATTGAACAGGTCTGCCAGGGAAGTAAAGTATAAAAGCGCTTTGAGCAGTCCTAAGGACTGGATACTGCGCTATATAAAAACGTACCTTTAATTTTTTTTACATGGATATGCATGTCACATTTGGTTCAGTTTTGTTTTCATATTTTTTTCTCCAGTTGATGTGTTAGTGCATTGAAACTAAATAGGGAGGATATAAAAGAGGTCAGTAGTGTAAAGTACCATGGCCACATTATCTACAATTATGTTATAGATGACAGAGATGTAATGCGTAAGTGTCAACAACTATATGCATGTAGTAATGTAATACACTGTACTCAGGAAATGTGTGCATGCACTGATAATATTTATAAATATGCTGTTTAATAAATTGTGCTCATCTGTGTACACATTCCAACGATGAGTAAAATCTCTATATATTCATGATGACATACCTTTGGAGTAATGCCAGTGGATTTGTCTACTTATATATCTACTATATATACTATATATATATATATATATATGAAATAAAAATACTTCTAGTTGTATAATATGCCATGATCGACTGTTAGCATAACTACTGCATGGACCGATATATGTATGTACAATTGTGTCTGAAATGAAGCATTGAATTTAATTACTGATGCTGTTAGTACTTCTACTATGCATTAAATAAAATTAAAAAGAATTATGTATTTTGTTCAAATACATGATATTTACATGTTATTACCAAGGTATTTCAGTTGTCTTGCATGCAACACAACACTTTCGTGTAATTTATCAAAGGTGACACCACATACTACTTATTCAAAAAGGACTCGGTACTTTAAATGTGTACTGGGAGAAGATGTACACCACTACATGTGGCATTTTCATAGCAAGTAAACACAAATAAGTTGGTATAACTTCTTTATTTCATTAAATGGGCTATGTTCGATCTGCATATTCTTACAAAATGCAATCTTTAGGTGTTTATCTTTGGATAACAATTCAGGCAAATGATTGATCATCGTTTTAAAAAGAATCGGCTGTGTGATATTTTGTTTTCCTTTCTATTCACAATATCAGACAATTAGTGATGCCTCCACCATTAATTGCACGTCTAGAAAATTAGAATAGGATCAAATATGTCCAAAAAAGCCAAATGGTAACTACTTGTACACTTTAATAAACTTACACAAGGCATGACTCGAGATCTGTTGACATGACCAAGTGACCCCCCAATTAAAGAGTCGTTACCCTAGTTTGAGAACCAGTACTGACATAATACATATACGCTGTACCTGAGGTAGGTATCTAAAATAGTTTGTAAACATGCTAGTTGCCTAAACAATAGTCACTGGTAAGTAAGCGTGCATACCTTTAAATTATATCAGATTTGAAGTCAATGCAGACATTTCAGAAGTGGAAATATAAACATACACAGGCAACAACATTTACAATACACGTGTTAATATAGTTCACTGTAGTTTTAATGTATTTACGCATGCAAACACATGTACTGTAAAGTTGTAATTGTGTCCCAAACATTCCCAGCTGCCTACAAATATAAACCTACACAGAATATTGTCCAACATTACAGTTTTTCAACATTAAGACAGCAATACCCTGTATCAATACATTTTATATCACCTTTCAAACCAGAAAATTGTAAAACAAAGAAACTTCCCTAAACCTCTGAACACCTTAGACCATGTCGCTGTCCCCATGCAAGACGAATATTCAACCTTTCACCCCTCGAGTAAAATCAAATCGTGGTAGACATGTTTGTTTACATATAAGATTGAGTTGCATGTGAATGTCACATGTACAACCAGAACAATATCACTTTTGAAAATGTTAACTACTTAATTAAATGATTGTCTAAATCCAGGTAAATATTTAGTGTAGAAAAACAATTCAAGAATCACATTTTTAATTAACTTAATTAAGATAGAACATTACTGAAATTTGTTAAGTTTCTTGCCAAAGGGACAACAAATGTTTATTTCTTTTTGAACTGATATACTGTCAATGACTGTTTTATTTAAGTTGTGAGAGAATTCCAAAATGTTGGACCCTTGAAACCTTTTTGAAATAGTTTGTTATGGTGCATTGTCTAATGATATAAGTTAATTTGTTTTTATAAGATTTATATGCTATCTGTTTGTATACATGATATCAATTAAAATGTTGGTCAGGACAACATACCGTGCGTGCATGCGTGCGTGTGTGCATGCGTGCGTGCGTGCGTGCGTGCGTGTGTGTGTGTGTACACTGTACTATGCACCCCACAGCACTATGTAGTATGCATGCATGCATGTACATTCATATCGAAACACATTTATCGGGGGTTACATCTCCCCAGGAATAAAACTGGCACACAGCATTGTCATAAACAGAAAATCACAGTTCAGATGAATGAAATGCACAACTCCCACATAGCTAGAGATCACAGTGAACATGCAAGTCATAGTATTGTCAGCTGTGGGCCTTCAAGAAATACCACTTAACGGCCATGTCACTATATTGGCTGTCATTCACACGCCTGTTGGTGTACCCTTTTTCAGTGAAATTACAAAACACAATACAAAACTATGTTACATGCACCAATCAACAATGACATCTGTTGAACATTATCAATGGTAACCATTTGTTTCATTTCGTTTTCCAAAATACAAATCACACAAATGACAGCTCATTGCTGCTTTCTATTTTATGAACCGGTATCAATATAAATATCTTAATTTAGTAAGACACAGCTAGAAAGATGGGTATCATAACAGCCTGGTATGAACACAACTGAAGTGAACATGCCGGGTGGTACAGCCAATGCCACGTCACAGCAACAACGAATACATAGTTACCTACAGTCAACATTATTTTGCACGCATTATGTAAGTTTGGTCAAGTTGTCGGAATGCACATGTTATGAATAAAGTACATTTCCAACTAAAATAACATGGCAAGATAGCTTAGATATTCCATTTGGAATTCCTTGACTGGATTAATTGGTATCACAATATGGCAGCGGTAAACATTATGTGATCATGTGACTAGACCCCAGAAACAATTATGCAGGAAACAAAGCATGTCCGTTTATAATTTATAAAAAACTGACAATGTTTGCAAAAATGCATTGGCACCGATGAAACATTTAATACTTGTATAACAGTTAAAATAGAATAATTTATTATTCTAATAATTTCCATAAAATAGAGGCTGTTTTCTCTTACAAATTTCTCCTGACATAAAACAATGCTTGATTTCTATTTTAGTAACAGTTGTGGTCTGGAGTCATCTTAGTGCTAACAAGGACACAAATATCACATAATGAGTAAAATACACAACACACGCATTTATCTACATTATGAAGACAGGCTAAGTTTACTGTTTTGATTGTATCTAATTTGTGCATGCAGGTAATTATCCATTCCCGGTTTTTATTGCAAGCCTAATTACACTAACTGAAGATTTCTGGTCATCACAGCTGCCATATTTTCTAGACATTCCTCCCACTTGACCATGTGTTCCTCTGTGTGACGTCGGCCTACTTGAGGGGCACTGGACTGAGGAGGGGACTGTCCAGGGAACCAGAATTTGAGTCTCCTTGGCGACTAGTGATGAAGTTCAGAAGGTCGATGCTAGTCGCTATGCCAAAGATCATGTTCTTTGTTAGCTCAATGCCACTTGTCTGGTCTGCAACAACAGATGCTGTCATTTATATGTCGATTTTGTTCAGTTTGTCCGGGTGTCCACTGAGCCATTAGCACTGAAAGTTATGGAATCAATGCTGCAATGATGCAAAGAAACAGTCATCACTCACTGAATTCAAAACGATAGAGTGGAAATTAAATGTTGAAGGTGCCTTGAGTTTTGGCAGGTAACTATGGTTTCAGATGATTTGTTTGGCTGATGTAGAGTTTGATCTGATCTGAGAGGTATTGGTGGTTTCATTATGCGGGGAGAGCACTAGACAAATAGTGTGGTTATTGTACATACAGGACAATATGTGAGAATCTGTAAATGAAGAGATATAAGTAGCCTACACACAAACACCAGTCACCTGCATAAACTACGTAAACTGTATAATGCCTCTCTGAAGTCATTTTTCACTCACTAGAAAGTCCTTTTAACTGTTAATCTGTTAATTTAATTGTTACTATTATTTTGAGTGTCAAATTTTTCAATATTACTTTTAAGGAATTGTTTTCTTTTTTTAAATTACAGCACAATGTTAAGTGGAGGACTGTTCATTATTTGACCTAATCTTGGATGGAATATGTTTTAAAGCAATAATTTAGTTGTAAGGATTTTTCCTATATAAAGAATTAGTTTGAGCACACACCCCACATTGCCGCGGTGGACCCCCACTGGCTGCCTGTAACAGTAGTCATCTTGGTGAACGTTAGTGTTTGCAACCTGCTGGTGGTATACCTGCAGACTATATAGCTTCGAACATGTTTAGACAGATGCTCTGTTTTGTATGATGTAGTCAGATACCGTGTTATATATGATGTAGTCAGATACTGTGTTTTGTATGATGTAGTCAGATACTGTGTTTTATATGATATACCAGGGTAGTCAGATACAGTGTTTTATATGATGTAGTCAGATACTGTGTTTTATATGATGTACCAAGGATAGTCAGATACGGTGTTTTGTATGATGTAGTCATATACTGTGTTTTATATGATGTACCAAGGGTAGTCAGATACGGTGTTTTGTATGATGTAGTCATATACTGTGTTTTATATGATGTACCAAGGGTAGTCAGATACGGTGTTTTGTATGATGTAGTCAGATACTGTGTTTTATATGATGTACCAAGGGTAGTCAGATACGGTGTTTTGTATGATGTAGTCAGATACTGTGTTTTATATGATGTACCAAGGATAGTCAGATACGGTGTTTTGTATGATGTAGTCATATACTGTGTTTTATATGATGTACCAAGGGTAGTCAGATACGGTGTTTTGTATGATGTAGTCAGATACTGTGTTTTACATGATGTACCAATGGTAGTCAGATACGGTGTTTTGTATGATGTAGTCAGATACTGTGTTTTATATGATGTTGCTGTCAGATACTGTCTTTTGTGTGATGATACTTAAGCTACGCTATTAGGTTAATATGTCATTTTATGCATTTAGCAACAGAATGTGTTCTATGAAGCTAAGTATCAGAAACTGCCCAGTGTCCACTGAAGTCCTCATGATTAATGGAGTTGGCCAGATAGGATGTTGGGCATACTCACTAGAAACTGACACTTGAAAATGAGTTTGGAGTCATCTTGGGCAGTCTAGCTAGATTGTAAGCACTCGCCAGACATTGGTTAAGCCATTTAACCAGTCATAAATCGTGTAACCTGTGTAGTAAAGTGGAACTGAATATGAAAACATGAACTAGGTATATACCCACAGGAATTGCAACATCTGTTTGTTTAAATAGTTACTATTAGTGTTTGTGACACTTATACTCTGGTTACCATTAATGTTTGTGACACTTACACTCTGGTTACCGTTAGTGTTTGTGACACTTACACTCTGGTAACCATTGGTGTTTGTGACACTTAAACTGTTGTTATTATTAGTGTTTGTGACACTTACACTGTTGTTAGTATTAGTGTTTGTGACACTTACACTGTTGTTACTGTTAGTGTTTGTGACACTTACACTGTTGTTACTATTAGTGTTTGTGACACTTACACTGTTGTTACTATTAGTGTTTGTGACACTTACACTGTTGTTACTATTAGTGTTTGACACTTACACTATTGTTACTATTAGTGTTTGTGACATTTACACTGTTGTTACCATTAGTGTTTGTGACACTTACACTGTTGTTACTATTAGTGTTTGACACTTACAATGTTGTTACTATTAGTGTTTGTGACACTTACACTGTTGTTACTATTAGTGTTTGTGACACTTACACTGTTGTTACTATTAGTGTTTGTGACACTTACACTGTTGTTACTATTCGTGTTTGACACTTACACTGTTGTTACTATTAGTGTTTGTGACACTTACACTGTTGTTACTATTAGTGTTTGTGACACTTACACTGTTGTTACTATTAGTGTTTGTGACACTTACACTGTTGTTACTATTAGTGTTTGTGACACTTACACTGTTGTTACTATTAGTGTTTGTGACACTTACACTGTTGTTACTATTAGTGTTTGTGACACTTACACTGTTGTTACTATTAGTGTTTGTGACACTTACACTGTTGTTACTATTAGTGTTTGTGACACTTACACTGTTGTTACTATTAGTGTTTGTGACACTTACACTGTTGTTACTATTAGCGTTTGTGACACTCACACTGTTGTTACTATTAGCGTTTGTGACACTTACACTGTTGTTACTATTAGTGTTTGTGACACTTACACTGTTGTTACTATTAGTGTTTGTGACACTTACACTGTTGTTACTATTAATGTTTGTGACACTTACACTGTTGTTACTATTAGTGTTTGTGACACTTACACTGTTGTTACTGTTAGTGTTTGTGACACTTACACTGTTGTTACTATTAGCGTTTGTGACACTTACACTGTTGTTACTATTAGTGTTTGTGACACTTACACTGTTGTTACTATTAGTGTTTGACACTTACACTGTTGTTACTATTCGTGTTTGACACTTACACTGTTGTTACTATTAGTGTTTGACACTTACACTGTTGTTACTATTCGTGTTTGACACTTACAATGTTGTTACTATTAGTGTTTGTGACACTTACACTGTTGTTACTATTAGTGTTTGTGACACTTACACTGTTGTTACTATTAGTGTTTGTGACACTTACACTGTTGTTACTATTCGTGTTTGACACTTACAATGTTGTTACTATTAGTGTTTGTGACACTTACACTGTTGTTACTATTAGTGTTTGTGACACTTACACTGTTGTTACTATTAGTGTTTGTGACACTTACACTGTTGTTACTATTAGTGTTTGTGACACTTACACTGTTGTTACTATTAGTGTTTGTGACACTTACACTGTTGTTACTATTAGTGTTTGTGACACTTACACTGTTGTTACTATTAGTGTTTGTGACACTTACACTGTTGTTACTATTAGTGTTTGTGACACTTACACTGTTGTTACTATTAGTGTTTGTGACACTTACACTGTTGTTACTATTAGCGTTTGTGACACTCACACTGTTGTTACTATTAGCGTTTGTGACACTTACACTGTTGTTACTATTAGTGTTTGTGACACTTACACTGTTGTTACTATTAGTGTTTGTGACACTTACACTGTTGTTACTATTAGTGTTTGTGACACTTACACTGTTGTTACTGTTAGTGTTTGTGACACTTACACTGTTGTTACTATTAGCGTTTGTGACACTTACACTGTTGTTACTATTAGCGTTTGTGACACTTACACTGTTGTTACTATTAGTGTTTGTGACACTTACACTGTTGTTACTATTAGTGTTTGTGACACTTACACTGTTGTTACTATTAGTGTTTGTGACACTTACACTGTTGTTACTATTAGTGTTTGTGACACTTACACTGTTGTTACTATTAGTGTTTGTGACACTTACACTGTTGTTACTATTAGTGTTTGTGACACTTACACTGTTGTTACTATTAGTGTTTGTGACACTTACACTGTTGTTACTATTAGTGTTTGTGACACTTACACTGTTGTTACTATTAGTGTTTGTGACACTTACACTGTTGTTACTATTAGTGTTTGTGACACTCACACTGTTGTTACTATTAGCGTTTGTGACACTTACACTGTTGTTACTATTAGTGTTTGTGACACTTACACTGTTGTTACTATTAGTGTTTGTGACACTTACACTGTTGTTACTATTAATGTTTGTGACACTTACACTGTTGTTACTATTAGTGTTTGTGACACTTACACTGTTGTTACTGTTAGTGTTTGTGACACTTACACTGTTGTTACTATTAGTGTTTGTGACACTTACACTGTTGTTACTATTAGTGTTTGTGACACTTACACTGTTGTTACTATTAGTGTTTGTGACACTTACACTGTTGTTACTGTTAGTGTTTGTGACACTTACACTGTTGTTACTATTAGCGTTTGTGACACTTACACTGTTGTTACTATTAGTGTTTGTGACACTTACACTGTTGTTACTATTAGTGTTTGTGACACTTACACTGTTGTTACTATTAATGTTTGTGACACTTACACTGTTGTTACTATTAGCGTTTGTGACACTTACACTGTTGTTACTATTAGTGTTTGTGACACTTACACTGGTGTTACTATTAGTGTGTGACACTTACATTGTTTGTTGTTACTATTAGTGTTTGTGACACTATGTTTTTGTTACTATTAGTGTTTGTGACACTTACACTGCCTCTGTTCATGCACAACCAGTACGTAGTGGTCTGTCTGGAGAATCCGTGACAGCCGACCTAGATTTGTGTCCAGTTTGACCTGCAAATATGACCATATCATAAGTCAGTAATTGCAAATATAAAGTCCAGTGGATATGGCTAACTTCTGCACAACAACAACACTGTGTTTGTACAGAACAACATATTTAAAAGGTTACCTACCGGGTACTATTGACAGATAGTAAAACAGCAAATAACACTCTATGCACCATGGTTTCTGACACTCTATGCACCATGGTTTCTGACACTCTATGCACCTTGGTTTCTGACACTCTATGCACCATGGTTTCTGACACTATATGCACCATGGTTTCTGACATTCTATGCACCATGGTTTCTGACACTATGCACCATGGTTTCTGACACTATGCACCATGGTTTCTGACACTCTATGCACCATGGTTTCTGACACTCTATGCACCATAGTGTC
The DNA here is from genome assembly GCA_025642075.2 of Ridgeia piscesae. Taxonomy (NCBI): domain Eukaryota; kingdom Metazoa; phylum Annelida; class Polychaeta; order Sabellida; family Siboglinidae; genus Ridgeia; species Ridgeia piscesae. Next base: position 290,723 of record JAODUO010000256.1, read on the forward strand.
TGGTGCCAAAAGGGATGACAACCATACAAAACCTTACAAAACATCATAACAATCACAAGAAGGAGTCGAAGACAAAGCTCCACTTGCCTGCTTGAACTGTTTATACACAACGGAACTGACAGGGTCGGTGACCTTTGCTTTGTTTCTCATCACCTGTGACATCAGCTTGGCAACTGTTGCCATGCCCATCACACTCCTGAAGCAACCACAAAGAAAACAAGGTTACACACGAAACAACCAAAGGGGTCATAAAAAAACTGGTTTATACGGGTAATGCATCATCACAAATCAGGAGCAGTGAACAGTTATGTCCATTACCCTTGGAATATCTCCTGCGCATTGTATGAAAGTTTAGCTGTTCTCATGTGCGACCTGCAAAAATGTGAGATACACGCCTGTCCCGCGATTCAATTCCAGGACAATGCCCTCAAGTTACAGAAATCACAATACAATTACCTACCTATTCATTCTCACAAATCACTGAGCAGTTGTGTCAATTAAAATATTTAACCACCTGAACTTTTCATCAACTTGACTGAGGTTATCTTCCTAGTTTTTCAAGTGAATCTGCCAAAGGACACCAAGACGGGTGTTCTACAGTGCCCAAGGATGGGGTAGGGTGGACGTTCATTTGACACTGAACATCAGAGTACTTACCAAATCCTACATAGTTCCTTTCCAAATGTAAAATTACAGAGGCAATATTTCGGCTTAAATTTCAACTGGGTCAAACAGAGTTATGTTGACATTAAGAATTTTTTTTTTAAATTGAAGAATAATGTTTTTAGAAAACTAGGTGTTTCATACAATTTATAACACCACAAGATGATCAGTTTATCAGATCATGCATTTAGTATTAAATATTTTATAAATTTTACTGTTACAAAAGTACTTCACATTACAGATTACACCATTAAACCGTAATTTTTAGAAGAGAAAAAGTCTCACCCTTCTTCATCAACGACAGGGACCTGGTCAAAGCCCTCCTTGGTGAGCAGATTCAGTGTCTCCTGAATGGTCACGGTTGACTGCACTGTGAGTGGAGCGTTCAGGTTGAGTGAACTCATCTTCATGTCCCACCACCTGTGTTACAATGGTACAAATGTTTAATAAGTAAAATGTCAAATAAGTATGTTCGAATATGTTATACCATTGGCTGAAGAAATTCCTTAAATTATTTGACACTGTTACTTGCTTTGGCATAGTAAGTTGGGGATATTAGGCAGCAGGTTAAACTGAAACAATTAATTTGTTTGTTTATAATAACAAATGCAACACAACATAATTTAATACAAGTAACATACACTTATTTATGTTGCTTATTGTGTTTATACATTTATAATGTTTATACATTTATAAATTCTACAATTCTCCCAGAATCACACAATAGTAATGTGCCTGCCATACTGATGGCAGTTGATCAGTGACATAAGGGGCACTTACCATTGTCGCGTCTCATTCAACTCTGGTTCGTCATAAAAGTCATGTGACCGCATCCACTCGTCACTGAGAAACTTCGTCCTGTGGTCGGTCACATGACGAACAAAACAAGCCGGTTACAAAGAACTGTTCAACATTCACACAATTCGAGATGGCAACATGAAAATCCGACTGGATATCTTCTTACCCTTCCACCTTTGTTATGAAAGGTGTACGGACAAGTTGCTCACATGGTACATGGAGGGCAGTGGCACAGTGGTTAGAACTGGACTCTCGGTCATGACAATCTGGGTTGTTGCTGATTCAAAACGTGGACAATTTGGGCCTGTCCATGCCGATCACAGTGTATTTGGGTGTACTGTTCAAAAGAACAGGTTTCTTGGGGTCAATGGGGTGCAGTGGGATGTACAGAGTGTAATCATGAGCAATACGTAGCATGCCATGTAACTATTTATCTTTATACAACCACCATTCTATATATCCAAACAGTACAGTCACGCGATTTGTAAATTTTTATCACAATGCTAAAAAGAATTATTATTGTTACTTTGTATACTATCTTGTAAATCTTACTACAGTTACTATGTGTTTTAGTTTGAAAAGGGCATAGCACCTAACAAGTCACGTGACTTCTGCTATGTGCCTTCAACAGCAGCAGCTCACTAACCACAAAATTGTCTTGTATTGTATCTTTCCCATAATATGTGGTACTAAGCAATAGTATTATTATGTTGCTGTTCTTGAATAAACATTCATTTATTCATTCATGATTCTGTGAGTGAATATCAGCTTAGGACCTCAGATCATGTATTCGTCGTTGATAACACAAGTGTTGGGTTGCTAGGAGAAGAGAAGACTCCCAGCTGACCGTTTGATCCTTTCACCAGCATCAACATCAACAGTGTCACATGACCACAAAGTGCGGCTCAGATGCTACTGTTGTAAGCTCGGTGAAGGTGTAATTGAAAAAAAACGAAGGATTCCGACAAGTCACTCTTCAAATATGAAAGAGACTTACATGTAGTTTCTGATGGAGTCGGGAAGAATTACAACGACCCTCTGACCTTCCTTTAGCCCGGCGTCCTTTGCTGCCTCGATCGCACAGTACATCGCAGAACCACTGCTGCCACCTAGCAATGACACTTTGTACTATTTAATGTACACTATTTATTTAAAAAAAACAATTGACCATCAACTTGAGATGTATTATAAACACAGTAGTAATTATTTCAACTTATTTACTGTCACCTGTCAGAGTTAGGCAGAACTACAGTGCCTTTTGTTATGTTAAGGAGGAATTCACATAAGCAACTGGTTCACACAATTTATGTGGTCACAATCGGAGGTTAACCAATAAAAATTATTATTATATATAATTGTGAGATTTGAGAATTGTGTTATTAATGTAAATACTAGTAATTATATTGTATTAAAATACACAAAAGAAACATGCTTAACATAACTGACACAAAGGTAGGATGAATTTTAAAGTTGTCAAAGACCTAGATAAATCAATCATTTCCTTACCATAAACTGTAGCTTGCTACTTTCAATTACAATACTACTTACAGAATTTTTTTTAAATCCCACATTTTTTATGGTTCTGCCTGCATAGCTCGGCCAATTAATGACCTACCACACAGGAGCCCCTCCTCCCGAATCAACCTGCGGGCCATGATGAAGGAAGCCTTATCTTCAGACTTGTACCATTTGTCAACTAACTGCAATGTAAACAGATATGCAAAATAACAGGTGACAGCTGTGTAGGATTTTTAAACATGTTTAACATTTAAATTTTTTTTACATTTACTAAATTATTTATTATTATTAACCACATGTATCCTTTTTTATGTATGCATTCATTTATCAGTATTATTGTTGTGGAATCATTTGCTAGACTGATTATTACATATCTAGACTACCGGTAATAGGTAATTTATTGATTTATTTACATCTTTATTTTTAGAAATGCTGTTATTTAATACCACATTAACTGTTGTTATTTATATACATACATATTTATTTTTATATTTTAAAACATTAGTATAGTTCTTATTGTATAAGATTTTCCTTTTTATATATTTTACAAGTAATAGTTATGTTGTGAACTGCCATGAACAATTATGGATGTGGTGCTATATGAAATTAAATATATTATTATTATTATTACACTAACATGGATAATTATTTACTGATCAGCTACAACATATTCAGGATTACACATGTGTCTTCACTCTCCAAACCAATGCAACCAAAATTCAATCTTACACATGAAGGTTTCATGTCCAAGTGTGGTAACTGCCAAATCAGATTTCTATACTCGACACAAATGCATAACTTGGTAAAATAAAGTGGTCCATGTGATCAGGTGTTGTGATCCTGTACCCTCAATATTTTCCGATATCCTGTGCCACATTTTATTAGCCAAAGATGGAGCACAAAAGCAAGTTTTTTGTAGAAAAAAGGATGCATAGTGTTTTGCAATGAATCCATTCATATGTTCCAGTCTCATTTTTATTTCTGACATCTGAATCAATGCTTAATAAAAACATAAGAGGCATATGACATTAATTTAATTTCAAGCAATTAATTAAACCCCACAACCTTTCAGTAGGATACACACTAGAAGCATGCTTGCACAAATAAATAAACAGACAACCAAAGCTGCTGTTTTAAATAAAGTAAATATTAGTAAAAATATATCGATACATGTAATACAAACACAGAATGAACTTGGTCAAGCCAGGTCAAGCTGACCACTTACCGATCTGTCACACACTGTCGGCACAAAGTCATAGCCAATGCCTTCCACCTCGTACATTGTCTTGTCCGTCTTGTTGATGTTTTCGGGAACAGCAATGATGGAGCCGAGAGGATCCACACCCACTATCTGTGACCAAAGCTTCACAATGTACTATCTGGCTGCAGATTAGCATTCCAAGATGCACCTTTAGATAGAAACTACTACGGTTTATGAGCCAGGCAAACCAGGATCCACCAGAGTCGCTTACAACTTGGGTCTTAAAATAGAGTATAAAAGTCGCATGTTTATTTATCTGTTCTGAATCAAACATAAATATATATCAATACAGAAGTCATATTTCTAATACCACATGTGAGGTGTGAATTAAATCAACTGAGTGCTGCCGACTGGACACAGAGGAATAAGTTTGACACTGTACATACATAACTAGTGATGCAACCCTGTGTGAAAGAGACGGATGACTGGATACTCACCTTGCAGTTTGGACATCTCTCTTTGATCTTGCGACTAACTCCTGTCATTGTGCCTCCAGTGCCCGCACCCAGCACAACCATGTCAACCTTGTCTACAAGTGTCACATAACCATGTCAACCTTGTCTACAAGTGTCACATAACCATGTCAACCTTGTCTACAAACCGTGTCAACCTTGTCTACAAGTGTCACATAACCATGTCAACCTTGTCTACAAGTGTCACATAACCATGTCAACCTTGTCCACAAGTGTCACACAACCGTGTCAACCTTATCTACAAGTGTCACATAACCGTGTCAACAGTACTTCTTTATAGAATATATATATATATATATATATATATATAAACATTAATTTTGTTGATATAATAAATAATAATATATTGTCAGCAATCAAATAAAAGGTTTCTCTATCACAAAGTCATTACTGGAAGGTATTCGCCATAAAGCCAGGACATATATAGCATCAAAACAATTCACTTCATTGAATATATCTCAAGGGTGGAACATTGGCAATGCATTGAGACGTCTAATATAGATGCTATTTAAGACAGAAATGTTATTACAGGAATCACTATATGCCAACATTACAATGACTGCGCTTTCGGACTATAGCTATTTAATTTGTATAAGTAATGTTTAACTGAATACATTATATATCTGATTTTGATTTTGATATTTTTATTATTGTTATTTCAAATACTGCACATTAATAAAATTATATTGAGTGTTGACGGTTCACTGGGTCAGCTTACCATCACAAGCCTGCAGTATTTCCTCTGCCGTGCCATCGTAGTGAGCCAGTGGGTTGCCAGGGTTACGGTACTGTAAACAAGGAGAACCACTCATAGATAGTAACACTTCTACAGCACCTATATCCTTGATAATTCAAGCTCAGAGGCACAAAAAACAAAATCATTTGATGTGATCATAAATGGGGACAGGCAAAAGTCGTCATAAGAGCTGGGAACCGCCACAAATTTATGGTGGAAAAGCAAAAGTCAGCTTTTCCAAATACACTACAAGCAGCTGGTGGCTGACCTCTGATAAAACAATGTCCAGTCACTAATTCACACCACCACCAACTGAAGGTTAACCTGTGGTACAAACTATATCCAACTACATAAATGATGGCTCACCAGTGATAATAAATAATAATAATAATAAAATCCAATATTTATATAGCGCCATAATCACACAGTGCTCTATGGCGCTTTACAGTACAACAACAACAATAATAATAATAATAATAATAAATCTACAGAAAAATTTAAACATTAGAATATTCAGTTAAATAATTTAAAAGCTAAACAACAAATAGTCGTAAATTGAATTAAACAGTAAAAAAACAATTATATATAACGATAATAAACCTAAACAGTATAGGTGCAATAAATAATTAAGTAATATATTACATAAAAACTATTAAATAATAATATTAACAAATATTTATGTATAATTAGGTGGGATTAAAACTAGTAAGATTGCGGATAAAATATACATTCATGGCTGGCTCACCAGTGATAAAACATTCTCCATCCAAACAACATTCACCCACATACTGACAGATGGCCATGGTAAGACATTCCCTAACCCAACAACAGTCTATACTTCTCTTATCCTTGGGAACCACTGCTGCAGTTCACAGTATCCATCTACAGCATGTGGACAGTGGCAGTGATACTCTAGTGCGAGGGAGATTTGCAGGTGTCACAATCAGAAGGGTGTAAGCACTCACCTGGTCTAGAATGATTGAGTTTGGGATCTCATCGAGGAGTCGTTGGGCTACACTAATATGAGACTCGGGTGAGTCGAAGCTGGCACTCGTTGGCGTACGCACGATCTCTGCACCTAAAGCTCTCAGGATGTCCACCTACAAACACCATCTATCTGCCATGACACAACAGCAAACATATGAACGTAAAATACCAACTACATTGTTATGATGTTGTATTCTATGCTGTTAAGAGCCTGGCAGGAGGTTTCAAGTGACTGGAAAGTTTTAAAAGTTAACATAATAATCCAACACAATTTGTTTTTAAATTAAATATGCATTGTGTGTGTTGTATTGTGTGTGTGGTGTGTGTGGTGTGTGTGGTGTGTGTGGTGTGTGTGATGTGTGTGGTGTGAGGGTGTGTGTGGTGTGTGTATGAGTATGTGTGTGAGTGCACACACACGCACGCACGCACGCACGCACGCACGCACGCACACATGCACACACACACACATACACAGCATGCGTACTTGTAAACTAACAACAATCAAGCTAGTTTGTATGTTTGTGTGTGAATTATGTGAATATGAATTGTTTTCTTCCTGTTTTGTAACTCAGTTACAACACTGTCGACAAGTCACTGATACATCTCAGAAGAAAGCTAGTAACCCTCAGTGCATGAAACAATGAAATAAAGGACGCACTGATGAATGCTGAACCAATGAAGCCACCTGTTCTGACTTGTTCTCACAACTGACTAAGCTGTTTCAATGTCTGAATACACCTGCTTAATGTGCAACGATAGGAAATCTTAAGTATAAAGCACGGAGTCTTGCTAATCCTAGGGGAAGTATCAGGCTTAAGTGCCATTGATATTGTGCAACAGTTAAGCCTGTGTCACAGTAAGAAGGAATTCTGACACATGTTTTCAGTACAATTTCGTTGAGAGTTGCACCCACATAAAACATGGTAAGGGTACAACTGCAATCCAGCACTATGCAAGTAAACTCTGGCATATTCCTTTATTTACAATGCAGCTCAGTGCCAGACAAACAAATCACGAGTTGGCAGCTGGGTGTGCTGACATTAAGGAGAATAAGCTGGGCTAATGGAGAGTCACTTTATTAGACAACTTAGTTTAGCTGACCAAGAAAAGTGGTAGACAACTTAGTTTAGAATCAATTTATTTATTTGTGTAATATATATATATATATATATATATATATATATATATATCTTGTATGCATCTAAAATATGCATGTATATATAGTTTTTTTTATATACTATACTATAATATAGATGCGCATATATCAATATATTGCATATGCTTATATGTGTATAAGCTTGAGTATACCAGTGTAAACGTAATGTTTTATTATTATTATTGCTATTACCCCGGTACTTGTATTAATTGTAAACATCCGATGTTCAATATTACAGAGGTGGCTGCAACATATTCAGTGTCTTAGTGAGAGTCTCCCCGATCTTTAGTTCTTTCACTTGTATTTTGATTGTGTTATACATTGAAATGGTTAAAATAAATGAGTCTGAAAAGTATTGTATCGTTGTACTCTATTTACTGCAACAACTACTACAACTACAACTACAACTACAACTACTACTACTACTACTACTACAACTACTACTACTACTACTACTACTACTACTACTACTACTACTTCTACTACTACTACTACTTCTACTACTACAACTACTTCTACTACAACTACAACTACAACTACAACTACAACTACAACTACAACTACAACTACAACTACTACTACTACTACTACTACTACTACTTCTACTACTACTTCTACTACTACTACTACTACTACTACTACTACAACTACTTCTACTACAACTACAACTACAACTACAACTACAACTACAACTACAACTACAACTACAACTACAACTACAACTACAACTACAACTACAACTACTACTCCTGGGGCTGATGCTGTTAAAAACCTCTCTCCAGAGTTCTCTGCCCTAGGTCCTTCTCTCAAACTATACTTCCAGGTATGTCCCATGTACCTGATGTCTGCCTGGGGGTCCCTACGCCAAGTGGTCTTTGGCCAGCATCTTATTTACTCCCCTTGGGGGTTCTGTCTGCCTGACGATGGTGCCTGAAGCCAGTTACCAACCAATTCCCATCTTCTTCACCGGATTAAATTTATGTTGGCAGTTTGTGTGACCTCGTCTACCAAGCTGTGTTGCTGATGGTGTTTAGCACCAGATCTGGGTGGTTCTTATTGGGCGGCTAAACTACACTGTCTACCACAGATAAGTTGACTTAGAGGAGACAGGAGATGATGTCAGACATAGTGGGACAGGCCAGGAACACGTGTGGGGCAAATAAGTAAAACAGACGGTCTTTTAGATTAATTTCATTCTGTAAACTAATGAGTTACTGCTCCAAAACGACCCTTACCTTCTCCAAGCTCATCTTCTCTGGCATCACAATCACACATCTGTACCCTTTGACAGCGGCAGCCAGAGCCAGGCCAATTCCTGCAGACAACATGCACGCGTGTCAGAATGACCAACACCAGTGATAAGTCAGAGGTAAAATTAAGTAACCTCATGAACAACTAATTTACGTCCATCCAATGTATGTGATGGTGTCATCCCACTAACTTCCGTGTCTCTAGCCCTCCTCCCAGTATTCCCCTGAAGTGTGAGAACTGAGTGCCAGTAGCTACCTCTGTTCAGTATTCAGTTGATTTAACACACCCCCTCTTTGTAAATACTTCTAGTTACGTGTGGGGTCAATCATTTTAGGCTGTTTGTGATTTTTACACATTAATTAATTGTGCGGTGTGGAAAGGTCACTTTTCTACAACATAAAGTAAATCCTCTACATAAAGCGATCGGAGCTGAGCAAAATTCACATGGACTGGAATACATGCTGTGTGACCATGGAGCATAGTCACACCTCATTGGACACAACCATTTAAGTAATTTCATTGACTTTTCTTGCAACTAATCAACTTTGATAACAGCGTGTAATCTTCTCTCATAACAACATTAATGCATTGAACACTGTTTTATTTTATATTACCATTTAATGACTATTTCCCTACGTTCTCTTAATGGCTGGTTCTGTGTATGACAACTAAAAGAGGGTTTTACGATTTCCCATCCAATAAAAAAAGTTTGACATCCCTTGGATGTGCAACAAACACGACTATTTTGTATTTAAATCAGGTACCGAAAATTAAGGTGAGGCAGAATATTAGTAGTGTTGACAAAAGGATAAGTACCCAGGGGTAGTCCCTTTAGCCCCCCCACCCCGTTAGTATCCCAGAAGATCCCCGGGAACTACTGAGACATGGGCACAAAATCTATGATATGAACCATGAGATTAATAAAAACCGTTTATATATGCAGCCTGCATATATATATATATATATATATATATATATATATTATATATATACATGTATATATAAGCTGTATCTATAAAGGGATATATATATATATATATATGTGTGTGTGTGTGTAGGTGGCACGTTTTGTAAAAATAAAGGCCCTACTTTTCTCCCCAAGGGTGGTATCCCTGATAGCCTGACACACGTACCTGTGTTTCCTGACGTTGGCTCAATGAGGACACTTCCAGGTTTGAGTCTGCCACTTGCCTCAGCATCCTCCACCATCCGCAGCCCAATGCGGTCTTTTATACTGCCTCCAGCATTGAAGAACTCACACTTGGCCACTGCGTACAATACACAGAACTCTTACTTTCCCAGTACCACACAACGAACCCCTACTGATCAGTGGTTCTTGGATCAATGACAGAAAAGACATGTAATATAGGAAGATTATGATTTATGAACAATCAATTTGTGTACCTCTGGGTAAACCTTAGACTGGTAGGACCCCTCGACCAAAACGAATATGTATTATTTATATCCGGGAGCTGTGGATGAACCTCCCCCTGCAAGTCTGACATCCAAGATGCGAATCTTCTAATCTAGGAAGAAAAACTTAACACACATTTGCTAGGTCAATTACAGTTAGTTGAAATGCCCACGAGACAATTGGCGGAGAGGTTACCTACTACTGTTATTACTATTACCATTACATAGTACAAATGCACACATCCATGCATGCATCCACGTGTGCCCGCATTCATGCATGCATGCATACAAACACACACTCAGTACAGACTTGACTCACATATTTCACACTGCAGACCAGCACTGGCACCGATCTTATTAATTCGGACGAGAGGCGTCTCCCCAATCGCCTGCAAGATGTTGGGCAACACCGACAGGTTCAGCTCGCTGTAAATAAATACAGTTTAAGACACACTTACCCTGCGTATTTATTTTAAAAATTACAATGTTCCGTTATGACAATTTCATGTGGTAATTATGTTAGTCTGGGTTAGTCATGCTCAACCTTTTGGCAAAAACAATTAGTGGTGTTAAACAAAAGCTCACATCAAACTGGTTGTGACCACAGCTTTATGCAGAGACCCATCCACCCGTCATTTGGACGGGTAAAAACCATTGTGGATGGGTGGTGGACAGGTAAAAAAGAAGGAGCAAAAAAGGTGTTCCAAAACCGTAGATAATAGTTATGCCTTATAAGTGAGTGTAAATGGTGTCACATGTGTGTTTGTAGTCCATTTCAGGTCATCAGACATATTTTAAAATAACTGGCTTAACAGTTAACATCCATGTGTCCACCAAAACATGTGTGACTGGCAATAATTTGGTCTTGCATAAAGCCATAGTTGTGACTAAAATAAAAATAAGAACCTGGAACAAATAAAGCGTTTTGATTTCTCTGAAACACACACCTCTTGTGGTGCAAGTGCGGAGAGTCCTCAATAGATGTCACTCCAAGCTTGTACGTACACCGGCTTGGTAGGTCTGGTCGCATCCATTTCGTTGAATTACAATTAGCCATCTTTGAATACTTTAAAATGAGCGACTGCCTCTGGAAAAGAAACACAAATGAAAACTAATTGACCAAGTGCAACTGTGGGCTGCTTTAACAGCAAATGGTGATTTATAACATGCGAATTTAAAACTACTGTCTCCCTATTCTTCCTGCTAACACATTTTATGAAAGTCATACATATCTTTTCATCCCACACAGGTACAATCCCATAGCATAGTGGACTTAAGTCACTTAACTAGATGACTGAGAGGATTTCTAATTAAGCCACTAAGTAAATACTAATTACTTCCGACTCACGATGACACAGCTATTTTGACAATGTCTCCAAGGGTTGACTAAACAGTTTGGTGCTATTGACAACCTGACAGGTGTCACTATTGTGCACAGGATAATGTTTATGGTGATACATATTATTAGAATATATACCGGTATATGACATTCACTTGTTGCATAATAATGATGAGTCTATCCATGACAGATTGCTGTATTGCGAGTATCAGTCACTATTTTTGTTATCAATCACAGCAATCAGTCACCATTTTGGGCTGTAGCGTTAGTAAGTTTGTTAATATACTATATTCTGACTTGTCTCAGTCACAGCCATTAGTCAACAGTCTGTGTTATAGCCATTAGTGTGTTATATGAGCTGTTTGTCGGAAAATAGCTCAGATGAGCTAATGTTATCAATTCACATGTAAACCGACGTTAAATAAAGCTTCTTGTATCTTGTATCTTGTATCTTGTATCTTGTTTCTTCTTCGTCTTCTTCCATATACTGGACTGGGCCCTTTCAGTGTTTTAAAAGTCCAATCGAAGCTTGGTTTTTACTTTTAACCATTTTAAGTCATCCTTCACCATTCCTTTGTTGTTTTGTTATGTTGCAGCCATTGTGGTCATATGTGTAAATTTTGTTTAAGTAATGTTTAGATAGCTAGTCTGTCATTCTTTGTTATTTGTTATTTCTTGGTTATTGCATATTCAGGCAGTGTGAATAAACACTGTATATTTTATTATGCTTACATTGCTTGAATTCAACTGATTTGGGGACACACACACACAAATACACACACACACACACACACACACACAGACACACACACACACACACACACACACACACACACACACACACACACACACAAACACACACACACACACACACACACACACACACACACACTACATATTATTATATTAATAATTGTAATATTTATCAAACCTGTGTAATATTTTATATTATTCATTTGTGATTCATTAATGGTTTTTTTTATAAAGTACCGGATAGATTCTTTTATAGCAAAATAAAAAGCTACTACAGGCTAATCTGCAGTATATATCAGTCCACACATGTTAATACGCCGTATTGTAAATAGTCATTGCAAATATCAACAAATATTTTCACGTTGCCCTGCAGTTTCAGGTCTCTAAAATTATATCCAAAAACAGTAAAACATACCTAAGTGAACAGCCCACTTCCGTGCCATAGATAATGATGCCATTATATTTAGGGACATGCCATAACCTTGAAAACCAAATTTATCAAGTAATAATCCTGTCATAAAAACTGAAATATGGAGACCTAGTTCAAATTACCAGGTACATGCATTAGTTAGTCTGAATGTAGACATGATTTCACCACACCCATCAGACCTTTCCTTGTACTAACGAGACAGACAAACAGCTGGTAGTGAATGGTGCACATGTCCAGAGAGACTATAGACACGACAGTTTAAACCCACTCTGCCAAAATACCCACAGTTAGTGTAAAAACAAATGTCAATAAAACCATGCAGGACTATACCTACCTCAAGCTGCTGTTTTTCTTCATTATTATTTTCCATAGTTAACATTGATTTCCTTTGTAATGTTCAGCAGGAACCTGACATAACCTGTACTTGAACAATGTGACTGCGAAATGAGAGTTGTGTGTGACATTGACCCTGTCTAAAGTACACGCTGGCACAAGGTTTCTGAGGACAGCGGCACTGAACCAGATGTAGGAATCATGAGAGCTCCTGTTTGCAATTGTTTTCCTTTCTCAGAACTTACACCTTTTGACACAAGGATGTATCACAGGCCACAGGCACCCAGGTGTGTTGTCATAAAATACTGTAAAAAATACTGTAACTAGCATCATCAGGATTAAATACAATATGTGTAAATCTAGCACTGTCTAGGTGATCTACGTGAATCACACTGTAAAATGTCACACTGTGTTGCATCATAAAATTCACCAGTAATGTAAAAATATAGCTTTATGTGGAGACCCATCCACCATCATTTAGATGTAGGGGAGAAATATGGGTGGAAGGGTAACAAATTAAGGAGCACATGTTTTCTCCAAAAATCATAGATATTGTCTGTTATGCCTTAGAAATGTATGTAAATGGTGTCACATGTGTGTTTGTAGTCCATTTCAGGTCAAAAAACACATTTAAAGTTTGTAAACTGGCTTAACAGTTGACATCCACGTGTCCGCTAAAAATGTGTGACTGGCAAAAATGTGATCCTACATAAACCTCTGTGTATAAATACTAATTATGTTTTTTTAAAGAAAGCATGGCCAACTCAGGAACAAGAGTTAAAACAAAACTTGATATGTTAAAAGAGGAATGCATATGCATGACTGTTTGACTCCACCAGGAGTGTTGGCCAGTATACCGACAAGACATGACAATGATTGTGCAATTAAATTTTTATGTCATCGTTACGTACAACTCTGACAAATGGTGGTTTAACAACATGATCAATAATATATATTACCCACAGCCACTGACACAATGTGTTTCGCCAGCTGTGTGCAGTAGCAAGACAAAAGACAGGCAACAAATCTTGATAGATCAATTGTTAAATGAGTTTAAATTGAAACCTAACCTGACCCATTTCCAATATACATCCACAATTCCAGTTACTATAAATTATATAGCAATGCACTAATGTAGAGAAAACAGTATGTGTTAGACTGAATCTACAGCACGTACGGCTGTAGAGTATCATACAATAACAATGTTGGAAACAGACCAATCAAAACCCATGCCTATACTTAGTCTTAATTATATAATCGAAGTATCTACGCGTACAGTACGTGAGCCGTATCTTTAGACCCGTGGCCTAACCGTACGTGAGGATGCGCGCGTATCCTCATTTTCTATTCTGCGCAAGCATGCTGCATCCGTATCGTCGCATCGGTACGACGGAATTACACGAGGGAGCGATTTTTTTCGACATTGTTAGATTTACTGACTTCCATAGGGCTATATATATGTCAACTTGCGAAAAAAATAACACGCACAAAATAGGCATGCGCGGAAAAACTCACGTCCTTTTATATTTGTTTGCTAAAGATATACGGCATGCACGCGCAAAACAATCACCTAGGCCTACTTTTAGATCTGAGTGCTAAAGATACGACAATAGAGCTTATGTATATAAACATGCATGTGTGGGGAAACTTTTGGAACTGACAGCTACTAAAGATAAGGCTCAAGTATAGAAATCATGAGCATGCGCTTATCGAATGCCGTACCTTAGATAAACGATGCTAAAAATACAGCTCATGTAACCGAAAATAAAAGCATACGCATGCGCAGTATGAATGCCGTACTTTTAGACTGGCGGCCTAAATGTACGGCTCACGTACGCGTAGCCACTGCCTTATATAATTGCCATAGCAGATGACTCAATCAAATTCTATGGTCAACATGCAGGTATTCATTTTCCAAAGGACAGTTAAAGGACAGACAAAAAGTCCATATGTATGCATAAAATACAATAAAACAGTACAATACATTAAATAATTATGAGGTACAAATAAATAAAATTAGTAAAGAGTACTCTTTAATTTTATGAGCTCTTTATTTTTTTATTATTATTAAAAATGGGGTACAGTACAAATACCATGTATACAGCTGGAATGTCCAGTATTAGTATTATCATATAACTTCCAAAATGCATATCCGATCGGTACGGAAGAAGTTGTTTTAGAATGACAAAGACGGCATTAGGGAGGTCAGATGGATTTTCCACACCTTCTGACAACATGTGGAGACAGGGGTCTGTGTTTAGTGGCCGTAGCTTATTATCACGCAACACACCTGTTCGTGTATAATTTCTCTTATGTTGTTATAATGTCAATCCACAATTCTGCGCTGATGACTGATTTTTCGGCTGTGTCTGAAAGGGGTTAATGATTTTTTCTCACAGTGTCGTATTTTGGTTTTCACTGTTTATGCCTGCAGCCATATTGGATCACGTTGACAGGCCCCATTTTTCAAAATTGTTTGCAAGATCATGTTAATGAGTACGGCCATTTTGAAAAGTTACAAACAAAGAAGAAAGATAAATTAATGTGATCATACAAATATCATGATAATCCGTCGATAAAATGTTGTAGTAATTAGGCAGTTAAAATGGCCTGTTTTACAATGTTTTGTAACTATTTTTTAGTTGGATTCAGCATAATTCATATGCAGAAGCCAGAAATCTAAAGAATTGTGTGGATGATAATGATTACAGTGATAGCTTACCAAATGATAGCACAAACGTGCACAAGGTCGGTTTATAGCGCCCCCTAGCTGTCTCAAAAAATATCGCCATTTTGCCTTGATTCCTGTGCGTGCAAAGCATTGTGGTATACAAAGCCCTCGGATACCGACATGATCGACAGCGGGTGTATCATTAATAGTTAGCAAGTACCTATGCCTTGACTTGCACGGCTGTGCAAACTAATTAGTTACTGCCATGTTTAACGTAGCTATAATTTATATTAGTCTGTTTATTGGTATTATTGTATTATTTTCCCTTTTTTATTTATTTAGCATAAATTATTGTTTGTACTTTTGGGTGTTGGTTAGGCCACATTAAATTATTATAATTTATCATTATTATAATCTTTATCAAATAAAACAATTGATGTTTCATTAATATTTCATCCATAATATTATGTACTTGAAGGAAGCAGCACTGCATTTTGATTAATTACTATTATCAGAAGAAAATAATAAAACCAATGCTAAAGATTTATCAACAAGGTCAAATCTGTCAGCTAGAAGTGTCGGAAATTAATGTTTATAATTTAAAATTTCATAAAATTAACGTTTCGTTAATAATTTTTATTTCATCTACGTACACGAAACAAGCACCACTGCACTTCAAATTAGTGATTATGACCAAAGTAAAATAAAATACAAAATATGTGCATGGTTTATAGCCAGAGTTACATTGATTAGCAAGCCGTCAGAAAACGTCATGATGATGTAATTCGTAACTTTACACATCTGTATTGTAGTTTGCTTAATAGTTCACTTAAATACACGAAACAGCTACCATTAGACATCTTACAGTGACTACTATCAGGGAACATTAACAACAACAAATTTTACAAGAACATTTTGGTCCGACCACTATGCCCTCTGCCACCATTCTGGGAGTGGGACTGGGTCGAACACGCGCGGGCTCGTAGTAAACAAACTACCATCCGGTTAATTCTAGCCCAAAAAATAATTTATCCTGCCAGAGTTAACGCATCCCAACAAGTAACGTTGTTGGGATGTGCGTATTTATTAATATCACGACGCAATACATAGCTATATTCACTCACCCGTACGTGTCTGTCACGATTTAACTAAATAGCGTACAATATGTCCTCAACGTGGTTCGCGTTCTGACGTACGTGGACACCGGCTTCGCATGAATGGACTACTTCCACTGCCAGAAACTATGCACTATTTTTGATCGGGGACGTCTGGCATGGCTCAGCCGGTCCAGTTGCGTCTACGAAAGGGGGCCGGACCGAAGCGTGCTCTTGCGTTTTCCCATGAATGTGGTCCTGATTAATTATATTGAAACGTTGGTGTATGTTTATGACTTGGCTAAGTCCAGCTGAGCAATAATTTTAAAACATAATGTTCATTATTACTTACAAGTTGTAGTAGCAATGCGGAAAGATGTTTGGCGGTAATTTAGCCACGCGGCCCCCCATGAGCGTATTGATACTGATACATGTTAACAGGCGTCATTGAGACTTCCGTGAAGCTGGCATAATCTATAGTCCTATAATGCAACAATCGTTATAACAGTATATGGTGCAATATGTATCAGTACATATAATCATGAGTACGAAATAATTCAAAATATCAAAGAATATAATGTAGTACTCACAGCCTGCCGAATACTGCGTTGCATGCATAGCCTAGGTCTAGGACAGGTACGTCATGGTTGAATGCATAATTATATACGGGGCCAATTATATAACATGAAACTGAAATGAAGTCGCGTACCTGGATTTTTACTTTTTGTTAACATGTCGACAATTATGGGAGTGTGCCAGTGTTCTTTTCAGCATTCGGTGTACAAGAGAAATATTGCTGGATCTCATACAGATTTACCATTTTAACTGCGTTAACGTGCGGTCGCATTCCGATTAATTGTAATAGTATTCTGTTCAATGTTAATTCACATGAATTGATAAAAAGAACTTAAAATTTATTTAGAGGAATATTGTGTTCAATGTGTAATTAATTCTCACAAACATTGGATGAATAATTTTAATTTCACAGAAAACACGCAAACGAATTTTTAGTTTCTTAATTAAGTAATTTAATACTTTAATACTAATTCTAGATAGACTGCAGGAATACAAGAGGAATATAACCTAATACCCAGACAGCTCAAACCCATCGGACCGATGTCGGGCTATGTCGACAACGATATCGGCCCGATGTCGGGCCGATATTGGCAATAGGGCGGCCGATGTTCACCCGATATTGCCGACATCGGCTTGCACATCGGCTCGATGTTAGCTCAATGTCGGAAGCCGATATCCAGCCGATGTATGCCCGATATACTGCCGAATAGTATTTGTACTTTAATATAATGCTAACTAAATTGCCAATGCATGCACTCTCTTTCATACTCTATCGATCCTCTCTTGAATGGCATGCTGTGACGCTAAACAAGTTCTGAAGATAAAATGTCATTCTTTATTTCAACAACACATTGATATAAATTATGTAAAAACGTGTATGACAAGAAAAGGGGTACAGTGTATAAATAATAACAGTTCAGGCCAAGCGCCAAACGTTTTGTACCAATAAAATCAATAATGTCATCTTTGAAATCAACATAATTAATTAATATTGTGTTATTTGAAGTGACTGGCAAACAGGCTATCTAGAATTGTAGATAAAATACCAAGCCTGTAGGCAATTAGGTGTTGCTTAATTGTTTTGCTAGTCGTCTAATCTTCACCTTAGGGCTAGTTACCCATCTCGTCTAGTAACCCATGTGGATACTCATAGTCACCAGAGGGCACTAGTGTGTAAAACCAAGCCCAGCTGGACAAAGTGGGCAACCTGTTAGGTACATGTATGTCATGGGCCAGCGACCAGTCAACACCTAGTATCAGGACGGGACCCAGTAGTAAATTATCACCAGTGGCCTGGGAAGATTTTTTTGTTGCATTTACATTATTAGTGTTATGTATGTGTTAAGTTTCTTGTATTACATGATAGTTCATACTGTTATATTTGGGTATATATCATCACGCTACACATATAACTAAATGTCATACTTTATACGTTGGGAAGATGGGCGTGGTGTGTGTGCATGTGTGTGTGTGTGTGTGTGTGTGTGTGTGTGTGTGTGTGTGTGTGTGTGTGTGTGTGTGTGTGTGTGTGTGTGTGTGTGTGTGTGTGTGTGTGTGTGTGTGTGTGTGTGTGTGTGTGTGTGTGTGTGTGTGTGTGTGTGTGTGTGTGTGTGTGTGTGTGTGTGTGTGTGTGTGTGTGTGTGTGTGTGTGTGTGTGTGTGTGTGTGTGTTGTTGTATGTCTCTCTCTCTCTCTCTCTCTCTTCTCTTTTCTCTCTCTCTTCTCTCTGTCTCTCTGTTTCTATGTCTCTGTTCTCTGTCTCTGTCTCTCTGTCTCTCTGTCTCTCTGTCTCTCTGTCTCTCTGTCTCTGCTCTGTCTCTCTGTCTCTCTGTCTCTCGTGTGTTTTTTTTTGTGTGTGTGTGTGTGTGTGTGTGGGGGGGGTGGGTGTGTGTGTGTGTGTGTGTGTGTGTGTGTGTGTGTGTGTGTGTGTGTGTGTGTGTGTGTGTGTGTCTCTCTCTCTCTCTCTCTCTCTCTCTCTCTCTCTCTCTCTCTCGTGTGTGTGTGTGTGTGTGTGTGTGTGTGTGTGTGTGTGTGTGTGTGTGTGTGTGTGTGTGTGTGTGTGTGTGTGTGTGTGTGTGTGTGTGTGTGTGTGTGTGTGTGTGTGTGTGTGTGTGTGTGTGTGTGTGTGTGTTGTATGTATGTATGTATGTATGTTAAAAATAATAATTACGTGGTTGTACTACGACAGATATCTTTCAAGTACTTCATATTTTATCAACACCAGACATTTTGCGTTATTTTGGATAGGACATTTAAGGTAATATCGATTCAGTGTTGTGTTTGGCAGGTTCACACCCTGCTGGTGTTCCTTAGGCAAACATTACATGTTATGTGCACACACATTGATTCTATTTAATAAGTTGTAACATCTCAGAAATGCATCGAACTATAATCAAGTTTGTGTATGTATATATGCAGGAATATTAATGCTTTCTTCATAAATGGCCTGCACCTTAGTTGCCAAACAATGATAATATCAATTGAATTGCAGATCCTAATTTTAGAAGACTGCTGTTTACCATATTCAGCTGAAAATGTATTTGGAAAAACTTACAGTTATATGCCTTTGCTATATTTAATATGCACGATTTTTAGTTGGTGTGTTTTTCACTTATTCCATGTAACCATGAGAACTGTTGCATATGTAGTTTTACATCTGAACTAACTACGGCAATCTATTTTTGGAAAATGTGTTATGCAAACAACTTAATTTCCAACATTTTGAGACACAAATTGCGCTCCGATTTGTGCCAGTCGCAAGCGCAGCGGTGCATATGTCACTGCGCCGTGCACGTTGAATGAGCGATCGATAAACAGTTTGTATATGCCGACTGCGCTGTCTTTTTGACATCAAAAGTCTACTAAGACGCACTGTTTATAAAACATAAATATCCGCAAGATTATGTCAAATGATTGAATTAACAAAATTAAGTATCAAATGTTGGCAAAGATGCAGTTATAATGTTAAAATTGAGGTGGGTCCGAATTCTGCATATAAGTTTCCATTTACGGACTTGCATAGCATGCGTTGCAAGTTGAGCCAAGTGACTTTGCCGCCATTGGAACGGGTAAAATATGCTCAGATCACTTGTGCCATTATAACCCGTTATTACGCCGTGCAAATAAGTGCTTGCACTTTTGGTGTCCTCTGTGTTAATATAATAATATTTTATATATATATATATATATACATATATATATATATATATGTACATATTATATGACATATATATATATATATTGTTTAGTGACATTGCCTACGACTTCATGATAGTGTAGCTTGTGGGTATATATATTATTATAGCCGGTGGCTATAAAATAAACTCGGGAAGTATACGTCATACGATCCTTAAATGTTTCGTTGGTCTAACTTGATATGCATTTCAATCAGCCGTTTCATGTATAAATGCAAATGGCAGTTCAACTTCAACGCGCTTTGGCCTGTGACTTTGTTCATTTGTTGTGCATTATGCCCCAGTAGGGGTTTTGCACTACAAAATATCAGAATCAGAATGATGACAGATGACATCACGTTTCTCATGAAGTCAAGGACGCAAATATCCCGACGTGCGTCATATAGGACTATAGAAACAACAATAATTGAACAGTATGCCATCAATGCAATAGGCGGCGACACTGCACTCTCTCCGTGCGATCAAAAAGGCAAACCCGTCGCATTTTCCTTCGGTCGGCAGGAAAGATTCAAAATGGCTGCCAGTGATGCTACCGGGGACGATTCCCTGTACCCTATTGCTGTTTTGATTGACGAATTGAGGAATGAAGATGTACAGGTATGTCGAATGTATCAGACATTACGTCTGCAATTTATTAGGGCATAATATACAACATTGACTGTAATACCGCGGCCTGTAGGGACATGTTTGATGCGTCCTATCCAATGTTTATCATTTGACTGACGTTGGATTCTGTTCTAATTCTAGGAATGTCGGTTATCTAGCTAATTTCTAAAATTCTAGTTGACAGTCCTGCTTTTGAGGGGGGTTTCTGTTTTAGTCTTAACTTTTGGTGTGAAGTTTACTATAACGTTGACTTCATAGTTGACCTGGTGCCGATGAGTCTGTCAATGTAGACCTCGAATTCAATCGTCCGTCCGTCGTTGGTGACCGGCGATGACGGTAGTGCAAGAATCAGTGTTGAACGTATAACAATCCAAAGACACATAACTCGTCAGAATAGAACTCAACAGAACATCCGCGACATACAGTTATGCGGCACCATGTCTAAAAGACGAACTTCGCAAGCCTCCTTTTTTGTAGTGTTTATGCCACAGACAGGCATTTTATTAAGTTAATTATATAGGCCACTTTTTGGTAATTCCTGGTCAAATCAATCTCCAAAAACATGAATTTGGTTTTGATTCTTCACTTTTCTGTTATTTTCATCAACCAACTGTATCCACATTGTTCTGTCTGCCAATTCTTCTGAATATCTGCTTAGAATGCAGCCATTCCTGACACCCCGCCCCATTGCATTCTAGATCTAACTCTTCCTTCTACCAAAGGATTCTGCTTTCCTGGCTAACTGTTCTTCCCCCTTTCTCTACATACCTCCCAATTTAATCTCGCTACTAGCTTTTTTTTTTAAACTCTTAACACCAACTTTCTCTCTCAGGTCTTCCATTCTTTATTACTTTTCTGTAACGGAATTGCAATGCAGTGTCACATGTGCAAGGTACATTTTCACAGTGCCTATCTCCCTTCACTTTCCTCCATGCATTTAACCCTGTTTGAAAAAAATATACAGCAATTTAAGCGAACTATTTATTATAGTTGTTGTCTTTATTGATTTGGTGGTATTGGTGTTCACCTGTGAATTGGTGGGCATGAGGTTATAATCAGAGGAAATTATTTCCAGAATTTTTCGTCTTAACTCCACAAATGAGTGGTGTGGGAGTCTTGTGGGAACCCGTCTACTACAAAACAAATCATATAGTCATCAAGTAATGTTGATAAAAACAACTCAGTAAATTGAATGTTTTTGCTAGAATGTTTGTTAACAAAAAATAATTTTGAACTGCCTTCTCAATGTATTTGTATTTAAATACTTTTCAATGAGCCTACCTCCTTGTTAATACTTTATAAATATTTACCAGTTGATGGGTGTTTTATTTGTGTATTTTTTTGGTAGTTTTAATAATTTGCTTTTGCATTGCAGTTGAGACTGAACAGCATAAAAAAATTGTCTACAATAGCTCTTGCTTTGGGTGTAGAAAGAACAAGAAAGGAACTCATCCCATTTCTTACAGGTGAGTGTTCAATGTTCGTGAGATGTGTCATCAATGTCAATGCTTAGAACATAGTAGACTGTTTGTACATGATTTTTCCATGAACAATTATCTAGACAAAATAGTATTGTCTTTATACTGATACTGGACAATGCATCTTCTTTTTGTGCGTGTTCTCATTCAGACACAATCTATGATGAAGATGAGGTGTTGTTGGCCCTTGCTGAGCAGTTGGGTTCATTCACACCACTGGTGGGCGGGCCAGAGCATGTACACTGTTTACTGGTGAGTTCATTATTAATCATTGGCCAGTCAGGGCCCTCATGTTTTTAGTGATAAACATCAGATCTCTGATCAAGATTACAGGTTGTAATGTATATGCAACAAGGACTCGCAGAAAGCACTTATCCAACAGGACAAGTAGTAATTCATATTTACTTGTCCCATCAAAAAGATTTGCAGGTGACGACAAAAAAATTCCCTGTAACATACTCTTCCTAAAAAAATTGTAGCTTTCCTAATATTTGGACATAACATATGACTGAGGCATCAATTTAATTCTAAAGGAATGCTTTATTACAATAAAATTGTACTGTCTATATCATGGGGGTATTTCTGTCTGAACTTGAAACAAGCAATGGTGCGCGTGTGTGTGTTTGAACTGCTGAGCAGATGCCTACCTACATTTGTCATGGTTTCAGCCCCCGTTGGAGAGTCTCGCCACTGTGGAGGAGACAGTTGTCCGGGACAAGGCAGTCGACTCACTCCGCACCATAGCAGCGCAGCACGCACAGTCGGACCTGGAGAACTACTTTGTTCCACTTGTGAAGAGGCTATCTGGCGGTAAGTGCCATACAATGAATTTGCATTGTGAACTGTCTTTTCTTGACTGTTGTTCATCATGCCGCAGTGATAGCCTATCACAAACTGGGTATGTGAAAGTTTGCGTATGTGGTTGTAGGTGACTGGTTCACCTCACGGACGTCGGCATGTGGTCTCTTCAGTGTATGCTACCCTCGTGTATCCAGCGCAGTCAAGGCGGAACTAAGACAGTGAGTGCCCCCTCGTTCTGTTTTGATGAATATTTCTGGCAAAAGATTTCAACACATCAATGTTCTGAGTGAATCCTCTTACGACGCCAATTTGTCATACATGTCCTCTATTTTATCACTTCACCATATGTCTTTTTTATTTTAATGCATGCATTTTGTCTGTTGCGCAACCTGTTGTCACATTTACTGATACCATGCCACCATTCACATGACTTGTTTGTTGTCACAGGCACTTCCGCAGTGTGTGCGGTGATGACACACCAATGGTGCGAAGAGCAGCTGCTGCAAAGCTTGGTGAATTTGCCAAAGTTGTCGAGACAGAGTACCTCAAGTCTGACTTAATTCCTCTCTTCACAGCTCTTGCATCTGACGAGCAGGTCAGTATAGCGAGTTTGGTGTCTCGTGGTATTTGATCAGATCGTTGTATTTCAATTAC
The DNA here is from genome assembly GCA_025642075.2 of Ridgeia piscesae. Lineage (NCBI taxonomy): Eukaryota > Metazoa > Annelida > Polychaeta > Sabellida > Siboglinidae > Ridgeia > Ridgeia piscesae. The sequence goes on from JAODUO010000256.1 coordinate 314,907, forward strand.
CCAGAAGTCGGGGCTACCACATTATACAAAATGAACGAACAAACGAATGAGGCCACACATAGATGTACTAGATTGCCAAATTAGTTGTCTTGAAAAAAAATTGTAAACATATATAAAATAGTTGCTAAATGAAACATTACTATAATAGGAAGTTGTGTATGTGTTTTATTTGAAACAATACTGCCCTTTTTGTAACAATTTCAATAAATGTAAGGAATTTGGCAGCTGGGACAATGTTTTACACAGTTTTGGGGATTAGTGCAAAGTTAATAAATGCACGGTCACTTAATTAGCATGTTGTGTCTTGTAGGACTCTGTGCGTCTCCTGGCAGTGGAGGCGTGTGCTGTTGTTGCGACGCTGCTGTCGACTGACGACACTGAACAACTTGTTATGCCGACACTGCGCGAGGCAGCCAATGACAAGTCATGGCGTGTCAGATACATGGTCGCCGACAAGTTCACAGAGGTCAGTTTCCTGTGACAGACTAGTCGAGACACCACTTTGGTGTGTTTACTTTCTGTGCTATATACTGGTCACTTCTCCAGACTCTGTATCTTTGTCCCATACACTCTGTGATGTCATCAGTCTGGCTCATAACATTGGGTGTCTCATGTTAAGTAACTATTTCCACATATGCAGTATCACTGTGTGATTTTTATTGATCAGCTTATTCCGTTTTTGACTGAGATTATTAATTCTCAAAAGATCATTGACAGAGACATTCATTATAATAAATAAATTGCATTTTTCTGTTGAAACATTGTGGTAGGTAACGAGATGTTCTTTTTAGTAGACAAACAGAAGACTAACGTTCAGTGGTTTGTGTTTGTTGCTGAGAACTGCTGCAGAATGATGTTGTGTTAAAAGATGTGTGTTTTGATGTGCATGATCTGTAAGAGTGTGGTAGTGTCCAGTGTGTGTGTTGCTGAAAACTGCTGCAGAAGAATGTTGTGATAAAAGAATGTGTGTTTTGATGTGCATGATCTGTAAGAGTGTGGTAGTGTTCAGTGTGTTTGTTGCTGTGAACAGCTGCAGAAGATGTGTTGAAAGATATGTGTGTTTTGATGTGCATGATCTGTAAGAGTGTGGTAGTGTTCAGTGTGTTTGTTGCTGTGAACAGCTGCAGAAGGATGTGTTGAAAGATATGTGTGTTTTGATGTGCATGATCTGTAAGAGTGTGGTAGTGTTCAGTGTGTTTGTTGCTGTGAACAGCTCCAGAAGGCGGTGGGCCCAGAGATCACGAAGAATGACCTGGTGCCAGCCTTCCAGAGTCTGCTCAAAGATTGTGAGGCAGAAGTGCGTGCAGCCTCGGCCAACAAAATCAAAGGTACAGCTACAACATTAGCCTCACACCTCATCTGGATACATAGCGACAACCAGTCTTTTGGGGGTTGGATTCACAGCTGTAGTTACATCATACATAACCAGATACTGTCGCTATCAGATATGTTCAAAAGGGAAAAAACAGAAGTAAAAATTTTGTTTGCTTGTTATGCTGGTATATGTAGCAATTGTGTTTATGTTCCAGTTATGATTACATGCAGTATTGAGTGCCACTCATTCTCACACAAGGCATTTGTATATATGTACCATCAGATGTTTTGTCGGATGCATTGACAAATATATTGAAACACAAAAGTATTTCGGATTCTTTTCAAAATAGGTAAACAAATCATCCTATAGGGGGAAAAACAAGAACCTCTTGCATTGAGACTAGCAGTGTTGGTTATAGTAGTGGCATGAACATCTTCATCTTTCAAGGCCAAATAGACCCGTATAATGTAACCCTTTGTTGCTAATTGCACCATGGCCACAGTTGACACGTTCATTCTCTGGTATGCTCTCACAAATTTATTTAGTGAATATCTGAAAGCCAGTGTGTTTACATGATATATTTGTGTGCAGATTTCTGTGCGAACCTGTCGCAAGCCAACAAGGAACAGATCATCATGACCTTCATTCTGCCATCGGTGAAGGAGCTGGTGTCAGATGCCAACCAGCATGTCAAGTCAGCACTAGCCTCTGTCATCATGGGATTGTCACCAATCCTTGGCAAGGAAAAGTATGTCCAAATGCCATATATGACTTAAAGCCGCTGTCAGTTGTTGTTTTTTGTATGATTTGACGCTACTTTGGTTACGTAGTTTGGTATGACCTAGTGTTACTTTTGTGTGTACTTTTATAAATAATTACATACTGCCAACCTAAGTGTAACACACAGCTGTCATGTGTATATTAGTAGTTGTAGTACAGCAATGTGACAGCAGTATTGCATCATTGTATGGTGATGTCATTTTGGTGAGATTTTGTTGTGATGTCGGTGAGTTGTTGTATGGTGGTGTTACGTTAGTGAGTTTTATGGTGGTGTGACGTCAGTGAGTTGTTGTTGCAGTACCATTGAGCACTTGCTGCCTCTCTTCCTCACACAACTGAAGGACGACTGTCCGGAGGTGCGCCTCAACATCATCTCAAACCTTGACTGCGTCAACGAGGTATGTCAGCTAATGCTTCAGTGATTACGTTGCTTAGCTAAAATGTTGGCTGATGTTGCCTTTAGCTAGCTTAACTTAACTGTTGCAAGTTGATCCATTCAGTTATTGTGTCACATTGCAGGCAGTCCCGGTGGTCTAATTGGTATTGTGACTGTGTGTCCATCAGGTGCATGACGCTGTGGTGTGTTTGCAGGTGATTGGCATCAAGCAGCTGTCACAGAGTTTGCTGCCAGCCATAGTGGAGTTGGCAGAGGACACAAAGTGGCGAGTGCGTCTCGCCATCATCGAGTACATGCCCCTACTTGCTGGACAGCTGGTTAGTATATGCCCCTACTTGCTGGTTAGTACGTGTCCCTACATGCTGTACAGCTGGTTAGTATATGCCCCTACTTGCTGGACAGCTGGTTAGTATATGCCCCTACTTGCTGGACAGCTGGTTAGTATATGCCCCTACTTGCTGGACAGCTGGTTAGTATATGCCCCTACTTGCTGGACAGCTGGTTAGTATATGCCCCTACTTGCTGGACAGCTGGTTAGTATATGCCCCTACTTGCTGGACAGCTGGTTAGTATATGCCCCTACTTGCTGGACAGCTGGTTAGTACGTGTCCCTACATGCTGGACAGCTGGTTAGTACGTGCCCCTACTTGCTGGACGGCTGGTTAGTACGTGCCCCTACTTGCTGGACGGCTGGTTAGTACGTGCCCCTACTTGCTGGACGGCTGGTTAGTATGTGCCCCTACTTGCTGGACAGCTGGTTAGTACGTGCCCCTACTTGCTGGACAGCTGGTTAGTACGTGCCCCTACTTGCTGGACAGCTGGTTAGTATGTGCCCCTACTTGCTGGACAGCTGGTTAGTACGTGCCCCTACTTGCTGGACAGCTGGTTAGTACGTGCCCCTACTTGCTGGACAGCTGGTTAGTACGTGCCCCTACTTGCTGGACAGCTGGTTAGTACGTGCCCCTACTTGCTGGACAGCTGGTTAGTACGTGCCCCTACTTGCTGGACAGCTGGTTAGTACGTGCCCCTACTTGCTGGACAGCTGGTTAGTAGGTGCCCCTACTTGCTGGACAGCTGGTTAGTAGTGCCCCTACTTGCTGGACAGCTGGTTAGTATGTGCCCCTACTTGCTGGACAGCTGGTTAGTACGCGCCCCTACTTGCTGGACAGCTGGTTAGTACGTGCCCCTACTTGCTGGACAGCTGGTTAGTACGTGCCCCTACTTGCTGGACAGCTGGTTAGTGTATGCCCCTACTTGCTGGACAGCTGGTTAGTACGTGCCCCTACTTGCTGGACAGCTGGTTAGTAGTGCCCCTACTTGCTGGACAGCTGGTTAGTACGTGCCCCTACTTGCTGGACAGCTGGTTAGTGTATGCCCCTACTTGCTGGCAGCTGGTTAGTATATGCCCCTACTTGCTGGACAGCTGGTTAGTATATGCCCCTACTTGCTGGACAGCTGGTTAGTATATGCCCCTACTTGCTGGACAGCTGGTTAGTATATGCCCCTACTTGCTGGGCAGCTGGTTAGTACACATGGCAGTCTCGTATCTATTCAGGTAGCTTCGTTAGTACACAGATACGCATTGCAGTCAAATGTGCAAGATACATGAATTATCTTCATATACTGAGATTGTAATTACTGTACATTGTGTTGGACTGATGATTAATACTATCTGTGTGAGGTATACATTCATACATTCAATCGGTAAACAAAAAGCATGACATGTGATTGGTAATGTGCATGTTTCTGTGTTGCTTAATTCTTGTTCTCTTTTCCCTGTAGGGTGTCGACTTCTTTGATGAGAAGCTCAATTCAATGTGCATGTCGTGGCTTGTGGATCACGGTAAGTGAGATTGTTGTATGTCTTATTCCTCTCATTAATTATATTACAACATTTTATTTCTTGGAAGTGGATCGTTGATTGTTTGACATTACGATTTGACTCCTTGATAACACTTTGTCTGTCTCTAATGAGTCTTAAAGACAGACAGTCAGACACCCTTTAAAATGAAGTTTTCTCAATTTGCACCACCTAAGGCCCTCCAGTGCCCCAAAATAGGTACATTTACACAGTTTGCCTATTTTTTCATAACAAAATGTGACTTAAGTTTTGCAAAGCTATATCTTATGGTAGAATCGCTACACGGAAGATATTTGCATTTGAGTGAATTTTCCTTAAGGGCACATCTAGCATCCCCAACAAGCTAACCTATGTTATTTGTTGTTATTATCATACAGTGTACCATGTTTACCTTAAAATATGGTTGTTGTGTTACAATGATAGTGATAACACAACATTGACAGAGTCATATTTCCTCTTTCTTTTCCTCTGTCAAATGATAGTATTGACTCTGATAATTTGACACATGCAGTGTATGCGATACGTGAGGCGGCCACACAGAATCTCAAGAAGCTGGTGGAGAAGTTTGGCACCGAGTGGGCACAACAGACCGTCATACCAAAGGTGCTGCAGATGGCCCGAGACCAGAACTACCTACACAGAATGACTTGCCTCTTCTGTATCAGTGTACGTCAACTTTTTGTCTCTTACACATTGCAGCCTCGCAATCTCTTGACATGTTTTGTGTATCAGTGGATGTGAAGTTCATTTTTCTCACACGTTTTCCGTATGAACATGTGTCCGGTTTATTTTTCCTGTCTATCTTGTAACAAACACCAGTCAAATATTATTTGTGTGTATGTGCTGTTTGTTTTGATCGACACATTGAATAGACAGGAATAATGTTTAACTTTTTTGTGTTGTATTACTCACGATTGCTGTCACGGATGAAGCAGTCACTATACTATAAACTATAAATGTTAAATGTGTTGTATATTCTTCCCACAGTTGCTGTCCGACGCATGTGATGCAGAACTCGTTTCCAAACTGATGTTGCCAACAATAGTAAACATGGGTAAAGACCAAGTAGCCAATGTACGCTTCAACGTCGCAAAGACGCTGCACAAACTTGGAGAGAAACTTGATCAGAGGTCAGTGTCAGTTTGGTCTCCATTGCGAGTGATGCTTTGATTAATCATTTGTAGAGTAGCATTATCCACATATACGTTTTGCATAACTCATCAGTCAACTCATTTAGTGTATTTGGAATATTTGTTGTTGTCATTTGACTCACGATTATTTCTAGGATGTGAAAGTGTAGGGTGTGGTAGCAGTGGAGGTCATGTCGCAGCAGGTGTATACATTACCACGTTGACACTTTTGCTGTCTTGTTCCAGTGCATTGCAACAGCAGGTGAAACCATGTCTGGAGAAACTCAGGCAGGACTCAGACATCGATGTTCAGTATTTTGCACAGGAAGCAATTGAAGGTAAAGCTTGTGGTTTTACTTAAAGGGATACTCCAGTCAGTGAGAGATTCACACCATTTACTTAACCTGTATAATATATTGGTTGTGCCTAGTAATTGTGTACAAAGATCGTTAATAAACAATTATAGTGTAATTGTACCAGAAACATTCCATGTTGGATTGAGGGCGCTGCCATCTTGAGACTTATGCGCCAGTGACATAAACCACATACATCACTGGCGCATGCACGTTCGACCATCCTATGTCTGTCCAGTGGTATTTGATGTATCCAGTACGTCGCGAATTGCTTACGTCACTATCACAATTATTAGCGAAGATTCCGCCAATCCTTGCCTTTTTTAACAATGCGCCAGTGACGTAAATGATTTGGCTTATGTCACTGGCGCATAAGTATCAAGATGGCAGCGCCCTGAATCTAAGATAGCATGTTTTTGATACCATTAAACAATAGCTAATTGTTTATTAACGATCTTTGAGCACGTTTACTAGGCACATCCAACATAGTATACATATGTAAGTTAATACTGGGGACCCCTCTCTGACTGGAGTATCCCTTTAATCTTCCAGTAAGACAAGACATACTGAGACCAGTTTCCTTATCAGGATCTTGTTCAAACAACTTCTCTGATTTTGAGGGCTTCCAAAGCAGAGCTCAGTTTGATGTGTATCATTGAGGTGCTTGACCAGCTCTGCCAGACAGACATTGGTGGTTGTAGCATCTGGTAGTTTGCTTTCCATTTCCTGGTTGATGGTGTCGCATATTTTGGGGAGTAGTCTATAGGACGTGGTTAGAATGCTGTAACCTGAGTGTAGACTTCAGAAAGAGTTATGTTACTCCTAATGAATGGGAAGATGCATCGGAGCAATTAGCTCATTAGATAGTTGTAATAAAATGGTAAACAAATTGAGTGAAGGCGGTGCATGTATCTGCAGATATCCGTTTGTGGATTGGGTGCTTCCCAGAGAAGTTGGGATGGTGTTTGATTGAAAAGATCTGCTGTGGAAGTAAAGTGTAAAATGCTTTGAACAGAACTAATGACTGGATACTATGCTATATAATAACTTACCTTTACTTTCTGTTCTCATATTTCACTGAAAGTGTAGACAAATCACACAAAATCCTGATCTAATGAGTCTTTTTGTTTGTAGGATTGAAGTTGCAGTGAAGCAACATCAGACACATAGGAAGATGTAAGTAGACAGAAAAACAATCAAAATCAACTAAAAAATTCACAATTCAAGCAAGTGTGTGAAATAATGTTAGTACATCATAATTGAAGTAATTGTGTAATCTTGGCTGTAACTGTAACACCAATCTGCCGGAGGTAAAATTGCTGCACAAACTGGGTGATAATGAGCACTCGCAATATGATGTATGCTGACCACGTGATTGTTGTTTGTTGCAGGAGACGGGTGTGCTGAGTCGGCGGTCAGTGTAGTGGACAGTCTACACTGGACAGGCAGTGAGCAGTGATAGTATACCTGTGTTAGTACGTGCTACAGCCAGTGCCCATTGCCTCCAGTCACACGCTCTCATGCCACAGCACAGCACAGTCGACCCACGGCACCGGGCCGTGCTGTCGGCAATGTACATTTGTTTGATGACAAGATGACAGTGTGCGACGTCTACCTTTGGACATCTATGTACATTCTCCCAATGGTTAACGACGCCCATTTTATCTTCACTCGTCGGTAATAATGTCACCCTAGTATGTATGCCTTGTGTGTCATTGTCATGTCGGTGATGACACGGTTGTGTGTGTGTGTCCTATAGACAAAGTCGAAGTGCAGTAAATATCACCCATTTAGCCGGTTTCGGTGTTGTCACTTGCACCAGTAACATATCTGTGTAAACCTTTCACGGTTGCTGGTGAGTAAATCTAATAACTTGACTAAAATGCATCAACATTTGCTGTAATGTCTGGGGTAATAACTGAAGGGGTGGGGGTAGGACCAGATTAATTAATTGTCACTGGGCTGTATGTGTTTTATTCAACTTGTAATTAATTTATTGCAGTGGCACCGTTAAAAACATGGGTTTTTGTTTAGGAGAAATATTTGAAATTAAATCACATGCGCAGTATTTTGGTTTGACTCATTCTTTTCTGAGAAGTGCTCTAGGAGTATGACATTATGATGAACGCTTGTGTAACACTCGTTTGTTTCAATGTGTGTTCTAAGTTGCGTATCTATAATATTTGTGATTCCAATAGCTGGAAACCTAACGCTAGTTGACTTTACAACACACACACTAGGTGGCGCCACTACTAACGACCACTGCACGGCTTGTGAGAGATTTCAAGCAGTCACAAATCTGCATGGATGACCGTAATTTGCCATTATAAAACTGATAAATTCTTACATTAAAATACAGTTGCATCAATTAATTGTCACATGACGTGACGAGAGTAAATGTTATGTTCTTGTACACCTGTTGTTGGCACTCGATTACTACTAGATTGTCATAAAGGACAAGTAGTGGACAATGTAAAATCAATAGTCTATTGAAGATGGGTGTACTAAGGCAAGTTTCATTGTATATATTCCTATATGCTGGGAGGTATTGATGTAATCATACCAATACACTTGCTTAGGTAATACAGTCAGTGCTTAATGATCAGTACAGTCATGCAACAAGTAACAGGAAATGAGGCCCTCACTGTTCAGACTATGTCCAGCCAGTCCCAAGTGTGATGTTGATGTTATAGTTCCACAGAGGATTTGTAAAGGCTGCAGCACCTATGTTGCAAGTTTGGTCAACAATTTCAGACATTTCACGTGTAACACACAATAATGCATAGTAACATGTGCCTGCTAGATTGTGCGACTTACACTTATGTTACAGGACTGTTGCTCTCCCAACTACAGAACGTCCAGTAAAACGTGTATTTAAAAAAGTAACTTCTCAAGACTCGATATTTAGACCTTAGGATTGTTCAAAGTATTTGGCAGACCTTAAATCAATCAAACACGTCCCTGACACAAATATCCACCGGTTTCTATAGCCAGGTACTGATATAGCAGAATGGATCGGAGCAGTGTGGTATGAATGAAGTTTGACACGACAGCACACGGTTCAAGCCAAGGAACACTTGAGGGTCTTGATCCACCCACTGTGACACCTCAACCCAACTCCATCACTACGAGAGAGAGTGCAGTTATGAGTGATAGAAAATTGCAACAAATACCCATTTGGGTTCGGCTGGTGGGCTTCAGCTTCTACTACCCGCAATTTATCAACGTAGTAAGTTTACATATATACGAAGTTTAAAAAGAATCATTTAATTTTGGGTTTGTGAATTAGACCCTAATTAAAGACAAACGGACTAAATTCTGTTAAATGTGTAACCCCGCGCCATAACCTTGTCTGATCACTTGTTAAATGCGTAGGTCCAGCATCTTGTCCGCCATCATTTTGTTTGGCTCCCTGTTAAATGTAGTGGTCCGTTGTTTTGTCTGACCACTTAAATTTAACCAGCGTAGTAATGATATGTAACGGAAGGACTGCTGTGGGAAAAAGGGGACATTCCTGAACATCAAAGGTTACCGCGGTTAACTCAGATTGACACTCCCAATGAAACCTTGTTTAAAAAATAGTTATCACAGTTTGTGTTTTAGCAACAGACCGCCAGCTTTTAAGAGTGTGCTCTTGTCTGATTACCTGTGAAATATCTGCCTGCCAATGACAGCCCATTGTCATTAACGATGTTGCGAATTCCAACCGTCTTTTGTTTGAGTGTAATGTAGTGGTATTATGCATGCAATGGTTACGGCTTGCTGCCAGCCATAAATGCAAGGTGTCTTCTCATAACCGTCCAGCGTATTTATTAGGGGTCGTCTCAGTAAAAAAGGCAAGTTATTATATAGCTCAGTATGCAGTTCTCAGGACCGTTCAAAGCGATTTACATTTTACTTCCCTGACAGACCAATTCACTCAGACACCATCTCGGCCTCTCTGGGAAGCATCCAGCCATATGCTATAATTAATGCACGAAGACGGTTTGTACACATATCCACCACTGTCTATAGCCAGGTACTCATTTATATAGCTGAGTGAACTGGAGCAATGTATAGTGAAAACACTTGCCCAAGGTATTAACACCGCAGCACAGGATTCGTAGTCGAGAGTCCGAAGCTCTACCCCTGAGCCATTGCGCTCTACGTACTGTTGTACATATCAATAATTATCAGTGATTTCAACCTTGGTATAGCCTGAAGGTCTTCGCAAACGTGTTTTCAGTATACAGCTGTGTACGACCCTTCAGCAGTACCCCACGAAATAATCGGTAGTGAGTCAATCTGACTGAGTCAGTGGTATAAATGTCGGGGTAATGTGAAAACACGATGCTGTGTTCACTTACTGTTAAAACAACTGTTAGTAAGTTGTTTGTGAAAGCGATCCTGCTGTTCGCCTACGAAGCTTCTGTCATCCGCAGACACAACTTTGCGCCGAGCTGCCGAAGTCAACATCGCGGAGCAGGCCGTGCAGTCATTGCCACAAACTGTAGGAGATGCTGATTGTTCGAAGGATAACCATTTAAATAAACTTTCATCAACTGTTTCTGGAAATCATGACATTGACCAGTATTAATACGTGCATGTTTGGACCTAGTGCATTGTGGAAAGCAATGACGCAACAGATGGAGCGTTGAACTCTGAGTAGAGAAAACCCACGTTGGAGTCATGTGCTACTGTGTCGAACCTTGTGCAAATTCATACTACGTCAGTGCAGTTGACTCGGTAAAGAGTAAAATGCAGATTATGCATTAATCCACAGACAGGAAGGAGTAACGGCTTTTTGTGTCTTTTTTAAAGACACACGCGGTGGATGAAATTGTCTAAGTTTCGAAACGATGGGATCGAACTACTGCTTCATAGAGCGACAGTCCGACTTTCTACCACGGGACCACCGCTCCCCATTACCTTTACTCAATACAGTATCACAGATAGCATCCACTCTTCGCGCCAGGGGTCGCTGCGACTGATTACACCAGTACCAGCCTTTACCCTACACCTGACACATCCCTTTGAAGAATTCCTCTTTTAACATCAGCCAATGAAATCGCCCACGAGGAGTGTGGTCGACCTCCGCCGATAATTGTTGGTGCTTTCAGCCACACGGTGCTCGGGTACTTGCGCTGTTCCTACGGCTGACGCAGTAGCGACTGGCGAAGTCAATTGCTGTATTTTTTAGTTCGACTGCGCTCGTTTCCATTTTTGTGGAGACGATCAGCCATGGGTATGCAGCGCAACGACCCCGTGGCTTGCGAGGGTGATAACATCTACACCTATACCGACGGAATCTGATGATCTCAATAGGCGATTAGTCCTAAGTACCTTATCTAGGTCCACCGTTTAATAACCAAGTTTAGAGATTCTTTTGTATTAGCCATAGTATATATTGGTTGTAATAATTTGGGACAGACACTGCACAATGAGAGCCAACTACATTAACACTTCACCCATCTGACAGTGTACTGTTATCACATATAAAGTACTGGACCAATTGTAAAGGCATTGGTACGTATAATTTAGCATTATATGAAAGGAGGCTCTTTCTTTTTTATAACAAAATGCTTTGTGGGAATAATGTTGTACTACTTACACAGACAGAAGTAAACTATAGACCCTGTGCAGTTTGGGTATAAGGTAATTTTTGTTTAAATTGTGTATCTTCCTTGTCATCAGTCACCATTACCAGCGGACGGGTGACGAAGTGAAAGTGTAGAAATATCAGTTGCATTTATTTACAGCAAATATGTACGTTTTACGTTTTCACAGACCACGACGAATCCCTTTTGAGAAATTAAATAACGTATCTTACATCTTGTATCATTCGTTCCGGAATGGGAAAACGATTTAAATAATTATCTTCCCTCTGGCAGTACAACCTGTCACAAGGCGGCCTTAGATTGCACCGTTTTGTTCAGCAAATCCCACAAACACTACACAAAGATATGCAATATTAAATGAAACAAATATTTCATAATATGAAACCGGATGACGGCGGTTCGAGACCAGCCAGACAGTTGCCTGAGGGTGGATGGATGCGACACCTGCAGACGGTTTGCCTTTGCGCCAGAAGCGCCTGTCTTTATGATACACAAATTTATTGTTTAGCGTCACATGTCACCAAGCCAGTGGCGACGTGTGAACGTAGCAACACACTGTCTCGACAGCGTCATTTACAGCGGCGGCGGCGGTGTTAATAATGGCAAGCCAGCAAGGACGCTCGCGGTTCACTCAGACTCGTCACGTGTGGCTGGCTGGCGTCACGCATGGCCGACTCGGCTTACGATCGCGTGTCGCTGTGTGTCAGTTCTACTCCGGGCCGGCTGGACGACATTACAGCCACGATAGACGATTTATAATAATACTCTAGTTGAAGCATGGATGTTCGGACCCATCCTAGGCTGACAAGTTATTAGAGACCAACGACAGATCTTTATAAAGTTGCACTGTATGTAATAGAAACGACACCTAGCCACAACCAAGTCAAGAGAGATTCATGGTGTCGTGTATTACTAGATTAACGTGGTTCACCTACAGCTCGAGTCTCGACTGAGAAAGGTAAACGAGTAGTTTCATTCTAAAGGTACTCGCAGCCAGTGAGTGTGTGCTGTTTGCTGACTGCTTTAGATTTACTTAACGCCAAGGTCAGTGGTTTACAAACTCAGCGTAATAATAATTCAGCTCGGCATGTTAAATGCTTTAACCCTGTGCGTGCCACTGCCAATGCGTTTCCGGTGTGAGTCCCAATTCTGGCTCATAACTATTGCCCTAGTCATCTCTCGGTCACCAGCGATAAATTCCACATCGACGAGTCGCCTAAATTTCTATCATCATAAATATTACAAGGTTTGTGTTATTAACAATGCTCAGACACAGTCGATACATTTAACGATTAAAAGCCTAAATTTAGTTGTGGCGTCGTCCAGTAGAAATATGGGCGATATTACAGTAGCATACACGTGTATAACATGTTGTGTTTTGTGTTTGTGTCATACTTTGGTCATATCAGGGCGCAGTGGCCCAGGGGTAGAGCTTCGGACTCACGACTACAACAACCCGGGTTCGAGTCCTGTGCTGGTGTATTAATTAAACCGTGGGATTTTTCGTTGTGTCACTCTACGTTACTCCAGTTCACCCAGCAGTATTAATGAGTACATGGTTCTAGACAGTGGTGGATTTTTTTACAAGTAGCCTTCGCGCATTAACTGCAGCGTGGCTGAATGCTTCTCATAGATGATATTTGATTGAATAGGTCTGCCAGGGATGTACAATGTAAATCCCTTTGAGCAGTCGAGGAAAAGATAATGCCCTATACATGAACTGATGTGTCAAACTATGTGTAACTATGCGTTTGTACTTGATTACCTTTGATCGACGGCAAAACTAAACTATTACTGTACTGCATAAACAGCAGTTAGTAAGAAGTGTATTTTTTCTCACAGATTCCAGTTCTAATGGGAAATTCATTATAATACATGTTTTAATTGCGTTATTGTGTGAACCACCCGAGGGAGAGTTATCTGAGCATATGTTCAATAATTAATTCACTTACTGGTGCATGTATCACATCGTTTATAATATTATATTCGTGAAAAGTGTGCATTTGTGACATTGGATAGCACCGCGGCATCATACCTGCAGTTGGTAACATTCACGTTAAATGGTAGGCCCTGTCTGTCATGTCAATCACGCGTATTGTGAGTTTCACCAAAAGTTGTTCGTTCGTTCGTTCGTTCGTTCGTTCGTTCGTTCGTTCGTTCGTTCGTTCGTTCGTTCGTTCGTTCGTTCGTTCGTTCGTTCGTTCGTTCGTTCGTTCGTTCGTTCGTTCGTTCGTTCGTTCGTTCGTTCGTTCGTTCGTTCGTTCGTTCGTTCGTTCGTTCGTTCGTTCGTTCGTTCGTTCGTTCGTTCGTTCGTTCGTTCGTTCGTTCGTTCGTTCGTTCGTTCGTTCGTTCGTTCGTTCGTTCGTTCGTTCGTTCGTTCGTTCGTTCGTTCGTTCGTTCGTTCGTTCGTTCGTTCGTCCGTCCGTTCGTTCGTTCCGTTCGTTCCGTTCGTTCGTTCGTTCGTTCGTTCGTTCGTTCGTTCGTTCGTTCGTTCGTTCGTTCGTTCGTTCGTTCGTTCGTTCGTTCGTTCGTTCGTTCGTTCGTTCGTTCGTTCGTTCGTTCGTTCGTTCGTTCGTTCGTTCGTTCGTTCGTTCGTTCGTTCGTGTCGTTCGTTCGTTCGTTCGTTCGTTCGTTCGTTCGTTCGTTCGTTCGTTCGTTCGTTCGTTCGTTCGTTCGTTCGTTCGTTCGTTCGTTCGTTCGTTCGTTCGTTCGTTCGTTCGTTCGTTCGTTCGTTCGTGTCCTGTTCGTCTGTCCGTCCTCCGTCCTTCCGTCCTGTCCGTCCTTCCGTCCTTCCGTCCTTCCGTCCGTCCGTCCTTCCGTCCTTCCGTCCTTCCTGTCCGTCCTTCCGTCCTTCCGTCCGTCCTTCCGTCCTTCCGTCCTTCCGTCCTTCCGTCCTTCCGTCCTTCCTGTCCTCCTCCTCCTGTCCTTCGTCCTTCCTTCCTTCCTTCCTTCCTTCCTGTCCTGTCCTGTCCTGTCCTGTCCTGTCTGTCTCGTCCGTCCGTCCGTCCGTCCGTCCGTCCTGTCCGTCCGTCCGTCCGTCCGTCCGTCCGTCCGTCCGTCCGTCCGTCCGTCCGTCCGTCCGTCCGTCCGTCCGTCCGTCCGTCCGTCCGTCCGTCCGTCCGTCCGTCCGTCCGTCCGTCCGTCGTCCGTCCGTCCGTCGTCCGTCCGTCCGTCCGTCGTCCGTCCGTCCGTCCGTCCGTCCGTCCGTCCGTCCGTCGTCCGTCCGTCCGTCCGTCGTCGTCGTCCGTCCGTCCGTCCGTCCGTCCGTCCGTCCGTCCGTCCGTCCGTCCGTCCGTCGGTCGTCCGTCCGTCCGTCCGTCCGTCCGTCCGTCCGTCCGTCCGTCCGTCCGTCCGTCCGTCCGTCCGTCCGTCCGTCCGTCCGTCCGTCCGTCCGTCCGTCCGTCCGTCCGTCCGTCCGTCCGTCCGTCCGTCCGTCCGTCGTCCGTTCGTTCGTTCGTTCGTTCGTTCGTTCATACACGTGTGCACGCGTACCGGCGTACGTACATGCGAACAAGGCTGAGCTTCAAGCATGCGAGACGTGACGTCATACGCGATAGTGGCTCACAGTGAAACAGTAGATGACACAGATTGTCGTGGCTGTGCTACGACTCAGAAAGACTTGAAAGTAAAAACGTGAAGCGACGTGAACTGACACCTCACGATGGTGTTATCTGCGGATGACCGATCACTTCGCTTCACTAAACCGTAACACATTCGGCACGGTGAGCTACTGAGAACACTGGTATTCGAACCAAACTTATGATAAGTGTGTTAACATGCGGTGAGACAGACGTAGGTCAGTTTAAGACACGTACATTCGTTGTTATGTGTCACGGGGTGCAGGGGCGCTGGCTAACAAATATTGGAGTCTCACACTCGGGTTCGAATGCTGTACTGCTGTGTCGAACTTTGTGCAAGTTCGTACATTCTACGTTGGTCCAGTTCATTCACGATGTCATTTGAGTACCTGGCTATATATAGTGGTGCATATTTATAAACGAGTAGTGTTCGCGCAGCGTATCTCGCGGCAAGATTTATGGTGTATGTTTGACGCGACATCATTTATCAGATGTTGACTTCGAGTCATTATTGATCAGGTCGCACGTAGACGCCATTGTGTCCTGTGTCACCGTGTACTGTGTCACAGTTGACTTTACTTCCCACAGTCGGCTGGGTTCAGTCACCAGCAGACGACAACTCACGTGTCGGAGATAGCGCTAATTCCCTTCATGCGTGTGAGCCGCGTTGTGTCGTTTCTGACACCGCCGTCAAAATGGGCAGCTTATGGTCACGTCTTTGTGTCACACGGCCTGGTTTTGAAATGTGTTGACGTCGATGTTAATAATTATGGTGGTTACGTTCGCACAGCAAACTGGTGTGACGGGTTGTGTTGTCACGTGGTTACACCAGACACCACCACGTAACCAGTCGTATAGTAAGATGACCTAGTTCGTTACAACTTCGCTTGTTTCTTCCGTCCCAATCTTGACGGTAGTAAAACGTCACGAGGTCCTTGTGGGGCGCGGTAGCTCGGTGGTAGAACGTCACGACATATATATATATATATATATATATATATATATATATATATATATATGGGGGTGTGGGGCATCTCATTGTTAGAACATCATGAAATCTATGTGGAGCTCGATAACTCGACGGTAGAATGTCATGACATAATTTTATTTCGTATTTCTCGTGACATCCAACCTATAGGATTACTCAATGCGCAGACCTGCTCATTTGAACACAATCTCGACTTCTCTAGAAAGATAACAGCGACGCTGTAATTATCCAGCGAAGATTATGTGTGCAACTACATCCACTGTTGTCTACAGCCAGCTTATCTATGAACTGGCGCAGAACTGGGCCAACTTGTTCAATGTTTAAGACGGCAACTAGAGGTTTTGAATTCGAAATGTGTATCAAATTCTTTGCACTTCGCGACCCGCACAAAAGCGTACACTTATTCGATTGATACTCCACCAGAAGCCTGCATGAAGTTTACGTGAACTGGCCTGCATTGGACAGAAGGTAAATGCTAAAGATGTCTGCGCAATGAATGCTGGATGGACGAGGCAACTACATACAGGACGCGGATAACGATAATGAAGTAAATTCTCATTACCCAATCAATATGGACATCCATCCACGCAAATCTAGGCCGACTGGACCACGTGACAGACGGAAGCCTGTTGTGTAGTCACAGTTGTTTAAACCAGATGGCACAATTAAAATTAATAATGTATCCGCAGCACAACAAACAAAGAAGTGCCATTGGCGCAATTGTTATCGGATTCTTAATGGCTGCCAGCCAGATTTCGCATATGTTATTCTCCTTGTTCCTCTACTGATCTAGTTCCCACTTCTTCTTCTTCAAACTTCACTTATTTCTACCCACAATTCTTGTATCTTCTTCGTCTTCCGCGCGATCTTCCTCCCATCCAGTGTATCTTCTGAACTCCAGACAACTACATATTATGTTACTCTCAGTGCTCACGCAATTATATTTTATAAATTGTTCAATATGTATTGCATGCAAAACAAAACATTATTAAACAAATCACATCTGCTTGATACACACGCTAAGTGATCTTATAAATCACAACAGATGGCTGCGTCAGAAAAAAGTACTTTTGTTTTTATTTAATGTACATAAATAATATGTACTTTTACTTATACGTCAAGTATATTTTTCAGAAAGTGCTTTTACTTGTCCAGCTTTTTCTGTAGTTACTTTTACTCATGCATAAAATAAATGTACTTGTTTCAGCTCTTCTGTAGCTCCATAGTGAGTGAGATCACGAGTGTGACAGGCAGATATGTTCTCGTCATCTACGTCCGTGGTCGTGTAGTTCTTTGTCGCTCTCTCGCTCTCTCTCTCTCTCTCTCTCTCTCTCTCTCTCTCTCTCTCTCTCTCTCTCTCTCTCTCCTCCTCTCTCTTGCTCTCTCTCTCTCTCTCTCTCTCTCTCTCTCTCTCTCTCTCTCTCTCTCTCTCTCTCTCTCTCTCCTCTCCTCTCTCTCTCTCTCTCTCTCTCTCTCTCTCTCTCTCTCTCTCTCTCTCTCTCTCTCTCTCTCTCTCTCTCTTCTCTCTCTCTCTCTCTCTCTCTCTCTCTCTTCTCTCTCTCTCTCTCTCTCTCTCTCTCTCTCTCTCTTCTCTCTCTCTCTCTCTCTCTCTCTCTCTCTCTCTCTCTCTCTCTCTCTCTCTCTCTCTCTCTCTCTCTCTCTCTCTCTCTCTCCTCTCTCTCTCTCTCTCTCTCTCTCTCTCTCTCTCTCTTCTCTCTCTCTCTCTCTCTCTCTCTCTCTCTCTCTCTCTCTCTCTCTCTCTCTCTCTCTCTCTCTCTCTCTCTCTCTCTCTCTGTCCTTCTCTCTCTCTCTCTCTCTCTGGCCCATGTATCAATTCACGTAACTTTTGTCCACAGCGTTGACACCGCTTTATACCCCATGATGGACGCCATACAGAAAGGGCGAAAACAAGAGGCGTGCGTATGCGTGAAACAACCCGTTACACCCGTCGCTCGTGACCGCATGCAGACAGCCGAGATGACTCCGAGAGTGCTGTGGGTGTTTGTCGTCAATGTGCTGCTGTTTACCGTCAGCGTGTACCTCGTACACGTACACGCCGACCAAGGTAGTGCCACTGGCCGCCACGCCGTCTGAGTACATCGCGCAGTTGAACCGACAACGTTTCCCCGGTGATTACGACGGCGTTAGCCACGTACAGTTGCCACACCGTCAGACGACTGATGGCAAGCAACACGAGCTCTGTAAGTAGAACTCTGTATGTACAGAACGTATGCAATGATTGTTCCAATTGACGGGTCGTTATACAGGAGTTCCCAGAAACTATTTATCCGTCTTCAAACTGGGGCTGGTATTTTCACTCTTCTCACGGGTGAAGCAGTCGCGATCGGCGAAGTCAATAAACTAGTTCGACTCGGCTAAATCTGTCTCGTGGGGGATTTGTGAATACCCCTGGCTTGCGAAGATGGGTCAGACTAATAATTGACTTAGCCAGATGTGACTGCGTCAGCCGCGAGAACAGTGCAAATGAACAGTTGTTGGTATATGTGCACAACAATATAATTAATTTTATATAATTCATCTGACGTAGCCAGCACGTTGCGGTTCGCAAACACAGTTATGCGCGACGCCTCGTCAAGCTTTGCCAACAACGTTGATAAAGATTACATGTGTAAATAACATTACTAATACGACATAGCTTTTCCTATTCTAGACATTACTGCATTCATCTGATACTTTAACAACTTTCGTTTAGTTTTTTATCATACAAATAATCTTCATACAACGTGTTCAGGGAGCCATTTTTATTATCGCTTAACGGAGTTTGCAACCATGTCACGTGATGGATAGTTCGATTATTTGAGTGACCTTACCGACAACCTTCTGAACCAACCCGTTAAGATACGATAACACATTTCTACATGCCTCGCTCTTCACCAGATTTCCGTGCCGATGTTTTGCTATCATTTCACCTACAGACGACAGCGCCACCATCCGGCTGGGCGACAGCCACGGCCAAGAGAGGACTGCTGAGTCGCCTGGTGTCCCGAACCGTACGTCAGCATACTACGCCTACCGGCGCCAGACCTACGTCGTGCCAGCCATTCGCTACACGCACCTCGTCAACTGCGCCGCCATACTCGCCAACGACACGGCAGAACTACGGCGGGCGAGCCAGGTAGGAGTTGGAGTTGGAGTCAGACCACATTTGCATTTTCCATACGCGACCATTATAACGTTTCCGTCATTTCCTACTAATCTTGATGAGCTCTGTTATTGACAATTTCACAGCATATTTACCCTCCATAGACAGAAGTTCTGTGAACAATTCGTGAACTTCTAATACCTCAGGCTCCCACAAGCTTCTTTCAAACCTTATACCCCTCCATTTCATCACCAAGCAAAATGACAACTGTATTAATACGCAGAAATGCACCGACTGACAGCTGTCATTATTTGACAGCTCTGATGTCACGCTGCACGAAAACATCATTTCTAATCACTCCACACTACATATGTGCTCACAGAAATTCAGACAACCTGCATAATGCTGCTTTTAAAGGGTACTCTTTGGTCGCTCGGGGAATGGCGGATGAGCACCTTATTGTGGTCTTACATCAGTTAGTGGGCCGGGGACAGGGGCGGTTTTAGTGTAGGGGAGACCGGGGCTAGTTGTAACAAAAACAACACATTTCAGGATTGCGGGTAGGTTTCTTAACCGATCGAAACTTTTGTCATGCCAAATGGTCCCCATACATCTCCGGCAGATAACTGATGGATAATTAAATGTCTGGCTTATTACATATTTGTGGCATGACATGCCCATTATATGAGGTGTCCTAAAGTGTTATATATTCTCCGGTACGGTAGTACCTCTTTTCTTTTAAAATGGTGTAACTTGATGGCGTGTCGACGGGTTCACGTGATATTAGACATGACATGCTCAAATCTATTGATGAACATGCTGTCGTCTTGCAGAATAATTTGCATTAGCAGTTTTGTCTGCAAGCACACTGTTACAACTAGCACCGGTCTCCCCTAGAGACAGCATCGGCTTCGTCGTGACACGTGGTGACGACACAACCACCGGTCGCCGGGCCAACACGTGCCTCTGTCCGTCGTTGGGACCAGTCGTTA
>JAODUO010000256.1:340000-372500 GCA_025642075.2 Ridgeia piscesae
CATGTTATACGGTATAAACTACACCTATTATAGCGTAAAGAAGGGTTGAAAATAGAAGCAGTAAGGGCGCTTAACTATGTGTACACTTCGACCACGAGGCGTTTTCGAAACCGTTGTAGGCGTGGCTAAAAACCCAGAAGGAAATGCATGATCACGCGATGCAGTATCACGTGAACACAAGTTGACGCCACTAACGCCACACCCAGCCAGGTGCACGGCTCCCAGTTGGTAAAGGTCAAAGGGTGGGTGTCACTCGCGGCGATTTGAGTGACAGCGTCGGGATTCTTATAAACATTCGACGTTTAACATTACAAAGTCAGTTCTGTTTCGATAAAACATTTATTGGCGGGCAGGACGCTACAATAGTTATAACTTATACTGATTAACATGATTTTACAATAAAAAAAGCCACGAAATGATCATGTCACTTTAACGACTGACCGGACCTTGTAGAATGGACATGTCGCGCGTGTGGTATCACTGGACACACCGGTGGAGCAAGACGTACCAGCAGACGATCTTCTTCAATACGATGAAACCAAAGGAAGGACCGCCCTTCAACCTGACCTTCTTCAAAGGAGAGCTCCACGGCCTCTTCTCGCGGCGCATGGTGGAGTACGTCATTAAGAGTGACGTCAGTCAGCGGTATCTCGAGTGGTGCTGGGACACCGGCCACCCTAGCGAACACTACTGGAACGTGCTCAACTACAACGTTAAGCTGCACGCCCCTGGCGGATACGAAGGTAGGTGTTCGGCAGCCAGGCGTGACATAATGCTTGTTACAGTGTGCGTGCGTGCGTGTGTGTGTGTGTGTGTGTGTGTGTGTGTGTGTGTGTGTGTGTGTGCGTGCGTGCGTGCGTGCGTGCGTGCGTGCGTGTGCGTGTGCGTGTGCGTGTGCGTGTGCGTGTGCGTGTGCGTGTGCGTGTGCGTGTGCGTGTGCGTGTGCGTGTGCGTGTGCGTGTGCGTGTGCGTGTGTGTTTAAACCTGTTGCCAGATGGTGTAAATTTTTGGCCTGTCTCATTTGGTATTTCGAATATAAGTTATGGTTGTATGCGTGTGTGGGCGTGCGTGCGTGCGTGCGTGCGCGCGTGTGTGTGCGTGTGTGTATGTGTGTGCATGCGTGCGTGCGTGGTGTGTGTAAGTATGTGTATGTGTACGTGCGTGCGTGTTTGCGTCCGCGCATATGTGGTAGTGAATGCATGCGGGTGAATGAGTATGTGATTGCGTGCGTGTTATATCTTTTTAAGACACAACATGTCTTGTTCTGGTTCTGTCACGCTGCCATCTTGTCTTTGCTCCATCTGCCGGTAATCTTTGTAATTATTTCTACTGATCTGACCGTGTTGTGTTCTTCCGGCCCAATCCCGTCTTTGTCCTCTGCACCCTCGTCTCACAACGTGTTAATGTGTAACTGTAACACATACATCGAACTTACATTTTAAACTCCAACTAAACAAAAGTTGTCATCTAATCATTCAACCTTTCCTTGTGTTCCCGTGGCAGGACCACTGAACGTGGCGTCCGAGTACTCCTTCCACCCGATCATGCGAGCCAAGCACTGGTTGGGCATGAACTACCCGGGGCGCGTGTGTGCGGGCCGGGAGGTGCGAGGCATCTGTGTGTTCGCTGTCGGGGACCTGCCGTGGCTGGCTGGCCGGCCGGAGCTGTTCGCGAACAAATTCCACCTGACGTACGAATACCTCGGTCTCGACTGCCTCGAGGAGTTACATCGGAACAGGACGCGAGGCATCGGCGTGCCGACGTTGGACGAGAGCTTCTATCGCCGCCTGCCCACGGTCCTCTACGGGCGCAAGGACGGGCTGCGCTGACGATCTCGTCTCGTCTCCTACGCGCGCTAACTGGTGCTTATCTTCCGCAGTTCACTTCAATTCAGCACGTCTCTGTGAGACGCAGCTGATCCTACGATGTCCTGCTCTGTCTCCCTCGCTCCCACGGTGTCGTCTCCCAATCAGTCGCTATCTCGCTCCCGTCTTCTCCTATATTTTCTCACTCCCCTCTCTTCCTCCAGTTTGCCTTCTTAGATTGTTTTCTATAAGAAATCGGTTTCTGTTGAGGCGCATTGATTCTGTTCACTAACTGACAAGTCTGTATGTCTATTAAATATCTTCTGTATGTCTTTTAATGATCTCGGCGCTTATACATTGCGTATAATTATATGTAAATTATCTACCGTAGTTAAATACGGTTCACTTATGTTCACAAACTGTTCGCGAATTGGCTATGTGCTTATGAACGCTATGGAACAGACGAATTCGTTTAGAGGAAGAACACATCCGTCGCCCATGGCGTGAACGACGTAGGTGGGGGCAATGGCCGAATCACTGCTATAGACTACTTAGATACTAACTGTATAATTGTTTTTGTTTTTTAAATATTAATTGCAACTGTAAGCGGAACGACAATTCGATGCGTCGCTTAGTATAGCTGCGAGATGTATTATCTGAGTGACATGTACAAGATAGAGATGTCGAGTGTTCAGTGCGTGAAATGCTCCCGGCTTAGTAGGCCGACTAGTCCAACAGACAAGAACGAAATATACGCATTCTACATTGTTGTGTAATGGTGCCATTCAGCGAATAAATGTTGTATTTAATTAAAGTGTTGGATTCGCATTAATACTACGTGGGCTTTGGCGGTGACGTGAGCCCAGATTTGGCAAAACACGTAGTTCGCAAACGCGCAATGCCCGCATTTATCTGCTCAGACATAGCGTTGGTAACGGGCCGAGTTTCTTCAAAACGCATACCGCGCATGCATTTTTATTTACAACTTGCGTAATGACAATCATATTGAAATACTTGATGTATTGCTAACGGAAACTACGTTAGTAACAACGAAGAATCCTGGTCCGCAAACGTTGCGGTTCCAGAGTCGGCTGATTCGTGCCGAATCTGGGACAGGACACCGACTCTGTCTGCAAATGACTTTCAACCCCTCCAGATGTGAAATAATGCACATCACCAGATCAAAATCACCCATAGATAACCCATACACAATACACAACGAAACACCCAGAGCAGTACCAATAGCAACACACATTGGCATAGACATCAAATAACCTCTCTTGGAACCCACACATCAACAAGATAGTCAATAAGGCAAACAGCAAACTTGGATTCATTAAAAGAAACTTAAAATCCGCCCACACCTCGAGTACTGCAGCCCGGTGTGGGACCCATATACCACACGAAACATCAACCATCTAGAGGGGGTCCAGCACCGGGCAGCAAGATTCGTGGTCCATAATTACAGCTGGGAAACATCTGGATCCACCTTGGCCTCTGCTCTCTCTTGGCCAACATTAGAACAGAGGAGGGCTGAGGCCAGACTTACCACCATGTATAAAATAACAAACAATCTCTTAGACATCAATCCCAACCAATACCTCATGCCCGGACACAGCCAAACAAGATCCAACCACCCACACAAATACAGACAAATATCCACTTCCCACAACTACTACAAATACAGTTTCTTTCTCCGAACAATAGCCCAGTGGAACAGACTTCCATCTAATGTATTTGTCCACAACAGTCTCGACGCCTTCAAGTGTGCATTGCAGGACATTAACCTGACAACTGCACCCTTCAGGCACCTCCAATAAGCAATACACACCACCACCCCTGTTCCCCTCCACACCCCGTCCCTACCACACCCCTACCCTCCCCGATCATTGACTTGTACTTTTCCTCATCCACCCCACCCTAATCCCATATTCCCAAGCACAAATACTCTTATTGCACTTCCAGATAACATGAAGCCAGCCATCCTGAAACCGACCATCCATACTAGTGCCCCAGTAGGGGTTTTGCACAGAATCAGAATCAGAATGTTTTGCACAGAATCAGAATGTTTTGCACAGAATCAGAATCAGAATGTTTTGCACAGAATCAGAATCAGAATGTTTTGCACAGAATCAGAATGTATCGCCGCACCTTTCACCTGAGGGTAAAGTCTGCGCATAACGAATTGATTGGAACAAAGGCGTTTATAACAAAGGTATTTAACGCGACGACAACACACCAGTAATCTTGCAACCGGAGGTTAATTGAAGAAGTAATTAACTTGCAAAAGACGCGTCTGTCTTAACAACCGAAGACTGTCTATTCACTGTCTAACGTGACAATGAGAAAGCCATGACAACGTGAAAGTGCAGGCGTTAATTGTGTTTGTAATTAACACCCGCGTCAGTTTTCAAATATGTTGATGAATCAGGAATATTTGCTTATTGTTTCGTTTTCGTCCTCTTAAGAAGAATGGGTCCAAGACCGACACAGTAATTACAGCTACACATTAGCATCAGATGTGTCAGTTGTCTCACTTGTCACCAACGACAACCGCCAGTAGTTTGAATTTAACAGTGTATGTAATGTACAAATAGTATCTGTAATGTCCATAAGAGCGAAATATTTCGGCGAATGTTCGGTATATCAAATTAATGAATACTTATATTTAAGACTGAATATCGTGGTTCAGATATATCCAAATAAATAACCACACTACACATAACACAAGATATAGGCTATTCCTATATAGGTTAATTCCCAGGTCTTATATACACGTCACAGAATATGGTGTAGAAATAGCTCAAAAACACAAAAATTTCGTCATAGAAAGCGGCATTCGGATTGCACGGGGATACACGCATTCACAGGGATCACACGAGAGGGGATACACTTACAGTGGAGAGGATACACTTACAGTGGAGGGATACACTTACAGTGGAGGAGATACACTTACAGTGGACTGGATACATATACAGTACAGGGGATACACTTTCAGGGAAAGGGATACACTTACAGTGGACTGGATACACTTACAGTGAAGGGGATACACTTACAGTGGAGGGGATACACTTACAGTGGAGGGGATACACTTACAGTGGAGGGGATACACTTACAGTGGAGGGGATACACTTACAGTGGAGGGGATACACTTACAATGGACTGGATACACTTACAGTGGAGGGGATACACTTACAGTGGAAGGGATACACTTACAGTGGAGGGGATACACTTACAGTGGATTGGATACACTTACAGTTGAGGGGATTACAGTTACAGTGGACGGATACACTTACAGTGGGGGGATACACTTACAGTGGAAGGGATACACTTACAGTGGAGCGGATACATTACAGTGGACTGGATACACTTTCGGGGGAGGGGATACACTTAGAATGCATTAACGTTCATATTTTAGTATGTAAATAGGAAACACCTCATTTGTTTAGTTATCCGATTAATGGGTAATCTTTCCATACTCCATACAATCGGCGTAACCTGATGCGTCATGTAGGGGTGTAAGAAGGCACGGGATGTCACGACGGCTGGGGGTGTAAAGAAGATGCGGGGTGTGACGAGCGAAAGTCCGGGTGTAAAGACGGTCGGGGTGTAAAGATGGCTCAGGGTGTAACGACGGCTCGCGATGTAACGACGGCTCGGGATGTTACGACGGCTCGCGATGTAAAGACGGCTCAAATGTAACGATGGTTCGGGTGTAACGACGGCTAGGGATGTAACGACGGTCGGAGTGTAACGACAGCCCGGAATGTAACGACGGTTCGGGTGTAAAGATAGTTTTCGGGTGTATAGACGTCTCGGAATGTAAGACGGTTCGGATGTAACGACGTTTCGGGGATGTAACGACGTTTCGGGGTGTAAAGAGGACTTGGATGTAAAGACGGCTCGGGGTGTAACGAATGCTCGGGAAGTAATGACGCTTCGGAATGTAACGACGGCTTGGAATGTAACGACGGTTCTGGGTGTAAAGACGGCGAATGGTGTAACGACGTCTCTGGTGTAACTACGTCTCGGAGTTTAAAGGCGAGGGTCACAGGGTGCGATAGTCACGTTACATTGTCAACGCTCTGAAACAGGAAGCAACACTTTTAAACAGTAACCTTCAAATTATATTGGTCGCAAAATTGCCTACACTTTATATCGACAAGCAAAGAATACAGTCGTTTAAATTATGTGTTACATCGGTGTGGTGCTTTATTAAGCAGTATGATGGGTCACATTAATGTGTAGTTGGTGCGGTGTACTTGGGATAGTGAACTTATCAAACAAGTGTGTTTACATCACACTTGCAAAATTACTTTCCATACACTTCACGACCGTCACCTACGTCGCTATCGTATGACCTTCTCGGCATAGCTGATGGGTCTGCAGAGATCATGTCCACAAAGAACGTAACAGCCGGAGTCGAGTGTGTATGACAACCCATACTGAAATTTATGTTTGTTATATTAATATCTGCTTCATTTTCTTGTAAATGGTAAGCCTAATAGGACAGGAGACTGAAACGTGAACTCACACTTCCAACCGTTTTGACAGTTGTCGCGGCGTTGCAAACACAGTGTGTGAATTTGGCTATCATTACCAACAAACAAACAAACAAACAAACAAACAAACAAACAAACAAACAAACAAACAAACAAACAAACAAACAAACAAACAAACAAACAAACAAACAAACAAACAAACAAACAAACCAGTGTGTGA
This sequence comes from Ridgeia piscesae, assembly GCA_025642075.2. Classification (NCBI taxonomy): domain Eukaryota; kingdom Metazoa; phylum Annelida; class Polychaeta; order Sabellida; family Siboglinidae; genus Ridgeia; species Ridgeia piscesae. Next base: position 346,528 of record JAODUO010000256.1, read on the forward strand.
ATTTGACTATCATTACCAACAAACAAACAATCAAACAAACAAACAAACAAACAAACAAACAAACAAACAAACAAACAAACAAATAAACAAACAAACAAACAAACAAACAAACAAACACAGTGTGTGAATTTGGCTATCATTACCAACAAACAAACAAACAAACAAACAAACAAACAAACAAACAAACAAACAAACAAACAAACAAACAAACAAACAAACAAACAAACACAGTGTGTGAATTTGACTATCATTACCAACAAACAAACACGGTGTGTGAATTTGACTATCATTACCGACAAACAAACACAGCGTGTGAATTTGACTATCATTACCAACAAACAAAGACAGTGTGTGAATTTGACTATCATTACCAACAAACAAACACAGCGTGTGAATTTGACTATCAGTACCAACAAACAAACACAGTGTGTGAATTTGACTATCAGTACCAACAAACAAACACAGTGTGTGAATGTGACTATCATTACCAACAAACAAACACAGTGTGTGAATTTGACTATCATTATCAACAAACAAACACAGTGTGTGAATTTGACTATCATTACCAACAAACAAACACAGTGTGTGAATTTGACTATCATTATCAACAAACAAACGCAGTGTGTGAATTTGACTATCATTATCAACAAACAAACACAGCGTGTGAATTTAACTATCATTACCAATAAACAAACACAGTGTGTGAATTTGACTATCATTACCAATAAACAAACACAGTGTGTGAATTTGACTATCATTACCGACAAACAAACACAGCGTATGAATTTGCTTATCATTACCAACAAACAAACAAACACAACGTGTGAATTTGCTTATCATTACCAGCAAACAAACATAGCGTGTGAATTTGACTATCAGTACCAACAAACAAACATAGCATGTGAATTTGACTATCATTACCAACAAACAAACATAGCGTGTGAATTTGACTATCAGTACCAACAAACAAACATAGCGTGTGAATTTGACTATCAGTACCAACAAACAAACATAGCGTGTGAATTTGACTATCATTACCAACAAACAAACATAGCATGTGAATTTGACTATCAGTACCAACAAACAAACATAGCGTGTGAATTTGACTATCAGTACCAACAAACAAACATAGCGTGTGAATTTGACTATCAGTACCAACAAACAAACATAGCGTGTGAATTTGACTATCAGTACCAACAAACAAACATAGCGTGTGAATTTGACTATCATTACCAACAAACAAACATAGCGTGTGAATTTGACTATCAGTACCAACAAACAAACATAGCGTGTGAATTTGACTATCAGTACCAACAAACAAACATAGCATGTGAATTTGACTATCAGTACCAACAAACAAACATAGCATGTGAATTTGACTATCAGTACCAACAAACAAACATAGCATGTGAATTTGACTATCAGTACCAACAAACAAACATAGCGTGTGAATTTGACTATCAGTACCAACAAACAAACATAGCGTGTGAATTTGACTATCAGTACCAACAAACAAACATAGCGTGTGAATTTGACTATCATTACCAACAAACAAACATAGCGTGTGAATTTGACTATCAGTACCAACAAACAAACATAGCGTGTGAATTTGACTATCAGTACCAACAAACAAACATAGCGTGTGAATTTGACTATCAGTACCAACAAACAAACATAGCATGTGAATTTGACTATCATTACCAACAAACAAACATAGCGTGTGAATTTGACTATCAGTACCAACAAACAAACATAGCATGTGAATTTGACTATCATTACCAACAAACAAACATAGCGTGTGAATTTGACTATCAGTACCAACAAACAAACATAGCATGTGAATTTGACTATCATTACCAACAAACAAACATAGCGTGTGAATTTGACTATCAGTACCAACAAACAAACATAGCATGTGAATTTGACTATCAGTACCAACAAACAAACATAGCGTGTGAATTTGACTATCAGTACCAACAAACAAACATAGCATGTGAATTTGACTATCAGTACCAACAAACAAACATAGCGTGTGAATTTGACTATCAGTACCAACAAACAAACATAGCATGTGAATTTGACTATCATTACCAACAAACAAACACAGCGTGTGAATTTGACTATCAGTACCAACAAACAAACATAGCATGTGAATTTGACTATCATTACCAACAAACAAACATAGCGTGTGAATTTGACTATCAGTACCAACAAACAAACATAGCGTGTGAATTTGACTATCATTACCAACAAACAAACATAGCGTGTGAATTTGACTATCAGTACCAACAAACAAACATAGCGTGTGAATTTGACTATCATTACCAACAAACAAACATAGCGTGTGAATTTGACTATCAGTACCAACAAACAAACATAGCGTGTGAATTTGACTATCAGTACCAACAAACAAACATAGCATGTGAATTTGACTATGAGTACCAACAAACAAACATAGCGTGTGAATTTGACTATCAGTACCAACAAACAAACATAGCGTGTGAATTTGACTATCAGTACCAACAAACAAACATAGCATGTGAATTTGACTATCATTACCAACAAACAAACATAGCGTGTGAATTTGACTATCATCACCAACAAACAAACATAGCGTGTGAATTTGACTATCAGTACCAACAAACAAACATAGCGTGTGAATTTGACTATCATTACCAACAAACAAACATAGCGTGTGAATTTGACTATCAGTACCAACAAACAAACATAGCATGTGAATTTGACTATCAGTACCAACAAACAAACATAGCATGTGAATTTGACTATGAGTACCAACAAACAAACATAGCGTGTGAATTTGACTATCAGTACCAACAAACAAACATAGCGTGTGAATTTGACTATCAGTACCAACAAACAAACATAGCGTGTGAATTTGACTATAGTACTCGCGGAATCAAGCACACAACACGAATCGTCGTCTAAGCATAGCAGTAATAAACTTACGCGTAACTGGTAGCGGGACTTGACACCGTGAGGCGAGTCTGCTGCAGAAGTAGGGCCACTCGAGGCACCGGATGCAGTAGCTACGCATTAGCAGGCGACGATATTCAGCCATTGTGTCGGCAGCATTGTAGTCGTTCCTTCGAAATCGGAACATCATTTGAAATGGATATCCTATAAAAAAAATACATTATTATTATTATGATTATTATATTTGTGTAATTTCTGTACGGATTTCGGAAGCAGTTAGAGGCCACACAAGGATATTCGTTTAATTCGTAAAACGTTGGTAACCTAAAATGCCAAATCTATAATTTGCATTAATTTTTAAACTACGACAAACCATCACTCAGTTAGTATAAAAACAAACAGGTAAATAAAATATGCGGATAAAACGATACAATGCGATGCGATGCGATGCGATGCGATGCGATGCGATGCGATGCGATGCGATGCGATGCGATGCGATGCGATGCGATGCGATGCGATGCGATGCGATGCGATGCGATGCGATGCGATGCGATGCGATGCGATGCGATGCGATGCGATGCGATGCGATGCGATGCGATGCGATGCGATGCGATGCGATGCGATGCGATGCGATGCGATGCGATGCGATGCGATGCGATGCGATGCGATGCGATGCGATGCGATGCGATGCGATGCGATGCGATGCGATGCGATGCGATGCGATGCGATGCGATGCGATGCGATGCGATGCGATGCGATGCGATGCGATGCGATGCGATGCGATGCGATGCGATGCAAAGACAATTACGCCATATTTTTCGGAGACTCGATTACAAAACAGACATGTCAAACCGAAAGGAATTTGTGCGCAAATTTAAAATCGTAAAACAAGTATTTGATAAAGACCGCATGTTATTGACCATCCACTGTATTTCAAAGAGTAATGCTAGCCTTGTTGACGCGTCTATGAATGTGACGGCTTTGCACACGTCTGTATTATGTGTACATTTGCTCCGTACTGGACGTATTCGTTCCTGTACGGAGCAACGCTGCTGCTGGCCAGCCGAGATGGTTCCACGCGCGTTGCTAGTCTTGTTTAACTCTCGCCTGGCTGTGTGACTTCGCCGAGAAAATAGTCTGGTGACCAATATTCTTTGCATATCTAACCCGTATGTAGTGTTATTGTTTGAAACCGTCAGTCAGTAATTAATGTTTATAATGTACGTATGCTTTTGATAACGAAATTGCGTTATAAAATATCTACATACAAAATTAAAAGTAGAAAATAAAAATGAGATTATAAATTAACAATGACAACTTTACATTTCTGTTTATATTATATGTGACATTTTTAGTATAAGTTTATATATCAATAGTTTTTTTCTTCTAATAATGGTATTATCAGATAATTTGTTTATCTTTATTTAATTTGATATATAAACTTCGGCTTGAGAACTAATCAGCGTCTCTACCGTTTTCGGGGGTATGGCAGGAACATTGGCATAGCATTGAATGAACGAATGAATGACAGTTTATTCGTCGAGAAGATAGCGTGGTGACCAATATTCTTTGCTTATGTAACCCGCATGTAGTTAATTATCGGAGTAAAACAAGTATTTTATAATGTTGCCATCTCGTGGGCTAGCCGCTAACATTAATTCCCCAGGCGAATGTGAGGGGCTAAACAGTGCCACCACCTCACACCGGTTGGGTAACCGAGACAAGAGCAGTGCATGGTACGTCATTATAGCCGCGGTGAGACGATGGCCCTACGAATGGATTAGGAGTCAGAGCACAGTTAGACTTCCTGGTCTAACCCATACGAATGTAGTACCTTAATAATTGTGTCATTTGAGATTTTGAAAAATTCCTTTTACGTGAAATGAGTACAGTAGGACAGGCATACTAGTAGGTTCAGTGCTATGATGTATCTGCAGTGCAATGACGCATGTTAGGCAGAGTGTAGTTGGCGTAGTGATTTTTAGCCATTTTTTCTTACATGACCCTGCGAATGCAGAAAAGCGTGCTCAGTTTGGTCAACATTGAAGGGCAGTACACATGCATGCATTTTACGAGAGCCTAAGATAAGTTGTTTTGATGAAATTTGATCAGCGTATCAGTGACACGACTCCAGTGATTGTGTTAAAATAAAATAAACTTCTCAGATCCAGTTTCCTTATAATCTGACAAAACGTTAACATGGCCGCCAATGGGAAAATCAACAGTGCTCTGTGCCCATTACGGTGGGTCCATCACGACGCCGGCAAAACAAGCGCAGATGAACCTGGATGGGCTCGTACTGTGCACGGACCAACAACGGTTGGTGCGGAAAGTATTAATTTGATGCCACAACAACACCTCCCCGACATACCCAGAGGGAACGTCGGAGGCATTGTGCTGTAGTGCTGTACTGGAGCTGTACCGAGAAGCACTAATAGGAGCACCTGAGTAAAACAATGAACCAGTGTTTTGACAAAAGATCGTTGATAGATAGCTTTGTCGAGTTCCATTAGCTGTCTAACGGATTATGCACTTATGGTATGTTTATAAATATCGTGTATCACAAAGAGATATTCGGTCATTCGGTGCACGCACAATGGAAAGTTGGTGGCTTACAGAAGGACGCGAGTGGTCTCCGCGGGCGACGGGTGTGACGGATTGTTGGCCTTGTTGACGTTTAGACGGGTTGCACCAGGTGTGTTCTGTTACCTTCTACACACAATCACGTATTTGTGTTCGTGTTTTAAGTCTACGGGTACAGTTTGTGTGCGTGCGCGCGCGTGTATGTGTGTGTGCGAGAGAGAAAGAGTGTGTGTTGTGTGTGTTGTGTGTGTTGTGTGTGTTGTGTGTGTTGTGTGTGTTGTGTGTGTTGTGTGTGTTGTGTGTGTTGTGTGTGTGTGTGTGTGTTGTTTGTGTTGTTTGTGTTGTGTGTGTTGTGTGTGTTGTGTATGTTGTGTGTGTGTTGTGTGTGCGTTGTGTGTGTTTGTGTGTGTGTGTTTGTGTGTGTGTGTGTTGTTTTATATTATATATATATATATATATATATATATATATATATATATATGTTGTGTGTGTGTGTGTGTGTGTGTGTGTGTGTGTGTGTGTGTGTGTGTGTGTGTGTGTGTGTGTGTGTGTGTGTGTGTGTGTGTGTGTGTGTGTGTGTGTGTGTATGTGAACGCATGGGTTTATGTTTGTGCGTGTATTTGATGTGTGTTTGGTGCTCGTGTGTATCTGTACATGATGTGTACGTCTGTGTTATGTCTGTCAGTACCAGAACTCGAAAACGATGACAGCAAGAAACGTAAAACTTCGCATGTACGTCCTAATGACAAAATTGTATCCTAAAGATGTACACCTGGATATGATTGTTTTCGAAAATCATTCGATTCAAGATTTTACAAAGTGTTTGCATCTGAAGTTGCAATTGGTAAATTTGAGTTGTTTTAATTATCATCGTAAACATAATAATGCAATCTACAAAGACGTCGCTAGATATACGTAAGCATTTTAAAATAAATAATGTTCCCGTTATTACGTTTCGTATAAACGCCGACGCATTGTACTCAGGATTATTATTCTAGCACACGGCAGTCAGGTAATCAATATTTGCAAGTACAAGCAGGTGTTACTGTGTGTTTTGTTACTACCGATTTCATAAAATCGAAATACACTCGAGTGAATGTGTATAGGGAGCATTCGGGGTGTTTGTGGGCGTCCAAAGCGCGTCTGGGCAGGACCAAGGAGTGTTTCACCAACTCTCCCGGACAAAGACAGATATTGCGGCTAGTGACTTTAGTACTGTTGCCTTTTAGAAGTAGTTGCGTTCTTCTGGCCAATGTGTCGGACATAAAACTAACTGTTCCGATTTTCGACTATAAACCATCACACCATCACACATGACATGTCTAAGAGATTGCGACAGAAGACAGGACCGACGCAGCTGGCTGCGATAAGAACACGGACTGACCTTTGTCGAACGAGGCGACTCCCAGTAGAGACAACGCGAGCACACAGAGGGTTGTCAGCTTCATATTTCTCGCAGACGGTGTCCTTGCGAAACGAACGAGACGCGACGGTTTTGTTGATCGCTGGCTTACGGTTAATTGGTCAGTAAAACAAAGATACTTACACAAGGCGAGTCACGTGGTTTACTTACTCACATGCTGTTGCCTCTGGGTAACCAATTAACTAATTGCGAAGCAACGTAATAGTTGGAAAGCGGTCATCATTACCAGAGACGGTTCATTAGCATGTTGTCGAAGAACTACCTATATTCTCACCCCTCCCACACACAAACATACATACACACGCACGCACGCACGCACGCACGCACGCACACACTAACGCAATTGTATAAAGTAGTTTTATATGCTGTAATGTCATCGTTATATTGTTTAATAAATTTATTATATATATATATATATATATATATATATATATATATATTACATAACCACACTCCGTAAATACAGAGGTGTAGCGGGGCCATTGTTGAATGAATGTAGATCTTGACTAGCTCTCATCGAGTAGATGTTTCCCGCCTAATAAATATCAGTTGAATGTTTAATGATAAACAATAGCAGTAAGCTTTGTGTGCATAGATAATAACGGTTTCTGTCCTCGTCAACCAAACAACTTCAACATTTTCAAAAGCATTGTTGTTATTTGGGGAGGGGGTGCTTAGCTAAATAAGTAGACAAGAGATCTGTGTTGACTGAACTGATTTTATTTTGTACTTGAGTAGAAGAACAAGTAACTCACCTCAAAACTACTGAAGTAAAAATAGCAGTAGACTGGAAAAACGTTCTGAAATAAAACATAAAAGTAACATTCAACAGTAATTGAAGTAAGAGTAATAGTAAAAAGACTACAGATGCCACAACATAGATCTTAACCCAGTAGTCGTCACTAAAATAAAATAACGGGGCCTACGGGGTAAATTGTTGCATGTATGTTTTAGCTTTGAGGACAATTATAACACAATATGAAGCTACATTATTGGTGAAATTGTGTCCCTCCTCCCACCTGAATTATGGATTAATTACTATTAACTTGAAGGTACAGATGAAGTCGGGAACATTACCTTTTCTCCTCAAAACGGCGTAACTAGATGACGTGTCGACAGATTCACTGATATTACAACTAGCTAGTTTATTTTTGGATAGTTTATTAGAGCCCGCAGCCCGCCCCGCACATTACAGTTCAGTCCGCAGCCCGCCCCGCCTCGCAGTAACTTGGCCCGGAACCAGCCCCGCTACACAGTAACTTGGCCCGCAGCCCGCCCCGCCCCACAGTAACTTGGCCCGCAACCCGCCCCGCCCCACAGTAACTTGGCCCGCAGCCCGCAGCCCGCAGCCCGCAGCCCGCAGCCCGCCCCGCAGCTCGGCCCGCAGTAATTTGTTAAAAGTCAACCCGCAGCCCATAATAGATTAAATAGCTAACATGGAATAATAAAAAATAACTAAACCTTCTTGATCTTACTTATTTTTTAAATAAAATTATATTATTTTATTGATTAAAATACATTTAATTTGGCATGACAATTAATATAGCTAGTTATATTTTATATTCCACTGTCTTTTTTTAACCAGTTATTTACTTGAAATTCAATTAACCACATTTTTCAGTCAGACAGAAATAATTACGTTGTAAGTCACTGTGGTCATTCACCATGACAACATTGAGCATATCAGAGAAGTCAAAATCCACTACCATGTAGTCAATTTTTTACCTGTGACTAAGGTGGACCCAGCTGCAATTAGCAACAACAGCCCTCTTTTGCAGTGGCCTTCCAAGGTTTTTTGGTCCTGGCTTTCATGCCCTTTGCCCCCTTCTAGCCAGCTCTGCTAGATAGCAACTGCTAAGGGCTGCTATTGTGTCAGTGCCTCAGTGGTAGTGTAAAAGGGATAAGAAATATTTGCTGAAGGTAAGGAAGTGGTATCCCAAGCCAGGTAGGATCTTCAATTGTTTTACACTGTTGTAGTTTTACCAAACTGGGTAACTGGATATCCTACCAGACCATTACCCGGTAATATATATATATATATATATATATATATATATATATATATATATATACTTATATATATATCCAACACTCAGCCATTAAGTGAAACACCTTCATTAGAACACCTCAAGACTAGTTGCTAGTGTGAGATCATTGAGGTCTTATTTAATCATATTTACACAGATTAGCATATGTGGGTACTGGGCAGTAAAACTGGGCACCACAAGTCTGATAATTCTCTTTGTGTGTTAGAGAAGGTCTGGCTCAGATAAGCAAGCCCTTTGTTCAAGCCAGGTATCCCAAATTAAATAGGTCTCCTTGGGAGTTGTTCAAACATCACTTAGCCTGGCAGCCTGGCTTTCATGCCCTTTGCCCCCTTCTAGCCAGCTCTGCTAGATAGCAACTGCTAAGGGCTGCTATTGTGTCAGTGCCTCAGTGGTAGTGTAAAAGGGATAAGACATATTTGCTGTATACACTATACAGGTGTTAAAGGGAGAACTCAGCTTGGCGTCAGCTAGGTCTGTCATCATTGTCACAATTGTGTAAAAAGGGCAGTCTGTTGCGATCTCAGCCACAATAACGTTATTTTGCTACATTATTTCTGACTGTAGTGTTCTCAATTGTCAGTGATTCAAAAGCTTTTTAAGATGCTCGTGTATGCAACACCAAACCTTTGTATTAACAAGACAGTGTCAGAATAAATAATTGTTTGACCTTATTTCCTGTGACTTTTCTTAGGCAAAACTGTTACTGTATTATGTGACTTCTTTTACTGTAAATTAATTTCTGCACACGATAATGAATGACTGAAGCTAGCAGGGCAAAACAACGGAACAATGACATATTCTGAATGTTTTCAACAGTTTTATCAAAGTGTTCTGTTACCAGGATCCCCAATGGCAACATGTCATATACCAAAACATCGTAGATCTGGCTATCACATGTTATCATAACGTAGTTAAAGACACACACATGCATGTATGCGCCAAGCAAGCAGCCATGCACGACATCTAGTTGCACGCATATATATATGAACACATGCGTGCATGCACAGCATTAGACGCACACGTGCAGCCGTGCACACGGGTAATTCCCCCAACTAACAGGCACAAACAAAGTGCACATTTTGAAACAGCGCGGGCTGGAAAGCTGAGCCCGCCCCCGCCCCACAACTATATCATTCGGCCCGCAGCCCGCAGCCCGCAGCCCGCAGCCCGCAGCCCGCCCCGCCCCGCATATTTTGCCATATCCTGGCCCGCAGCCCGGCCCGCACTGGTCTGGCCCACAGTCCGCCCCTCACCGCAACAAATAAAAAATCCAGCCCGCAGGCCTTAGTAGGTGCTGCCACCTTGTGGATGAGTTTTCGTTATTAGGTTTATCTACAGGCTCTGTGTTACAACTTAATCGTGTTACAACTAGCCCCGGTCTCTCCCACTTCTTCAGTTTTAGCTTGACGTAAGCCACGAGTTCCAACATTTGTTCCTTGCTTCACTATCACGTATAGTAGAGTGTAGCGCCATTTGTCCACTGGTCGTCAGATGGTCTATCTGATTACGATCTGTTTAGCGAGTGCCATATCAGTTTGTGAATGTCCGAGGATTGGATGATTGTCCCTCCAACGCCACAAACGTTCCCCAATATTCCACCTGTCTGGCCTGTTTGTTGGGATGTAGTCAATTTCGGTCTTCGTTACACCGTTTAGGCTTTTCCACCTCCATTTCCTTCCGCCTTTCTTCTGATCTCATGGTTTTGTACTTTCTTGATGTTGCACTTTCTATCAAGGTGTCGCCTCTGTCGTGTCTTAGTTCGAGCCCAAATTTGCTCGATGCCATTTCCATAGGGTTCTTTCTTTCCCCTATTTGCGCATCGAACTCTCCCATCAATATCGTGTGGTGGTTTGGTTTCCTTAAAGTCTCATCGACGTCGTTGTAGAAGTTATTTATGTCTTCTTCAAGTACGCTGTTATTAGTGCATATACTTGCACTGTCTTTAGTTTTTAACACTTTGTTACGCACCGAACAAGTTTTGATATTCTGTGGCTGATGCTGTTTACCCTCACTATATGGTCTTTCCATTTCCTGTTTAAGAGAAACCTTACTCCTGCTTGGCCGTTGTAAGGTCATTCCTCTCGTCTTCTCACTTCTCCGATCCCGATTACATCCCATACCAACCTGGTTTCCCTAAGTTCGTCTTCGAGTTCTTATATGTGTTCATCTCTTAGTAGAATTATCACGTTGTATGTCGTTATCTTTAGTCTACTAACCCTCTTTCGGTGGCTCGTTTTGACCCAGAGATTCTTAGCACCCCCTGCACGACTCTTTCGGTGCCGATGGGGACTGGGGGCCATGGCGTTATACGCTGGTGTTGTTGGCTTACCCTTCCCCGCTGGCCAGTGCGGTTTGGAAGAGGCAGACGATATAGAGTGAACGAAATTGCTTAAGTTTCGACACGGTGGCTGTAGCAGTACTGCAGGCACCGGGATTCGAACCCCAGTCGCGACTTCGTCTTTCCGGATACACATTTTGTTAAGGAGCTGGTCGCAGTGATTGGTTGATGGAATTTAACATGCGCCATGTGCATTTGACAGTGCGAACTTGAGATTGCGGGAGTATGGCAATCGAGTGGAAAGACGTCAAAATGGTAGGTTTTCATGTGACGTACATCTTTAGTTAAATGTATTGGACACCATGACCAAAGGGCGTCTACAAACTAGTTATTTCTTCTAAATTATAACGAAGAAAGCAGGCCTTTGACAGAAAGTTTGTAAGTGAACGCAGCTCATGTGTAAAAGAAGAGAAGTGTTCCAATTCGATGACGCTGATGTAAACAACTGTAACGGTTTATTTTATCGAACGAAATTGTAAGCAACGATTCGTGATGGTGTTTATTTGCTAATTTATGGGAAATGATGAGGATACATAAACTGCATTTTGATTAACAAAAACAATCATTGTAGCCTAGGTATGCAAGTTCAAGTGGACATGACACAAGTAATTTAAACGCCAAATCTCACTGGAAGCTGGTAAAGTTGTCTTTCCTTGTAGATAAGACCATAGGTTATCCTTTAAAAGTACTGATAATTGGATATTCATTGTAATAATTGTACAGCAAAACTCAAAGTAAAAAAAAAAACGGTATATATATATATATATATATATATATATATATATATATATATATATATATATATATATATATATATAATATATTTAATAGATAGGATAATTGTAAAGTGACATGGTAGAAAACATATTATAATAAATAATTAAGTGAAAATATGCAAAATATGTTCACAGATTGATACATATGTAGCAATTGTTTAAATATGTGCCTCATTTTGATCATTTATCTGAAAAAGTGTGAAAAAAGAATGCCTACTCCGATTGTTTCAGGCTATTTGAGCTATGCACCCATATATAATGATACTAGTTTTGGTAAAATATGTTTTGGAGGTTTTTTCATAGGTGGTCACAGATCACCTGAATTAAAAGTAGGTAGAAAATAATTAAATGAGATAATCACAGTATAGTATAGCATTTATTAGTCAAGTACAGTAGTACAGTACTGTAGTATTATTACTGAAGTTATGGGTTAGAGAGTGAATTCAAATCAGAGAGTGAGTACAAATCATTGTGATGGCCAATTATACTAGCCTTATATGCGTTAAAAGTGTAATTCATATACACCATTTATTATTAATTCCCCTATATGATGATATTTAATAGCATTAGTAATCAAACGGTTAGTATTTATTAGTATTACACAATTACAATGATGTGACATCTGTTTAGGGAGACCCACTCTGTGGTACAGCTGTACAATGGGCACAGTTTTATTTCTGCCGCCTATGTTCATGTTTCAGGGTGTTACATTACTACATTTATAGCATGTAGTAATACACGTTGTAATACATACGAACACATTATAAAGCAAATTACTTTACTTGACAAGTGCATTCATCAGTCTTTTTAGGGTGATGTTGTTGGTTTTCCAACCTGCTTTTAGTCTTGCAATGGCATGTTTTCAGGCAATTCTTGAAATAACTTCTGGTTTTGATCCTTCCTCCGACAGCGTTGCACCAAGATATTTGACGTTTTCAGCATTTGTTTTGTATTTATAGGTTAACTCATTTGATATTGGTAATATGAGTTAAGAAATAATATTGATAATGGCAATAGTGTGTTACTAGAGACCTGCACCAATGTTGATTAATTTTTTGTATGTCAACTAGCATGTACACAGCAATGGATGGTGAGATGCTGAGAGGATAGGTTGAGTACTAAAATCTGTCTACTTTCAGGCTGTCTACATTCTATTCATGCATTTAAATACTTTTTAACTGTTTACAGAGGGGCAATACCAGTGCAGCTGACCGCCACTGCAAGAAGGCTAGGTCGGGGACCAACAAGTGGCTATGAGACCAACGGTGCACACCAGTGCAAGACGCGTGGTCTCGCGAGAAGATGACAAGAAGAAGAAGAGACGAGAATGACACAATCTGACAACATTTTCTGTCAGCAAACAGTGCTTTGGCAAAACAACACTTATGTTTTGGACAGATGGTTGTACATGGGTTTATATAGGCTAATAATCACATTGGTATAATAATAAAATATCTTTAATCAGGATGGCCCAGCTAAATACGGAGTACATTAAAATATTAACCTGATTTATTTTTAGTGAGGCCCTCAATTGCGTAGCTCCCTGCATCAATATTTGGTGAACATGTTTTTGAGTAATTATCCCACAACTCGTTCTGCTTGCATGCCGTTTTTTATAAATAAATATATCTTGAAAAGTGTGTTGATGACAGTGAAGCAGATATCTGAGAATGTTCAATTTGTCACTGTCTGTTGGTAATAATTGTACACAAACACTCTGAATGTTTTTGCTGTAAATGACAATAGTGTGTTGCGATGTCTGTTGTAATTATGATGGGTAATTTGATTGCATTGTAGACACTGCAAGAGTTCACTTGAATCATATGTTGTGTGTAGAAAACAGTTGGAATTGCAACAAGTTTCATTAATTCTATTTTCACACCTAGAAATTATTATTTATATTCTTTGTTGATATTGTATGTATGTGTAGAGTCTACAACTTATGGCACTGCATATTGCTATACCAATAACGGTGCATTGCAAATTTGTTATGTTTTATTGTTTTATGAAAAAACATCTAGTCTCAAATGCAATGAAGTTAGATTATTTGTGCTTGATAGCGATATTGTTCACTTAAGCATTGACATTGTATTTTATTGTTTTATAACAGTTGTGTTGAGAATAGTATTATTTTATAAATATTATTGTTTGTGTTAGCGGATGGTTTGGCTCTGCCATATTTTATATTCGCACACACACACGCACACAAGCACACACGCAAACACACACAGAGATGACATTATTCAGTTCGAGCCCTATTGGTCCATACTCTTCGAGCGTCCAGTGAGCTGAGAGAGAAACGTCGGCTGTGCCAGCGGGGACGAGTCGCCAGGTGTCACCGACGAATGTTGGCAGACCGCAGCTTCTGTGGCGGCCAGGGTCTTGTCTCGCTGCTGGGGAAAAACAACACGAAAACTAAGGATTGAAGGATGGTGTATGTGTGTGTGTGTGTGTGTGTGTGTGTGTGTGTGTGCGTGTGCGTGTGCGTGTGCGTGTGCGTGTGCGTGTGCGTGTGCGTGTGCGTGTGCGTGTGTGTGGGTGTGTGAGTGTGTACGTACGTATATACTATATACATACATTCATATTATACAGTACTTTACGTAAGTGCGTGCGCACATAAATACACACACACACACACTATATATATATATATATATATATACGTACATACAAACATACATACATACATATATTCATACTTACATACATACATACATGTTTACATACATACATACGCATGATACATACATACATATATATATATATATACATATATACATACATACATACTCACGTACACACACGTACATACGTATACAAATGTAGTTATATTGATGAATAACAATTCAAATATGACTAGATTGAATAAAATAATTATTCTTCATTATGTATAAATTAAGATTGACTAACTAACAACACAAATATATTTTATAATTATATTGACTAAAAAGTGATCTTCGTCATGTTTAAATTAACCCACGCATAATTTGCTTGCATTAATAACTACTACACAACATACACGTGTATGTGGCCGTCAGGGCTTGACTCCATGGAGACGGACGATCTTCTCCAATTCCATGAGATTTGTTTGCTTCATGAGATATAGCGATCCCAAATATCCAATAAGAACATCCTGAAGTGATTGATAGCGACATATACTGAATACGTGTTTATGTACACTACGATGCGTCTATTTCACTCGGAAGGTTTTGACAAGGACAACATAGCTAGTGCCAATATAAATTCTTTAAAAAAGTGTTTTTCAACTTAAAGATTATCTGAAATACCATCCACAAAGCGTACCCAAGTCGTCATCAACGGATGCAGTAACTCGATGATCTCTACATACAGATACGGCGATATGTCTTCAATCAAAACGCTCATTTCACATTGTCCCATTGTATCTATGCACTTTAGTAAACCGTGTATTACGTAAAAGATTTGGTCAAAATAGACAAATCAAATTCAAATATTCCCGATTTATTTTAAAACAAAGTTGGACATACATACATATGAATAACTAGAAGTGGTCCACTGGACAACAAATAAGAATATAAAACATTCAAATGACCAATGCTAGGTATGTTTGGCCCTGTTTGTATGTCCACGAAATATTCATGGACAACAAATGTCCACCTAAAATATAATGTTAAATTAAAATATCTTACTGATGATAACATACGGTTGCGACACAAAGTTAATGATGACAACATTGTATCCGGATCAAGACAAAGGGCCGTAGACAGAAAATGTTGTACATCAAGCTTGTACGACATTCCTAAAAATACAAGATTTGATATAATCGATTATATCGCATTACATCGCAGTTTTGTGATAATATGATCACGAAAATAAAGTGGAGAAGAGCAGGAAGCCTGGCTAGAATACAAGACAGTCGCTTCAATTCAGAAATTGGGAAACGTCTAGAAGCGGGCAGAACTGAGATCAACAGAGCATTTTGATGACAAGGACAACTGATAACAGATGGTCCGGTCTAACGAAAGGCTATATACTGACATGGATAGACAGCACTATAGGTAAAAGGAGAACTATGTTAAATCACGTATTCACGATGCATCTTCCAGATTAAGCGATGAAGGGATGCGATTTGTAACATATGCCGGCTGCCGACCACTCTTTCGAGTACTTTGTCAGCTACTGACCAGAGTGTTATAAAGCCTACCTATGCTATGTGCATATTTTGATCGATTTCCATTCTTAATCTAGGTGATCAATTTAGCATCTTCCCAGCATGTGGGACGCGATGAGCTTTACGGTATGACACCGTCAATTTGTGCAATGATCTCCGAAGTGGCCTGCCTCTATATTTCAGAAATGTGCCTGAAATACCATCTGTCCAGGCACAATCCTATTCCTGAGTGGATCTATGACCTCTTCAGTGCATTTCTAGTGCACAACTAGCATTATGACTGGAGGCTTTAGCGTTATTTCCAACACTCTCTTGGTGACATGAGACTGCACCCACCAGCAAGGTCTTGGTGACATGAGACTGCACCCACCAGCAAGGTATTGGTGACACGAGACTGCACTCACCAGCAAGGTCTTGGTGACATGAGACTGCACCCACCAGCAAGGTCTTGGTGACATGAGACTGGTCCCACCAGCAAGGTCTTGGTGACACGAGAATGGTCCCACCAGCAAGGTCTTGGCGATATGACATTGGTCCCACCAGCAAGGTCTTGGTGACACGAGAATGGTCCCACCAGCAAGGTCTTGGTGACATGACACTGCTCCCACCAGCAAGGACAAAGCAAGACTGTTGTGAGTCACGCACTGACTGGGTGGGAGATCGAAGTAGCAGGACAGTTCTCGGTGTCTACAGATCGTGAAATGCATCAATAAGGCACTTTGGCCTAAAGACCATAAACCAAACCATACTTGTTGTTATTTTGTCTATTGCTGGGAGTGGGTTGATGCGGCGCCAGAGCGTGTCTACACGACCATAACTCACTCGCCATGTTCCACATGAGTCCGCCGTCCCTGCGCTTTGTGCTGGCGGACGAGGATCGACACTCGTCAGTTCCACCCGTCGGCGCCGTCACTTACACGGTCCGCCGTTAGCTAGCGCCAGTCAGCGTTAAACACTGAACACGCGTGTCAGCAGACACGGCTGGACCACAGAGCAGAATTAACTGGAATCAACAGTATATGGGTCGGTAATGTTATGCGGTTACGTTATACGTTACGTTTTATTACACTAAATTACACTACGTCACATTACATTAGATATCTTAAAAAATATGTCCGTCCTCAGAGTGGCGCTACAATGGCTACATAGATCACCCAACATGTGCGTGCCGGATATCGTATGATGGCACTGTGAGCATGCTATCGGGAGCTACATAAAACATCCGCCACAGACCATACAGTGTATATATATATATAATTATATATATATATATATATAATATATATATATATATATATATATATTATGTATGTGTGTATATATATATATATATATATATATATATATATATATATATATAAATATATATATATTATAATAATATATATATATATATATATATATATATATATATATATATTATATATATATATATATATATATTTAATATTATATATACACATACATTCAAAATATATATATATATATATATATATATATATATATATATATATATATATTGTGTGTGTGTATATGTGTTGTTGAATGTATGCGTATATATAATATGTATGTATGTATGATGTATGTATGTAGCGTGACCCCGCCCGTAGAGTACAAGGGTCCGTGTTATGGTTTCGCTCAAAGTGTCAATTTGCAGACGCCTGTTGCTGCTATCGGCGCCCGCCCTAAGGGATTGCCCCTGAGCCACTATTGCGTTGTGTTATGAATGACAAACATGCCCAATATCTCTGCTGCCTGCTGATAATCCGCACACAACTGTAATCGGCCGTAGTTAACGAACGACCTGACTTGAAATGAGCCGTATCCTTGCGGGAACTGAGACACTGACACGCAGATGTCGTGCTCAAAGATGGCATCCATTACGCCTGTAGTGTCAACTAACTGGATCGTGTGCCGTCTAATGCGTCATGGCGGTGCAAATTTGTATACATTTGGGACACGTCGACTGTACTGCTGAGAAACATTGGTATAACTGATTCATGCGCACTCTGCCAATGTGATATATTGACAAGTCTTGAAGTGTCTTGCGGACCTGTTAAATCAAACACCGTGCCGACTCGACTTGTGTGGGAAATATCCAAACTACGCTGCCCACGCACGCACGCACGCATACACGCACGCACACACGCACACACGCACGCACGCAAGCGCACGCACGTCCGCACACACACACACGCACGCACGCACGCACGCAAGCACGCACGCACGCACGCACGCATGCAACACACACACACACACACACACACATTCACATACACATATATATTCACAAATTACACACACACACACACACACACACACACACACACACACACACACACACACACACACACACACACACACACACACACACACACACAACAACACACACACACACACACACACACACACACACACACACACACACACACACACACACACACACACATATATATATATATATATCATATATATATATAATATATATATATATATATATATATATATATATATATATATATATATATATATATATATATATATATATATATATATATATAATTAATTAAACGACACACCGACCCCCTCCAGTGAGTTTATACTGACCTCGATTGTGCAGCAGTCGACACAGAAGCAGACGACGCAGCACAGAAGAAGCGTGGTGAGGAACGCTAGGCAGCAGACGACAAGAACGCACACGAAGACGAAGTAGAGCAGCGATACGAACTTGACCGACTGGCACGACACCACACGGACACCAGTCCAACTACCGTTCGCCCTGTGATCATATAATAATAATAATGTTTATTTCAGGCAAAAGTCCAATGTATAAATATAAATACATTTAAAAAAAATCAAAAAGTTCAATACATAAAATACAATTAAAACAATTATGAGGTACAAGTAAAATAATAAATAAGTACATAATAAAATAAATAATACATAAATAGGTCATGAAAAAATTGAATAAGTGATACAAATAATTATTACAAAGAGGGTACAATACAACTATCACGTGTACAATTGGGTTGGCTAGTATTTGTACATAAAACTTCCAAAGTGTATATCTGTTAGGGAGTAGTTAACATAAAGAGGGGTTTTAGACTGATGAAGACGACATAAAAGGCTAAACATGGATGAATGAATGCGTTCGTTGACAGATTTGATGTAGTTGGCGGCAAACATAAAACTTGCACTACATTTTGATGGCAAGTTAAGTAAAAGTCTGAGACTGATATTGTATGCGACGGTAATGCTTTTAAAGCTCAGATTTTTTAATTTGCCCCGTAGACTTGAAGTGTACATTGAAGCACAGTACGCTTGAAATAAAGTAATTTTGGTGGAAGGATTACAAAGATCAGCGGAGCAAAGACAATATTCAACGATGTAACAAATCCACAGCACAGGTTCGTGACTGATTAACCTATATTAAAGGGAAACAATCAGCTATTTTTATGAATGCATCTGGAGATGTTAATAATGATAACTACTCATTTGCAACTATAGTTAAGAATATTTGTCAGTAGTTTACCTTGACAAATACAGAAAATGTAAATTGCATGGATAGCGTCATTTTCGTAGAAAGACGTATTAGACCGACGACATGAGTTTTTACTCTTCGTCTCTCTTATTGGTTATTCGACTCGTCCATTTGTGTTCGTTGTATCACTGATATATCTTCCATCCATCATAACTGTCTTCTTCCTTTCGTCTGCGACCTACTTGCCTTCTCTTATTCCAGATGTTATCGGCTTTTCTATCCTGACGCTATCAATATATGCGACGTGTCCAACTTAGTGCAGCTTATAAACGTGGATTGGGAGGACTTTGTCAGCGTTTTCATCGATGTTGTGCGGTGTTTCGTCACATATCGAATTGGGAGTGACATCGTCCTGCCATTAACCTGAAACTGTCGATTCGTATTAGCTCCTATTACTTGCTAAGAGCCTATCTTTATATCGAATGAATAGCTCAATCCTCACGTCTCCACTAACTCATCATTCGAATTCTGTCATCGCCTAGTTAGCTTTGGTTTCTTTGATATTAAAAGATACACCAGCCTCCTCTATTTGTTTGTCAGTACATATAGCCACTTCTCTTTCTGCTATTGACATGATTCATTATTGAGGACTGTTGACCCCTCTTCAACCTATCCTATCACCTGCTAATTTCACGATGGGCTTCAGTGTGTCGACTGACAAACTACATTTCATTTCGCAACGCTACATTACGTTAGCATTACGACGCGTCGCGTCGCGTCGCGTCGCGTCGCGTCGCGTCGCGTCGCGTCGCGTCGCGTCGCGTCGCGTCGCGTCGCGTCGCGTCGCGTCGCGTCGCGTCCGCGTCGCGTCGCGTCGCGTCGCGTCGCGTCGCGTCGCGTCGCGTCGCGTCGCGTCGCGTCGCGTCGCGTCGCGTCGCGTCGCGTCGCGTCGCGTCGCGTCGCGTCGCGTCGCGTCGCGTCGCGTCGCGTCGCGTCCGTCGCTTTCTGTCGCGTCGCGTCGCGTCGCGTCCGCGTCCGTCACGTCACGTCCGTCACGACGTCACGTCACGTCACGGTCACGTCACGTCACGTCACGTCACGTCACGTCACGTCACACATTCTTTTTTTAGTCACTCACTCACTCACTCCCATCCATCACATCATCACATCACATCACATCACATCACATCACATCACATCACATCACATCACATCACATCACATCACATCACATCACATCACATCACATCACATCACATCACATCCACATCACATCACATCACATCACATCACATCACATCACATCACATCACATCACATCACGATCACATCACGCCACATCACGCCACATCACGCCACATCACGCCACATCACGCCACATCACGCCACATCACGCCACATCACGCCACATCACGCCACATCACGCCACATCACGCCACATCACGCCACATCACGCCACATCACGCCACATCACGCCACATCACGCCACATCACGCCACATCACGCCACATCACGCCACATCACGCCACATCACGCCACATCACGCCACATCACGCCACATCACGCCACATTACATTAAATACACACATTTTCGCGGAATCATCCACACATATTAAACTGACAAACGGCCACATACCATGTGCATTTACACACTTCGCTGTCTTCGACGCAGTTGCCGAAAACCCGGCTCGTGACGCCATACGTGCGCAGGTTGAGACAGCCAATGAGAGCGAGCACTAGGTAGCACGTGACGAAGCAGACGACAGAACACGTCATCCAGCACAGAGTCTGTGGCAAGAGATGGCGTCTTCGTCATCCAATACAGACAAACGACAAAAAATAACACCAATGTAACCGAATTATAAATCCGCATATAGTTGCCCCAGTGTGACAATTTATATCTCAGAGATATAAGATTAGTTACTAGTTGTGAATCACCCCTGGAAGCTCATAGCCACCAGTCGTCGCGCTGTAGTAAGACTATGACAACACGAGGACATCATCGTTGATGATAGGTGGAATGGCGAGTTGGCTATGTGGCTGGATGGCCGGATGGCCCGGTGGCCGGGTGGCCGAGTGGCCGGGTGGCCGGGTGGCCGGGTGGCCGGGAGGCCGGGTGGCCGGGTGGCCGGGTGGCTGGGTGGCCTGGGTGTGGTAGTTACGATTATACATGTATGTGTGATCACGTTGGGTGTGGTAGTTACGATTATACATGTACGTGTGATCACGTTGGGTGTGGTAGTTACGATTATACATGTATGTATGATCACGTTGGGTGTGGTAGTTACGATTCTACATGTATGTATGATCACGTTGGGTGTGGTAGTTACGATTATACATGTACGTGTGATCACGTTGGGTGTGGTAGTTACGATTATACATGTATGTATGATCACGTTGGGTGTGGTAGTTACGATTCTACATGTATGTATGATCACGTTGGGTGTGGTAGTTACGATTATACATGTACGTGTGATCACGTTGGGTGTGGTAGTTACGATTCTACATGTATGTATGATCACGTTGGGTGTGATAGTTACGATTCTACATGTACGTATGATCACGTTGGGTGTGGTAGTTACGATTCTACATGTACGTGTGATCACGTTGGGTGTGGTAGTTACGATTCTACATGTATGTATGACCACGTTGGGTGTGGTAGTTACGATTATACATGTATGTATGATCACGTTGGGTATGGTAGTTACGATTATACATGTATGTATGATCACGTTGGGTGTGGTAGTTACGATTCTACATGCATGTAAGATCACGTTGGGTGTGGTAGTTACGATTCTAAACGTATGTATGATCACGTTGGGTGTATGATCACGTTGGGTGTGATAGTTACGATTCTACATGTATGTATGATCACGTTGGGTGTGGTAGTTACGATTTTACATGTATGTATGATCACGTTGGGTGTGGTAGTTACGATTCTACATGTATGTATGATCACGTTGGGTGTGGTAGTTACGGCGGTGAAAGAGACATTATTTACTCTCACTCTGGTTGAAAGATTCTCACCCAGACGTGTCGATTGCAGACAATACAGGCGATGCCAGCGCAGCCGATTACCATTGGCTGCAAACATACGTTAGAATTAATTTCAAAAAAAGATACGTATGATGCTGTCATTAAGAAAAACATCGTCGCCTTTTGTAGTCGTCATATCTGCTGTATTAAAAAAATTATGTTGCGTCTTACTGGCTGTGTCAGTGTATACATTGGACACATCTCTATATAAATGTTGCCAGTGAATAAATGTCGTATTGCGCTTGTTCCAATACATTATCAAAGAACATATAATATTATAATTCTGCAATTGCATAGATCAAAGTGCTTCCAAATTTGAAATAATTGCAATGAAAACATACCATAGTAATAATAACAATAATAACACAAGTTTTATTAGCAACTCAACTGAGTTGGATTGACATTACAAGAGGTTAACTCATCAAAACATCATACAAATACAATATAAATACATTTGATACCGCAAATCATACCGTATTAATAGCCTTTTTATTGACAGTTGTATAAAGCCCACGGTATAAAGGAGTTACGGAATCTATTCGTTCTAGTAACTGGTAACGGGTACACATTTTCTTGTCTAATATTATATTCGGTATGTCTTTTGTCAGGCAGCTGATAATTTAATATATGTGTGCCGACTTTAATTTTATCAAAATATTTTTGACAAATGCTGTCCCGTCTTACATTCAACGTATCCAGGTTAACACGTCTAAGTATCTCCGCGAAACCAAATCCAGGAAAAATACATTTTAATGCCCTTTTTTGTATAACTTCAATATTGTCAGACAAATATTGGGGCAAGTTAGTGTGCCATACTGGACATGCATATTCTAGAACTGGTCTCACCACACTAACATATACACTGACCAGATCTTTCTGTATAATCCCTGCACGCTTTAACTGATATAGCATGTACAAGCGTTTACCAGCCTTTTTCACAATATTATCCACGTGTTTGTTCCATGTCAGATCCTGAGAAATGGTCACACCTAATAGTTTGGCATGGCAAACTTGTGCTATATCCCTCCCATCAATCTTTATATTCGGGATAGTGCTTCTGAAATTGCCAATATCAACCGACTCTTGTATAACAGATACATCATTTCTGTAGCATATTTCAAATAAGGTACTGTCATCTACATACTTATATAATCGAACAGTCGTTCTTCAATCATTTATGTAAACAAGGAAACATTTAGGTCCAGACAATGTCCCTTGCGGTACTCCCCCATTGGGATGACCAGAATGGGAATATTCATTTCCTATTTTTACTCGTTGAGCTCTGTCTAATAGAAATGTTGCCACCCATCTTAAAATATGTGTGGGCAACCCATACGACTGTA
Organism: Ridgeia piscesae; assembly: GCA_025642075.2. Taxonomy (NCBI): domain Eukaryota; kingdom Metazoa; phylum Annelida; class Polychaeta; order Sabellida; family Siboglinidae; genus Ridgeia; species Ridgeia piscesae. The sequence goes on from JAODUO010000256.1 coordinate 370,640, forward strand.
GCTTATCTAGCAACAAAATAATGATGATTAATAAGATCAAACGCTTTGCTAAAGTCTAGCATTACAACTCTGACATAAAAATTCAATTTATCTGTCGCCTTATACCACATATGAACCTGTTCGACAAGAACGTCTGTTGTGGACGTTCCGCTAATTCCTCCAAATTGCTTAGCATCAATTTCACTTTCAATTGTTTCATCCACCCATTTCATTATTATTGATTCAAACACCTTGGCAGCTATTGGAGTTAGTGAATTGGTCTAATGTCTTTTTCAATCGACCCAGGGGGGCTTGTTTTTGCCAAAGGTATTACATTGGCCATTTTCCATTCCATAGGGAGTACACCTTCTCTTAGTGATTTGTTAAAAATAGCAGTTAATGGAGGGGCGAGAACATTTGCATAATTTCTTAACACCCATGCAGGGATGTTGTCAGGCTCAGTAGCCTTGTTGGCTTTAACACTCTCCAAGGCTTTAAAAGTAGTACATACGCTTATCACATACTGATCCGGCAGTTCCTCGTTAACGTCGAACACCTTGTGACTCTTATTTAACCGAGGCAAATGGTCACTCACAGACACAAAGAAATCATTCATTGTATTGGCCAGTAAGCCACAATCACCATCCGTTGTAGCTATGAAGACAATAATTTGCATTGTCAAACAACAAGAATAACAAAAAATTATGCTGTTGCTGGTTTCTAGTGCCACACAATGTGTACCCCGCATCGAAGGACAACGCCGTAACAAAATCCAGGTAGGATGAGCCGTCGGACTAGTCTCACTTGACAACGATAGTGCATTTTCTAGTATCACCTTCTTTCCCGAATATCACGTGTATTCGTAACACCAGCCTCGACTTAAATGGTAAGAAATACTGGCTAATTGGCCCGGTTGAACTACAACGTTTCGGCAAGGCGATACCCCGGTGGCGCTGACTGGTGTAAGCTTCTGCGGCCTCTGGTTCAGGAGGATGCAACTTTGCATCGACTGCTCGAGGCGCTAGAGTGACAATGTCTTCTAATCATCAGCGACATTTCTCTCGTCAAATATAGCATAACATCATCTGTCAACCAATACGTGATAAACGTGAACGTGCAGATACTTAATATTCTCTATAATTTCAATGGGTGTATAAATTCCAGAAATACATGTCTAATAACCACAGAAACAATTCTTAATATAGACTACATTTTTCTTAATTGTTCTTCCTCGGTACGGATTTTTGTCCGTCTCATTTCAAATTTAATTTGCATAATCTACCCACAGACACTGCGACATGCCGGAGTGTGTAATGTGTATGCTGTCTTGGTCAACTCTCCAGACTGACCATTGACGTATTACTCAGAATCCACAATCAGTTCAAGTGATTATCAAAATTACGATCTTCACGTAACTTGTTTCTGTATTGACTGTATCGACTTTCCCTGCTTTCTCACAACACTATGTGACCAACCAATTGAGCAGAGTGAAAGCATATATAAAGCTAACGTAAAGGTACGTATACATAACGCGGTGTTCAGTGTGTTGACTTACACAGCGCTTTACACGTTAGTCATTGACTGACCTGGTCAAGCGAACACTATCTCGACTTCACTGGGAAGCTAATTGCACACAGCAATTGATTTTGGCATGCGTTAAGGCCACACACAATTACTTCGACCAATGTTAACATATATGGGCACATTTTATTAATAATATATACTGCACTTGTTAATTGGTTGAAGTGTTCACACACTATGTATCTGAGCATTCAAACTCGGATTCGCGATGGTGTATGGGCTGAGCCGGTTGAGGAAGCAGCCTTAAGCAACAACCGGATGTCTTACTTGAATGACGTCATCAATGTCGGCAGGAACGACA
>JAODUO010000256.1:387500-405000 GCA_025642075.2 Ridgeia piscesae
ATAGCTGGTTTCATTGTGCGCAGAGAACCATCTGTTCGTAAAGTTGATACAGCGAATGAAAACTAGTATCGCCATACTTAGGCGTAGGCGTATTACACTGGAAATGACTAGTATTGTGTAGTGTTACATTTCTTTCCAATCCAACAGTCCAGAGGGCCCAGTAATGGGAGGAATAACATACATATACATAATAAAAACAATAACAAAATAAACCAATAACGAAATACACACATAAAACAATGCAATACAATAACCTTTACTGGTCCCAATGGGAAATTCACGTGGTAAAATTCACATTAACATAACATAACATAACAAAACAACACAACACAACCAACCCAACCAACCCAACCCAACACCAACACAACCCAACACAACACAACACAACACAACACAAACACAACACAACACAACACAACACAACACAACACAACCCAACCCAACACAACACAACACAACACAACCCAACCCAACACAACACAACACAACACAACACAACACAACACAACACAACACAACACAACACAACACAACACAACACAACGGTAGTAGTAGTAGTAGTAGTAGTAGTAGTAGTAGTAGTAGTAGTAGTAGTAGTAGTAGTAGTAGTTGTTGTTGTAGTAGTAGTAGTAGTAGTTGTAGTAGTGGTAGTGGTAGTGGTAGTGGTAGGGGAGGGGAGTATTAAAAAAATAGTAGTAATAGTAGTAGTAGTAGTAGTAGTAGTAGTAGTAGTAGTAGTAGTATTAGTAAATAGTTGGGAATGGGAGTGGGAGTGGGAGTTGTAAAGTAGTAGTAGTAGTAGTAATAGTAGTAGTAGTAGTAGTTTTTTTAAAGTATTTGTAGTAGTAGTAGTAGAGTAGTAGTAGTGGGAGTGGTAGTGGTAGTGGTAGTGGTAGTAGTAGTAGTAGTAGTAGTAGTAGTAGTAGTAGTAGTAGGGAGTGGGAGTGGTAGTGGTAGTGGTAGTGGTAGTAGTAGTAGTAGTAGTAGGTTTGTAGTAGTAGTAGTAGTAGGGTTTTAATAGTAGTAGTAGTAGTTGTAATGGTAGTAGTAGTAGTGGGTGGGTGGGTGGGATTAGTAGGGGATTAGTGGGTGGTAGTGGGTGGAGTGGTAGTGGTAGTGGTAGGGGGGTAGGGGAGGGGAGTGGTAGGGGAGTGGGAGTGGTAGGGGAGTGGTTGGGAGTGGTAGTGGTAGTTGGGAATTTTGGGGAGTGGGAGTGGTAGTGGGTGGTAGTGGGAGTGGTGGGGGTGGGGGTAGTGGTAGGGGAGTGGGAGTGGGAGTAGTAGTAGTAGTAGTATATTAGTGGGAGTGGGGTTTTTTGGGGTTAGTGGTAGTGGTAGTGGTAGTGGTAGTATTAGTAATGATAGTATTAGTAGTAGTAGTTGTAATAGTGGGAGAGAGTAGTAGTAGTTGTATTTGTGGGAGTGAGTAGTGGGAGTTGTTGTAATAGTAGTAGTAGTAGTGGGAGTGGGAGTGGTAGTAGTGGTGGTAATTGGTAGTGGTGGGGGTGGTGGTGGTAGTTTTTGGGAGTAGTAGTAGTAGTAGTAGTAGTATTTGTAGTAGTAGTAGTAGTGGGAGTGGGTTGTTGTAGTAGTAGTAGTAGTAGTTGTATTGGGAGTAGGTAAAATTGGTAGTGGTAGTGGTGGTGGTGGTGTTGGTTGGTGAGTGGTAGTGGTAGTGGTGGTAGTGGTGGTAGTGGTAGTGGTAGTGGTAGTAGTGGTGGTAATTGGTTGGTGGTGGTGGTGGTGGTGGTGGGGGTGGGGGTAGTGGGTGGTGGTAGTAGTAGTAGTAGTAGTAGTAGTGGTAGTGGTAGTGGTAGTGGTAGTGGGTGGTAGTGGTAGTGGTAGGGGAGTGGTAGGGGAGTGGTAGTGTTTGGGTGGGTGGTAGTGGTAGTAGTAGTAGTAGTAGTAGTAGTAGTAGTAGTAGTAGTAGTAGTAGTAGTAGTAGTAGTAGTAGTAGTAGTAGTAGTAGTAGTAGTAGTCATAATCAGAGATGCTGAGCAATTCATATTTGTTTCCCCGTTGTATTCCCACTCCTTTTCATTCAGCCTGGTGGAAGTTGGCGGAAAAGAGTATTACCTACAGCCAGATGTAGTAACATAATAAAACTCGAGCAGTGGATGAGACGTGTCTTCTTGTGTGGTCTTCTTCATCACGCGTCATTCTTAAAGTTCATCCACAGTTTGAAGCGTCATTCCAAATGATGTTGCTGGCTGGCCGGACAACGCGATTGAGCAGCACTTTGTTCTTCACACAATGTCAAATGTACTACTCACCATACGTCATAAATATAAATGTGTTGACATTGTAGGTATGAAAGATTTACATCACAAGTTGCTATTGGGAATTCTTAAATGGGTATAGTTTCGCAGAGATCGTGAAGGAGAGTGAAATAGGATCGCTCCTACAAGATGGGAAGCGTCTAACTGGGAGTGTACATTTGTGTAAGACATGAGATCTACAACTTACCTGCGGTGTTGAAGAGAATGTAGTGTTAAGTTAACTAACATCAAACTACTGCAGAGCGTGTTATCATTATTGGTTGAGGGTATATTACACGAGACTTGTTGAACGAAATTTGTCAACTGCATTATAATGTAACATGATAAGGCATTAAATCATATGTGATTTCTGGTGTATGACACAATGTTTGTGCAATGTACATCGTTATTAGACTTGGTATACAGTACACCGTCACATAGCGCATATAAAGAAGACGCAACAGCAGTTTTCCTCTCTGAGTCATCCTTCTCTTTGTCAGCATGCAACGTAACTCTCATTCGTACAGACTCCGCCATCTTCACACAGACTTCGCCGGTAAATTGTATAGTCAAAACATAAACAATGTTAGCAAATTTCAAAACAAAATATTATCTGTCCATTATTATTTGAATATTATATTTTACATATAATATTTTAAAAAACAATTATTACATACTCAGACTGATACCAGGAACAGGTAATTAGCTTGTTCAATTGTTGGTAACAAGGTAATATATGATTCACGAACACTGCAAAGAACAATCTATTGTAACGGACTTTATCAGGAGAGCTAAAAGGACTGGGCGAGGAAATCTGATTGTCAGAGATTTTATTTTGGTGTGAAGTACCTGTCAGAAATGTTTCATTGTATAGTTCATGTAATATATAATTGCATAATCCTAAAACAATGCTCATATTACAGAAAGCGACGGGCCATATAAGCATAGGCCTATAGAGTAAAATGAGTGCAGCAACCTCACTGCCCCCCCCCCGCCAAAGCAAACTATTTTATTTATAAGTTTGACTTTATATATTTTGAATCGCGAGGTAGGCCTAAAACAACAACAAACCATGAATGGAGACCCCGAAAAAGGTTGTGTACAGCGCCGCAAACAATCTCCAACATTACCCTCTTTTGACACAGCGAATGATCTCCAATATTACACCACTGACAAAGTGAACATTCACAAATACTATCACCTTGACACAATGACTAATCTCCAACCCTACCCCCTAAACACACAACACAATCTCCAATATCGACACAACAACACAATTCCAATGCTACCCACAGTGAGACCCACAGTGAACAATCTCCAATACTACCCCACTTGATACCTCTAAGAATCTCCAACACTATGTATTTTGTCATGTTTAACAACAGCTGTGGCTTCAACCCACATCTGATGGGTGTTTGTAGGACATGTGCAATCTGGGGCCAAACAACTCAATTGCCCTGTTCTGAAATGGCAACAGTGTCAGTATGCATTCGTACATGTTCGCCTCGCTAGGCGGCGCCACCGTGTCGATTATTTCCCCTGGGATACGTGTGCCGACCAATTCCCCGCCCACACGTGATGCCACGTCTCGGGGACTGTGTGGAGGTATGCGACCATCCTTCGGCGGGCGTGTATGGACAGCTCCTGTGATACAGTCGAGTCATTGGTAACTCCGACCGCGTGATGCTCTCGGTCGCTTTCGGCGTATCTCGAGTTAAGCCGTTCGATAATAAAGTTATCACCACTTGGTCTGGTTGTTATCACAAAGCGCGATTATGTTTACCAACGGCAGACAGATACGGCTTTACGTAAAATTCGAAAAGACAATACGAAATACAGTAACTTTCAAATGTTGACGTTTCGACGTCGTCTTTGATGTCATGACAGCGTCGTCACGGCGTGGGAGGTTTAAAATAACGCCTCATAAGTTGTGTAAACTGTGACCGCGTCCGGCGGTGCTAGGCCGTAAAACGCCTGCGTTGTTTTGCATATCTGACCGAGCGGCGGTGGTCAATATTTGTTTTATGCGTGGAGTACGATCGGCCAACCATATTGAATGCGAGGACCGGGAGTGCGTCAGTACACGTCCAGTGGACGCGCCACACGGTGCGTCGTCTGCCTCATACCTCAGTTCGCTTGGACACACCGAGGGTGTCCCGCGAAGTCGACTCGGCAAAGTGGACAAGGAACATGCTGTGGGTTTGGTACGTAGATTACAATCACACTCGCCTATACGGCAGAACTGAATGAAAAACAGAAGTTCTGGTTTTGGTTGTTGTAAAACGCAATAGGCCTATTGCACGGTTTAGTTTATGCGTCGTGAGTCATCGTAATTCGGGTAGCCATAATTCCGCTTTTATTTATCCATAATTTCGAAATTTATGTGTGCATCGTTAATTTCTGTTAACACCGATGGAATGTCGTGTCATTTATTGGATAGTTTATTAGAATTAGATGTAACGTGTATGATCAAAACGTTGATGGCGTAGAATGTAGGCTCTTTTGTGTGCACGTGGCCACCTTATCGTAAGAAGCCTAGTCTATTTACGCTGTTCACAGTACAATATTTAATGTAAATGCGCTGCTTTTCAGACAACCACAACACAGTGCACTCAACGACAGAACGCCTCGGAGAACTCGATCATAATTCACAACTACGTGATATGCGTCACGTACGACAAGACTCGACGTTGTGCAATAAGAACCACATCCGACTCGACGTACCACAACAGAAGACAAAGAAAGCTGCCTGATTACTCGACAGAACACATCGTGCACACGAAGACAACCCCGACACCGCTCGAGACAGACGCGTCTACCAGTCTAATATCAACCGGTAAATCTGGGTTGATATAAACATCCAGTTTTCCGGCTGATATGAGGCGGGTCGACAGCACGAACGTCAATCGTACGACCATCACCGTCGGACATCCAACGTCTTGGCCAGCATGTCGTCAAAGCCAGCTGTTCTCGCTGCCCAGACCACCTTTCGTGGTGACGACAATGCACGTGTCGCTGTCGGCGCTGACCGGACGTGATCTACTTGACAATGTCAACAAACGTATACAACCTTTTTCGTGAGATAAAATAAGTGCACGGCGTGCATACAAGATCGGTGTTTAAATAGTATTATCATTGTTCAATTATTTTATTTGTGCATGCATTGTATCGCGCGGGCTTTCATTCAAGCGTTGCCCGAGACGGCCAAAAGGACATGTCTGGTTATACTTCTTTGTCACGTCTATGTTACATGCTGTATCAGATAACAAATATAGTCATTAATATATTACTTGAATGGTTAGTCTCACAATATAGTTGCCTCCTTTAGGGTGTAACTTGATTTGATCTGAAGAACTGGAGTTTCGTAAGGCACAAACAATAGTAAAACACAAACTACATCGGTTTTGTCTGACGAATTCTGAAATATAATTGGTGTTGTGACAACGTAATATTCTTATGTATAATGTAATTAGTAGTGTATTGCGTAAACGAAATGATTTGAAATTTGTGTAACAATAACGAGAAACTGCATTTCCCCATGTATACGAGTCGATTGCAACAGCAGTTTGTCTAGGCTGCATCAAATATTTGCATAAAAGTTACCATTTATTACCGGCACGGCTTTATCAATCTTTCCTAGTCACATTCCGCAGACTATCGTTCAACATCCTGCAATAAAATAACGAACGCAGACCGAGACTCGTCGTGTCGTTTTCTTCAGTTCTTTCGTTGACAACGTCAGGCTACGGCCATGATGATATTCCTATTGTTGAAACCGGACACTATTGTTTTCGATTAGCATACGGCAGGCAGCGAGTTATCGCTACAGGTCAACGTATCGGTCAGCGCCTGGTCACACGCTGTCTGCGGGCCTTGACCACGCGACACGACGTCAACTCTGTTGACCCCCAAGAGCCGTAAGATAAACAGGCGATCGCCGAAAGGTATTTGCACACCCCACCCGTCACTATCAGGTGTGCCGACAGTTACTTTCCGAGCCAGTTGGTTGGCACGCAGGTGAACTTTACCCAACTGTTTTATTAGCTCGGTCCTCTAAGTGGCTAGGCTCGGTCGGAACGGACAGAAAAGACACGTTGTCTGTCCGCAAATTATGTTCAGTTAGAGAAAATTATTGTGTTACAATACACTTATTTATAGGTGTTTTTGAAACAATATGTAAGTACGTATCTAAGTATGCATATATATATATATATATATATATATATATATATATATATATATATACATATATATGTATATATATATATATATATATATATATATATATATATATATATATATTTGAGGTCTTTAAACAGCATGCTCTGCGCTTTACAGACAGATTGTATATACATGTATATATATATATATATATATATATATATATATATATATATATATATATATATATATATATATATATATATATATATATATATATATATATATATTATACATGTATATACAATCATGTAATAAATATAATATATATATATATATATATATATATATATATATATACATGTATATTAGTTAAGTTACCCAACGTTGCTGGAAAAAGGCACTAAAATATTTGAAAATTGCGTTACATTGTTTCGGCGTGTCCCAGAAACAAATCGCGTGCTCATACGTACGACGTAACGAAATGCTGTCGTGTAAAGCGCAGAGCAGGTGCCTGTGTTAAGAAGTACCTTTCAAAAGCCAATAATATTTTTAAAGTATGCAGAACTTTTATGTCATCCAAAGACACATTTGTAGATATAAAATTATCTTAATTATAACACCTAATCTTATTATATATATATATATATATATATATATATATATATATATATATATATATATATATATATATATATATATATATATATATATATATATAAAGTTAAACGTCACGGGAGACCAGTTATACATATAGCACCGCGTACGGGAGACCGCTGTTTTAAGGAGACCGGAGCCGGTCTCCTTAAAGCAATCATAACTAATACATTTTATTTAATGATTATCCTTGTTAGTGGAGATAGTTTAGATATAAAGGAATTAACTTGTGCAATTATTATAAACTTTATTTTATATTTTGATGTATTTATGTGCATAGGGCACCGCGTACGGGACCCCGGCAGGGAAGTGCTTATAGTTTAAAAGTGTTGCTATATATTGATTGAGGGGTTAGCGTTCCGTGCTCAGTGTACTATATGCTTGTTTGATATGTATTACTTTTAATAAATATATACACATATTAATAAAACAAATATTTGACGGATCTCCTAGCCACACGTTGTACATTTGTTAAATGCGGCGCTGTCAATTTGCGTATCTGCATATATATTTACGTTGTTATTGTTATCGTTGTATTGGGTTTTGGATATACCAGGTCGGCGTTAAATATATACTACTGCAAATAAGTATAACTAATAACTAACTTCCGATTACATACCGTTCTCCCGTACGCGGCATCTAAGCATATAGGTTTTAAGGACACCGATGTTTGTGTATATATGTTATTTAATACAATATCATAACAGTATTGTAGTATGTGGTGTGTATTTGTATTACAGACAATGTTCCAATTAGACATAATTGGAAAATCAGTTACATAAAAATATACGGCCGGTCTCCTGTAGGCGGTCGTATATGCACTGGTCTCCCTATGCAGCATTTAGCCTTATATAAATTTTTATATATATATATATATATATATATATATATATATATATATATATATGTGTGTGATATAATATATATATATACAACACCACACACACACACACACACACACACACACACACACACACACACACACACACACACAACACACACACACACACACACACACACACACACACACACACACACATACACCATCCTCAACCGCACGCCACCAAACGAAACAACTCAAAACAAACACAAAAAATTACCACAAACAAGACCAATAAAACACCAACACACACACACACACAAACACACACACACACACAACAACAACACACGCACACACACACGCACACGCACCGCACACGCACACGCACACGCACACGCACACACACACACACACACACACACACACACACATACACATACACCATCCTTCAATCCGCTAGGCGCCAGGCGCAATACTTGAAGACGAACTTCAAAGTAGTTGTCTTTTGAAATCACAAAAAGATTTAGCCTTTTACAGTAATTTCAGATGTGACCGAATAGAAACTTCCATAAACCAAACCGTGATATCACTTTCATGTTGACCTACTGAAATTCATATCTATGTAAGTGACGTCATCTCGTCTGCCGCAAGGTTCGCCGCCTTGTGCACACAGCTTAACTGGAACACGGTGATAGACCAGTCCTGTCAACGGCAAAGTGTACGAAACACTGAACACTGTGTGTTTCTGTCCTCTGTCGACTAGAGCGGACGGGCGGGCGGTCGGGCGGTCGGGCGTCGGCTTGGTAACGGTCGAAACGAGAGTACGTGACGGTCGCGGACGGACGGACGGACGGACGGACGGACGGACGGACGGACGGACGGACGGACGGACGGACGGACGGACGGACGGACGGACGGACGGACGGACGGACGGACGGACGGACGGACGGACGGACGGACGGACGGACGGACGGACGGACGGACGGACGGAGACGGACGGACGGACGGACGGACGGACGGACGGACGGACGGACGGACGGACGGACGACGAACGGACGGACGGACGGACGGACGGACGGACGAAATCACCGGCATTTTATATATCTGTCATGAAACTTTGAATGAAGTATAGTGACCTGTTCCGTGTGAAAACTGTGGCCAACAGCTTCATCGCCCTCGCGGATAACATTGTTTGCTAGGAGACAACGATTTGATCAACTCCGGCCCTGAAACTGAATCTACCGTAGCCGCGTTAATACCGCGCCAGCTTAGGTTGTGAGCTGTCTGGGTGATAGTGGTGCGTGTTTATGTAGGACGAAGGTGTATTATCTGCCACACGATCGGGTGGATTAGGCAGTAAGAGAAGTAGGCCGACCAGTGCCACGTAACGGACATATGTGACTTCTTGTTTGTTTGCTATGTCAACGAAACAAAGATTTTATTATTAAACATCAAGTATAAACAATAATTATTAATGTCATCTGACAAGGACGCCTATCATATTTATAATCATAACTAAATGCATATGCTGCCGTGGACTCATGACGTCACTAAGGGGACTAAGTGAAACAATCATCTCGAACACTCCATTGCTGTTGGTAAAGCTTCCGGCTACGACCATATCAGCAATGAATATTGTAAGTATGCTAACGAAAAACTATATATTCTTTTGTCTCTGTTTTATAGTAGTCTGTTAATACATGGCTTTTTACCTGATACTATGATGACAACAATCATAGCTCCCATCATTAAAAATAAATCTGGTGATCTGTCAGATAATAATAACTACAGACACATTGCCATTGCCACAGTTGCTAGCACACTATTTGAATCATTAATATTATCCAGGGCTACCCCATTTCTCATTACATGTGACAATCAATTTGGATTTAAAAAGCATCACTCTACTGAGATGCTCATATTTCTGTTAAAAGAACTTTTTCGAAACTATATTGCTAATGAGTCTTCTATGTATGTTACTATGTTGGATGCCTCCAAAGCCTTCGACAAAGTAAACCACAGCAAGCTATTTCGTAAATTAATTGATCGTGGCTGTCCAGCTTTTATTGTACGCATTCTATACCACTGGTATGGTACCCAACAATTTACCATCAGATGGTGTCAGGGATTTTCTAGCTTTTTTACTGTTTCAAATGGTGTTAAACAGGGTAGAATCCTTTCTCCCCATCTTTTCAATGTGTACATGGATGAATTAAGTGTTAATCTAAACAAATTACAAATTGGTTGTCTTTATGCTGGCACCTTAATCAACCACTTGACGTATGCTGATGACCTCTGTATTTTTTCTCCCAGTGTTGCTGGTTTGAGAAAACTTACAGATTGTTGTGCCAAGTATGGCGAATTGTTTAATATTACGTATAATGCAAAGAAGTCCGTTTGTATGATTATTGACAACAAACCCCAGGACATGAATTGTATCCATCTCAATAACCATCCATTACCTTATACTACGAAATGAAAATATCTTGGTCACATAATCAACAATAACCTAACTGATGATGACGACATTGCTAGACAAAAAAGATGCCTTTATGCACAAGTATTAGCTTGAAAATGTTGTCTTTGTAATATTTCCACAAATAATACTTTATTTCAAGCATACTGTGCTCCTATGTACACTTCTAGTCTTTGGTGCAAATTAAAAAAATATAGCCTCAAAAGCATTACCGTCGCACACAATAATAGCCTGAGAATTTTAATCAACTTACCCTCAAGATGCAGCGCAAGCTTTATGTTTGCCACCAACTACATTACATCTTTTAATGAACGCATCCATCCATACTTAGTCTTTTATGTCGTATTCATCAGTCGGCTAACCTTCTTTTTATTAATTACCTACATACTGATATTCATTATAAGAGCTGTATGTACACATATTGGAGGTCGCTATTATACACATGACATTTGTATTGGTTTTTTATCAAATTTTTTATATTTATTTTTACAACTTATTTAATTAATTTCCTGATATATTTATCCATTTTTTTAACTTTACACCTATATCTCTAGGTCGATCACATCATTGCTTTGATTGTATTATATGTATTGTACTTTTCATATTTTTAAAATTGTATTTTATGTATATACATGGACGACGTCTTGTCTGAAATAAAAAAAAAATTATTATTGCCTTTAGTGTTTATAGACCCCACGTAGCATCAGTGTGAACAAATGTAATTCGTAAAAATGCAAAAATTTGCATATTATTGTGGACTCTCAGAATGGCCGAATAACGTTCACAATCGTCTAGTGTCATTCATACACAACGTCAAAACGCACAGTTATCTCCGATTATCGCCCATCAACACGTTGCAACATGTTCCTTAAATCAGGCCGCGTCTCTGAGAGTCAACAACTTGCGACACGTTGACTGTTGTCTGTCAATATTCAACATCGTGTGGTACACGGCATTGGTTTCAGGATCAACAAAGGGTAACTTTTGTTGATCCCCAAAGCTGATCCTTCGTGTCGTATGTCGGTCGCGTCTGGTCAACAACACCATTGATGACGTTACTCACCTTCTGTCTTTACCATCTGTTCTATCAAACGTTTACCTAATTACTTGTTACACCCTTATCCTTACACATACCGTCATCATCGTTACATTCGTTACGTTTGATTTGGTTATCATTACACGAAGTGCATACAACATGATTACAGATATATGTGAATAACGGATTCTCCCCCAGTCATTACACCCGTTGTCATTACATGTTTGCTTCTTCGTCTTATACAGATTACACATTCTCTCTTTGTCATTACAATGATTACGCATTCTCTCCATTTAATTACACTCACCACGTGTTGCGTCGTTACCATTACATTCATTGTAATATTATAGTCATTATTACATCCATTACACATCATCTAATGAATCAACACTACACGAGTCATTATACGCCGAGACATAGAAGCCGTTTCACAGTGAGACAACACTCATTGAGTCTACCTGTCGAGCCCTTTTAATGATGATGATGATGATGATGATAATGATGATGATGATGATGATGATGATGATGATGATGATGATGACAGCAACATCAATAGGGCCTAACAATAATGAAGGCTTCTCAAAACTACAATTGCATCTGCCATAAAGCACCCCGTATTACCTACATCTGCTACCCTGTCAATAGTTGTGGACTACACATACCCTCAGCCCCACACCAACCCACTGGTGATTCAGCCCCTTTGAAACCCTCCCCCTGTTCCGTCGACTGAGTGATAAACTCATAAAATAAGTTTTACAATTATAGGCCATAGTTTCACTTTGTATTAAGTATCTTTATGGTGTGTTCATTTGTGATATTATTATAGCACGCCACCTCAAAAACATAAGTACAAGTTAACGTTCATTATATCCAAATAGTATTACCGAATCAAACTCGTAACCCCTTAAAAGTGTATAATAGGCAATTCTGATAAACCAACATCGCCCCAATGAATGTAAGAAATAGTAACAGGTTACGCCACCTACCGGCTTCTTTGTAATTTTTGCTAACCGATTCCACGTTTTCCGATATCTTAAGTTTTTATTTAATTTTCCACATGGCCTCACCATTTTCACCATCAAAATATAAATATTCTCCTTTTCTACCTCTTGTGCCAATTAAAAAAGTGTAGATATAAACTGGCAGTCTGTCCAGTTTTCGGTGCTTGTTTAATAAATATTAATCTTGATTAGCAAGGCTACGCCAGGTGGCGACACTGTTTAACGCTGTCGCAAGAGGTTTGCATAAGTGACCACTTTTTATTATCACTGTTTTCTATTAGGTAACGTGTGTTGGTAAACCGAAAAACAAATAGATTATATTACTAACACGTAGAATTATGAACGGCTGAAACGTGTTTAGATTTGCAGCAATTTGGGTTTCATCAGCATATCCAGGAATCTTCATTGGGGGGGGGGCACATTTATTGAACAATGCAATGTATCTCTGGCCTGCGTATGGTCACCATCGCCTGACGGTGGGGAGGGAGGTTGGGGTTGGTTGATGGTGGTGGTGGTGGTGCCGTCATTTGAGGCGACCGCCTGTCGACCCCTCCACACACACACACAAAAACAAAACGGTGGTTTCTGTGATCGTCCAGTTTGCAACTTGGGTGCCAATAGACACTACACTTAGTTTCCTGGTTCGATATTCTCAGCATGTTGCTGAGTAATTATTAAGATGGCTTTATTTCGGCAAGTTTCTCTTGGTGATTTCACGACGACAAGCGAGTGTCGTATTCGCGAGTTTATTAGAGGGAATACAAAAGTACGCCAATAGGAAATACAGCGTGAGATCATTGTTACTGCAAGTAGATTGTTGTTATTAAAAACAATTCTTTCTATTCTTTTAGTTACCAATTATTCTAGTAAGTGAGGACGACGGCTGAATATGTTTAGTAACGACCTTAAATAATGTTTACACGTTTTAATTTCTAGAGAAAAAGCAGTCATCCCATAGGAACTGTCGCGTTTCCCTTTAATAACAATGTCCTACATATCAAAGTTGGAGTATGAAATGTACAAGTGCATTTCGCAAGATATCGCATCGTTATGTACTTGTTAAAAAAATGTTGCTGTCAATATGCCTTAAATATTTAAATTTATAGAACATTACATTCATTCGTAAATAACAAAGTATGAACAGACTGCTTCCTACGAATGCTTTCACAGAAAGTATACTTGCAAGGGATGAGTATCTTCCTGCATCCCCAGTGGCTATGTTGGACTGAAGCCGCCGATATAACTAGCAAAGAATGAGTGGTTTTATTTTGATTGATTATGGGGTAACGGTATAGTGGACTCTGTTGGACAGTCATATCTCTTGGAGAGACACCCACTATACGACCTTTTGATAACCATTCTAGCTAAAGCTAGACCTTTTGACGTCCTCGCAAGCCAGATGTCATTGCGCTGCGCTACATACCCCTGGCTGGTCGTCTCCGCAAACCGTGGGAGTGCGCGGAGTTGAGCAACGTAGCAATTGACTTCGCTAGTCGCTACTGCGACAGTCGTGGGAACAGTACAAAGTTTTTGAAAGGGATATGCCAAAGATAGAGAAGAGCTTGCACTGACGTAATAAGCCGCAGCGACCCCTGGCGTGCGAGGATGCCTTTTGATAATCACGCCAGACCTGATGGTCACGTATATTCGATTAAACTTCTTTTATTCACTGATAATTTTACTATATCATGTTCACATGGATATATTTTAGTCCATTTTTCTACCGCTGGACTTTAATTTATTTTGTATCTCTTTTAACTTATGTACATCCTACTTAACTTACAAATAATAATAATAATAACAACAACAATAAAAAATAAATAACATACTGTCATACTGTTGCTAGTTCGGGCCTATTTTAGTAGTAATTTTACTATTTATCGTATGTGTTGTAAGTGTCCGACCCTGGAAGGTATATAGTTTGGCTGTTGATGTGTGCCAGTCGTGATAGTAATGTTTATAAAAGTTAGAAAACACTATACTCACTCTTTCAAACATCGACAAATGTGCCATGCACGACAATTCTCGCTGTATCTTCAAACTGACAAAGCCAGTTTGACAAAGGTCGTATAGAAAGTGACGTTCGCGCCCACAGATAAGCACTTGTTATGATAATGGAGAATAGTGGAGAATATCTGTACCGCTATGATATTGCCATACGTGTGTTGTGTCAGTCGGTCTTTATATCCTCGTCTATTCGCGTAGCATTCGCCACACGCATATTGTTCTTGCGAATGCTAAGTTTGGTTTTACGTTTTACGCAATAAGGCCCAAATAACACATCCCATAAAGTGAGATTTTTACATATAGGCCTAAGGAAAAACTTTAAGGTATAAAAAATACTTAAGCTTGACGAAAATTAGATTATGGCATGACGTTTGTCAAAAATATTTTAATAAAATTAAAGTCGGCACACAGATTAAATTATCTGCTGCCTGACAAAAGACATATCATATTAAACGAGATCATATGTACCAGTTACTAGAACTAATAGATTCCTTAACTCCTATAATGTTTATACCATGGGCTTTATACCACTGCCAGTAAACAAGTTTATTAATACGGTATGATTTGCGGTATCACATGTATTTACATTGTATAATGTAAATCCAACTCAGCTGAGTTGCCAATAAAACTTATGTTATTATTAGACAGTCCGCCCTCATGAATAACTTTGCCGTTACTATTTGTGTTGTACTGAAAACAAATTGGTGTCAAAAAACAATAAAATATACGACAAACTGTTCAACTGCACAACGTGTTCGTCATCCATTTTGATGGTTTGACGGACCTTGTTGCGAGGTAGTAATTTGCTTCGTGGTCAATTATTAGAACTTCGTGACGTTCAACGTCCCTGGTAATCGTTTCATTACCCGCCGATTCGTCTGAGTATTTACTGACGTCATCACAGGAAATAAAACCGCCGGCAGGAATGTCAGCCGGACGCATCACTTATCTCCAGGCAGTACGACTGACTCCTTCGCAAACGAGTGCAGATGAAAAACGACATCCAGTTCGGATTAGTGACCGGCACGCGCCAATTAAACACAAATGATCGTTGCGCGCGAGCCGCGTGAAGCAGACGACACGCGGCGAGTTTTCCCGCGGCGGCTTGATGCGCGCGCTGTGACGTCAATCGCGCGCTACGATCTGTCAGCGGCGCGCGAACTACGGCAATTTGATTAGCGACGCTTCCTGTTGACGTCGCCTCAGTCCTTAGTTCGTGCTCGGTGTGTTTACCTTTCTATTCACTGCACTATCTTCGACGACCGTGCTTGCAGCTGAGTCGAGCACGTCCAGGACGTGGAAACCGGATACTTGCGTACCGACTGACTTCATCATACGATATGATGCCACAAACCTACGACGTGATATCTGCGTGATTTCTACTGCGGACACGGTGAGTTGAACAAGTGCAATTCTGATTATTTTGGATGCGTATCTCGCCTACTACTAAAATTAAATCCTAGGCTATATAGAAATGCTGCTAATTAATATTTATGCATTTGGCTTTGCATCATATCTACTGTGTCTGCTCGCCTAGGGCTAAGGTTGTGTGGCTGTGGCTTTGGCTGTGGCTGTGTATGCGTGTGTGGCTATTAGCGTGTATGTGTGTCACTGTGTGTTTGTACGTTGATCTGATGTGTGCGTGTGCAGACCCTGGCCTAACCAGGATAGATGAGCTGTTAGCGACGTGCGATTGGAATTACGTTCCGCCTTCCGGCTGTACCACCTGGATAGTGTAATCGATATGTAATTTCCTGCTCACATGCTGCGTGCCGAGACCAGATGGGTCGTCGAGGCGTCTAGACTCGTCTAATCCTCCCGTCTCGCCCTCGGGGACATAACCACGTCCGCCTTGCCTCGCCGCATACCTTCGGCTGTAGTGAATTATATTAGTCCAGCGAACCGTACACTTTTAAGTGTGGGCTTAATGTTGTCCACTTATAGCCAAAGAGTTTTTAATAAAGTAAAACATGACAAATCATATAAAATTATAATAATTCAGACGATTTAAACGCAAAGTTACATACGTCTAAATCATATAACATTATAATACAACTCTAAACAAAATTATAATATCGTTCTAAAAAATTGGGCTCACTGCTGTCTGGAGTTAGCAACGCATGTCGCAAAACAACTTTCGAACATTCTTTGAATGAAAAGTCGTTGGGATTTCCGACACCACCCAATCCAAAGCTGCTGAAAAGAACCAACAATTTATGCATTATTGTCTCAAGAAAAACCGGCACATAAAAGCAAGAGTGTCTTTCATAGAGTAACTACCTTCAAAACAATATACTTTTGCAGTCATAGATCCTACTACAAAACATGTCGTCGTCTCCAAACGATTACCACAACCTCGATTACGTCAGTCTGAACGTTATGAGCTTGCAGTGAAGCACCGAAGTCGACGAACAGAACACTCGTCTATGATAGGGGCCAATAGGCCGCACGTCACACCGACAAGCACCGGGTTACCTACCATGTTTGATACGCTATCTTCTACGCAGTAAAATTAACTGATAAAAACTCAAAATTTACTTGAAAGGTAGAAGGTTTTAGTTCTTGACATTAACAACATAGTTGTTCAAACCTTCTTCGTACACGTTGCTAGTCATCTTTGGCTTCCCTGAAGCAGCGTATTGAAAATGTCTGAAAATCATTGTACCATCTTCCAAGCGATCGGACCGCCAATTCCATGAGAAAATCTTGTCTCTATTCGTTGTTGTCGACAATTTCTGAAATATCAGCGCGGGTCACACTGACCAACTGGAAACCGTCCGCGGGCCATATTTGGCTCGCGAGCCAGGGTTTTCAGAACGTTGTGTTAGACAAACGTTAAACGGTTTCGCCTCCCCGGGATATGTCACGGCTGTGTTAATTTCCGGGTTATTGTGCAACGCACAATACACGCTGCATATGTTAATCACGTGAGGTCACGTGGTATCTTTGTTAATGCGATGTGCTGACAGTAAAAACGAGCATGTGTATGAAACACTGGAAGAGGCATAGACACATTTGTTCATTCGAACCACAGCCGCGTGACGACACAAGTCCACCGGCGACAGGATTCACAACGAAGGCG
>JAODUO010000256.1:410000-467500 GCA_025642075.2 Ridgeia piscesae
GCAACACATTTCCCCAAACATTGAAGGCCATTTCCGGCTCTCGTGTTTAATGCATTCGTCCACACGACAGGCTGGCGAACAGCCGCTGACGATCAGAGGTTTGAATATCTTATTTCTTGCGCAGGAGGAAGTGTTAAATGTCAAAGGTGTCCGTTTACATATATATATATATATATATATTATATATATATATATATATATATATATATATATATATATATATATATATATATATATATATACATACTGGATTGAGCCATACGCAGGTGTCACACCCTTTTCACTAAAGCATCTGAGATGTTTTTATATGTTGAAAATTGTATTTTGGAATAATGGAATATACAATTGTTTTGATGTTATTAAAAATAAATTACTTACTACTTACTGCAGATAATTACTAAGTGTTCGTTAACTGTCTTGTTAATTATTAATAACTCATGTTGACCCTGTCCCCGCTGATGGAGGCGTGCTGATTGACCTTATGCGACACTACTCAGAACTCAGCGTAGCGAACTTGTGTTAGCCAGACAAGACGGTCTCAAATTTCGTGATGAAGACACATGGAAATGTATGCTATATTAATTATACTATCAAGATAAAGTTGTCCGTTTTCATGTGGGTGTTTGCATTATTGCAATTTCGGTGACCTGAAGTCCAGAGAGCCGCGTGTTTTATTGATATCGTCGCGGCCAGGCTGACAGGTCTGCATTTGTGCGCGCCTGGAAAATAATTAGTAGTAGGCCTATGGCTAGGGCTAGGCCTGGGCTAGTAGTTCAGATAAACGACACACGGTAGCGTAAGTGAGGGGACGCGCTTTGCGGCTCGCATTAAAGTTGCATGTGTTGATTGTTGACCAATGTTGCGCCCGTTGCAAATACACGCCTCAATTGTTGCAGGGCGGCCATTAGGACCAAACGAGTCATCTCACCCGGAGAGACAAGTTTCGACGACGATCGACCCAGAGGTCCGTTTTTCGGCGTTCGCTGGAGGATCGACAGACCATCACAAACATAGCCTATTATCGCTCATTGAATACCTGCATTGGATGTGACGATGTTTGATGAGAACACGGTGACTTACCCACTTGACCTGTCCGTCAAAGCGGCAGATAGGCCTACATTAACGGTCGGTCAGTTTGGCGAACCGAACAACGTGTCCTGCGATTGTCGTCTGCTCAGGAATGGCGGCACGTTAGCGAACATTGCCATGGAAACACTACTCACGCGACGCGCTGAGCGTCTCGCACGGAAGAAAGCGGCGCGAGAGAGACAACGAATCACGTGGTGCGTGAGAAAAAGACTGCTCGGTGACTATCATGTGAAGACCAACGCGTCATCGCCAACATTTTACAGGTATGTCAAAACAATGATTTAAAATTCCTAAGGGGTCATTCTTGTCAATATTTTACGAAGCGTACAAACTGCATGCAAGGGGAGAGGTCCAAGGGTTCGGTACACTTAAGCAACTCTTGTAGCCTATTTGTAATTGTTCGTAAGTATTAGTCACACTAATCAGGGAATTTTTAGTGTACACTTTGGGGAGGGGTCAAGAAACGCGTGCTCTTTGTACGCGCTCGAAAATGTGGACAATTATGAGAGACTCCTAAATGATGTTACAATATGTTATTGTCGCTGTGAGCGTACGCAAGACAAGGACGCGTTCGCTTGTGCTTACAGTCGTTGGTGTTTGAATTATTTCAGGAATTGTTTGTCATGTGTTGTTATCTTTCTGGCTAACTCGAATCATTTAAGCAGCATACGTATTGTGATAAATGTATGCAAAAATCGTACAATTGGACTTTACAGTTTACTAACCTAACATAGCCAACTGAAACGATTTTCCGACACTTTGCGCATTGTTAATATCAGTAATTTATCGGGATACACAGTTCCGTCTCCATGTTAATCGCATGAACGTTTTTAACAAATAGAACACGTCAATGGCACTATTAGGCCTACTACGAATATAATAATACACATGTTGCGAAACAGTTTTTCAATATCGAAATTATCCACAACATAACCAAAACTACCCAAAGCGGTATGTCTAAGTCAATTCTGTCGCGTGTAAACGGTTCTTTAGACGCGTCTCACTCGGCATCGTTCTCTCCCTCAGCTCACAGGAGCCTTCGCTACAGCCCGTGCCCCACGGATCAGCGAACCGTGACTTCAACTGTGTGACGTCGTCAAAAGGAACCCGCTGTCTTATCAAGGGAAGCAGTCTCTCCCCGACGCTGCCGCGAGGTGAGGACATCTTCCGGCCCTTTTTACGATTTATATCTTATTATGATTTATATCTTATATAAGATGTCGCATTTGCTAAGATCCAGCAAGTTTAAATTGCACCAATCTACGCTTTCGTGGAATCGGTGTAACGAAATCGAACAATTTCACCTTAGCGTCATGGTGATCTGCCATTTTGATATTTAATCTCCCCTGGTGGTCTTGCCAATTTTATTTTTTAAGTTTTTTGTGTGGAGCGATTATACGTTATGCTATGTAGGCCTGTTGTAACAATTGAAATAATTAACGCAAATAACTTTTTTGGCACTACAATCAAAACCCACTTCATGTGCAACGCGTATTCCTGGCACAGTCAGGATAGATGTCTACTTTCGGCACGAGAGTATTCCTGGCCCGTACGTATGTTCTAGATCGACAGCGAGGTCACAGCCACACGTGGACCGCCTAATAAATGTTTCTTCTACATGTTGATACAAATAGACTAAAACGACATTAATATTTCCTGTTCGCGTAGATTATATTTAGTCACACTGACACGACCCTCGGCTTGTGTCGCTACATCGCAGTGTGTCATTTGTCTCACATCGCAGTGTGTCATTTGTCTCACATCGCAGTGTGTCATTTGTCTCACATCGCAGTGTGTCATTGGTCTCACATTGTAGTGTGTCATTGGTCTCACATCGCAGTGTGTCATTGGTCTCACATTGCAGTGTGTCATTGGTCTCACATTGTAGTGTGTCATTGGTCTTACATCGCAGTGTGTCATTTGTCTCACATCGCAGTGTGTCATTTGTCTCACATCGCAGTGTGTCATTTGTCTCACATCGCAGTGTGTCATTGGTCTCACATCGCAGTGTGTCATTGGTCTCACATCGCAGTGTGTCATTGGTCTCACATCGCAGTGTGTCATTTGTCTCACATCGCAGTGTGTCATTTGTCTCACATCGCAGTGTGTCATTGGTCTCACATCGCAGTGTGTCATTGGTCTCACATCGCAGTGTGTCATTGGTCTCACATTGCAGTGTGTCATTGGTCTCACATTGTAGTGTGTCATTGGTCTCACATTGTAGTGTGTCATTGGTCTCACATCGCAGTGTGTCATTGGTCTCACATCGCAGTGTGTCATTGGTCTCACATCGCAGTGTGTCATTGGTCTCACATCGCAGTGTGTCATTGGTCTCACATCGCAGTGTGTCATTGGTCTCACATCGCAGTGTGTCATTGGTCTCACATTGCAGTGTGTCATTGGTCTCACATCGCAGTGTGTCATTGGTCTCACATTGCAGTGTGTCATTGGTCTCACATCGCAGTGTGTCATTGGTCTCATATTGCAGTGTGTCATTGGTCTTACATTGCAGTGTGTCATTGGTCTCACATCGCAGTGTGTCATTGGTCTCACATCGCAGTGTGTCATTGGTCTCACATTGCAGTGTGTCATTGGTCTTACATTGCAGTGTGTCATTGGTCTCACATTGTAGTGTTTCATTGGTCTCAGATTGCAGTGTGTCATTGGTCTCACATTGTAGTGTTTCATTGGTCTCAGATTGCAGTGTGTCATTGGTCTCACATTGCAGTGTGTCATTGGTCTCACATCGCAGTGTGTCATTGGTCTCACATTGCAGTGTGTCATTGGTCTCACATTGCAGTGTGTCATTGGTCTCACATCGCAGTGTGTCATTGGTCTCACATTGCAGAGTGTCATTGGTCTCCCATTGCTGTGGGACATTGGTCTCACATTGCAGTGGTTCATTGGTCTCACATTGCAGTGTGGCATTGGTCTCATATTGCAGTGTGTCATTGGTCTCACATCGAAGTGTGTAATTGGTCTCACATGGTAGTGTGTGATTGATCTCAGATTGCAGTGTGTCATTGGTCTCACATTGCAGTGTGTCACTGGTCTCAGATTGGTCTTTGTCTCAGAATTGTCTTCGTATCTGATTGTTTCTGTGTTGTCTCCGATTTTCCGAATGCGTTTGGTGCCGTGCAGACGGAAGTATATAAAATAATGATGCCATCGTCTCGTCAACTTGTCGAAAAAGAAACTGAATAACAATAGGCCTACAGCTAATAATCGTTGTCATAAATCCACATTTTAGTTGCAGCTTCATGATAAAAAGTGACACGGCGCGGTTCCGACATGTCATCGCTTTGCACTGTAATTACTGGACAATTATTTCGACGAATTTACAGACGATGCATCGACATTATATATAGGATTAAGGGGTACCATATATTTGCTGCCAATACGCTTTATAGCTTTATGTTGCTATAAATCTTAGACCTGATTAGCTAGACGCTGTCGTCTGTAGTTTCACATGGCTGATGGTAATACAGTCGACTGCAGTATGATTTCGTCAACTCTTCGTCAACGGTCGGTCGTGTCGGCGATAGGCCTTATGAGCCTATTATTTATAATTAATGTTAGCGTTAGCTCAACCAACTACTATAACGATAACAGTGGAGGAATTTATTATTTTGATAGCTAAATATTAGTTTTGTATTATTGTATGATTGCGGTCAATGTGATCGTTATATAGGTATCGTATAATATGGTACTCTATTCTATATTTAAGGCTGGTTCGAATGTTTGGTATAAATTGATAAAACATTACTATTCTTTAATTAGTAAACCTGAGAAGTCCATTTCACTAGTTACCCGGATTATCTACAGTATGCAACTGTGATTAGTTAATGGCGGGGACTATACGGAGCGCCGTCTGGTGACAAATTACAGGGATCCCAAATTACTTCCAACATTCGGCCCTCGCTTGTACTAGCCAAGGAAATGTAAAGAAACATGATCATATAAACTGCTTAAATGGCTCAATGCTGTCAACTGCGTAGGACTAGTTCGCCAAAAATGTATTCGTTGCTAAAATCTGATTCACGTTGATTTAGTCTATATGAAAATATGGGTAGACAGACTAGATACACACAGACGCACGCACGCACACACGCACGCACGCACACACACACACACACACACAACACACACACACACACACACACACACACACACACACACGCACGCACGCACGCACGCACGCACGCACGCACGTACGCACGCACGCGCGCGCACATTCTCTTTCTATCTGCTATTCAGTTCATTACTATTTATGATTTCACTCACCCTTGAACAGACGCCGACCAGTAAAAACCTAGTCTGGCTGAAAATAAGAGCACGTGTTTTGTGGCCATAAAGGCAGACGAATGATTTATGACCGTATCTGGAGAGAAAAAATGACAACTTTGTCCGTGCGCTTTGTCATGTGCAGAAAAACGATCGTCGCATGTAAGCACTTTGTGTCGGTGATTCATGACAGTGCAGTCGCTTTATACTCGTGTAACACTCTGTTTCGGACGGCGCGACATAAAGACGATTAGTTGCATGTTATTAGATAATTTTTGTTTCATTTCCGCTGTTAACATCCAACATAGGCGGGTTGGCCAATCGATCGATCGATCAATCAAGAATACTCGTCGAACACCGTGGCGATGTTTTCATGTCCAACGTCATGCTTTTATTCAAAACCATGGTGTTGGGTTAACGTTTCGATCGTAATTACACAAATAACAACGCATTGTTGACATTAATGTGTCACCAGGACAGCGTTGTGACGATAACGACTAAACACGTCACATACACGGACTTGTTGATGTGTAAATATCGACATTGCATCACATCCTGCCCACAGTCGTCATTACACCGGATATACGTCATGCGCTGTGTACTATGCACATTGGCTTTATGAGTTATTAGTGTAGAATGTCAAAGGCGGAGTATCGGGTTTCGACTAAGCCCAAGCAGAGAAGTAAAATGACGGATGTTAAATCGCGAGCTGGCACGACTTAATTGTTATTATGACACAGTATTAACGTATGATATTATAGTTATAAAATAAACAAGTGCCTATCGAACGTTACCCGAGCTCCAAGAAGTATGTTTAACCAAACGCTTTGTGCTTTCATTCGGATGGTGAAGCGTCATATGAAGTATGACTTCTTCGATGCCTTGCGTGAGGTGCATCACTGATGAATGGCTTCTTACGCTCGCTAAGCGTTTCGATTGTTAGCGTCGTTAGATGGCGCCAGTGTAGCAATATATTCCCCGCATTGACCACCAAACCACTTGTTCTGATGTAACCTGTCGTACTTTTGGTACTTCCTGACACAATGCGACCTGCCCTACTGTCGGAGCATTGGTTGCCTTGGCACCGGACTCATCCGACGTGTCGTTTTTATCTTTTATCAGTGTCGCACGATATTCTAACAAATAATCGTTCGTTTAAACAAGCTTTACGACCGCAATGTCGAAGACAACTGCCTGGCTCAGTCAAATCAACAATCATCTTAATTATATCGTTCTGTCTTTACGTACGCAGTGGTTCCGGAGGTTCGTTAATTCGAAGGTTTATGGATACATAAGTTCGTGGATCCGAGGGTTCATGAATCCGGTGGTTCGTGAATCCAAGTGTTCTGGATCCGGGGTTTGTACCGTCACTATTGAAATGATTCTATTGAACCATTGCACAACAGGTCCTTAAATTATTTGCCATTTTCTTTGTGGAACATGTTTTAAGAGAACAGCAAGCTGTTATTTATATTTTAAATATAACCAGAATGGCTACCGTGTCGAAATCACTGACAGGTCGTTTGTCCCTAATGAACCAGGAAGTACAACGGTGACCTTTGCTCTGTTGCAGACCCGCGCGACTGGAGTCGACCGGATGTGCACGCGTGGCTATTGCACATGCGCGACCACCACGACATGCAGGACGTACAGTGCGAGCGCTTCCCGATGAACGGCAAGGCGCTGTGTCTCATGAGTGTCGACATGTTTCGGCAGCGAGTGCCCGGCGGAGGCAAGCTGCTCTACCGGGACTTCCAGCTCCGTCTCGGCCGGGCTATGACAGTGGCCGTGTAGTACCATGAAAGTGGCCGTGTAGTACCACGGGACATGACAGTGGCCGTGTGGTACCATGGGACATGACAGTGGCCGTGTGGTACCATGGGACATGACAGAGGCCGTGTGGTACCACGGGACATGACAGTGGCCGTGTGGTACCACGGGACATGACAGTGGCCGTGTGGTACCATGGGACATGACAGTGGCCGTGTGGTACCACGGGACATGACAGTGGCCGTGTGGTACCATGGGACATGACAGTGGCCGTGTGGTACCACGGGACATGACAGTGGCCATGTGGTACCATGGGACATGACAGTGGCCGTGTAGTACCATGGGACATGATAGTGGTCGTTTAGTACCATGGACCATGACAGTGGCCGTGTAATACCATGACAGTACCCGTATAGTACCATGGGACATGACAGTGGCCGTGTGGTACCATGGGACATGATAGTGGCCGTGTGATACCATGGGACATGACAGTGGCCGTGTAGTACCATGGGACATGATAGTGGTCGTGTAGTACAATGGGACATGATAGTGGTCGTGTAGTACAATGGGACATGATAGTGGCCGTGTGGTACCATGGGACATGATAATGGCCGTGTAATACCATGACAGTGCCCGTTAATAGTACCATGGGACATGATAGTGGCCGTGTGGTACCATGGGACATGAGAGTAGCCGTGTGGTACCATGGGACATGACACTGGCCATGCGGTACCATGGGACATGATAGTGGCCGTGTGGTACCATGGGACATGATAGTGGCCGTGTGGTACCATGGGACATGACAGTGGCCATGTGGTACCATGGGACATGATAGTGGTCGTGTGGTACCATGGGACATGATAGTGGCCGTGTGGTACCATGGGACATGACAGTGGCCGTGTAATACCATGACAGTGCCCGTATAGTACCATGGGACATGATAATGGCTGTGTGGTACCATGAACCATGACAGTGGCCATGTAGCACCATGAACCATGATAGTGGTCGTGTGGTACCATGGGACATGATATTGGCCGTGTGGTACCATGAACCACGACAGTGGCCATGTAGTACCATGAACCATGATAGTGGTCGTGTGGTACCATGGGACATGACAGTGGCCGTGCGGTACCATGGGACATGATAGTGGCCGTGTGGTACCATGGGACATGATAGTGGTCGTGTGGTACCATGGGACATGACAGTGGCCGTGTGGTACCATGGGACATGATAGTGGCCGTGTGGTACCATAGGACATGACAGTGGCCGTGTGGTACCATGGGACATGACAGTGGCCGTGTGGTACCATGGGACATGACAGTGGCCGTGTGGTACCATGGGACATGACAGTGGCCGTGTGGTACCATGGGAATTGACAGTGGCCGTGTGGTACCATGGGACATGACAGTGGCCGTGTGGTACCATGGAACATGACAGTGGCCGTGTAATACCATGAGAGTGCCCGTATAGTACCATGGGACATGATAATGGCTGTGTGGTACCATGAACCATGACAGTTGCCATGTAGTACCATGAACCATGATAGTGGTCGTGTGGTACCATGGGACATGATAGTGTCCGTGTGGTACCACGGGACATGATAGTGGCCGTGTAGTACCATGGACCATGACATTGGCCGTGTAGTACCATGACAGTGCCCGTATAGTACCAGGGGACATGATAATGGCCGTGTGGTACCATGGGACATGATAGTGGCCGTGCGGTACCATGGGACATGATATTGGCCGTGTGTTACCATGGGACATGATATTGGCCGTTTGTTACCATGGGACATGACAGTGGCTGTGTGGTACCATGAACCATGACAGTTGCCATGTAGTACCATGAACCATTATAGTGGCCGTGTGGTACCATGGGACATGACTAGTGGCCGTGTGGTACCATGGGACATGACAGTGGCCGTGTGGTACCATGGGACATGATAGTGGCTGTGTAGTACCATGATAGTGGCCGTGTAGTACCACGACAGTGCCCGTGTAGTACCATGACAGTGGCCGTGTAGTACCATGGGACATGACAGTGCCCGTGTAGTACCATGGGACATGACAGTGACAGTCACCTTGTAGACCGTGGCCCATGACTGTGGCCGTGTCGAGCCGCCTTGCCGTGTGTACACTGGATTTCCTACCTAAGCCAGTCTTCCACACGCACATAAACGACAGGCGGATGCAACGTGCAGCAAAACAATGTGTGCCCAGAGGAAATTATTAGAAGTAGTTCTGTGTGTACATAGGCAGATGAGTTTTGTCAAGCGAATGTGGCAAATTGAATCGCCCCTTGTAAAGATCCGAATCGTGCCCGCACAGGAAGTGGCTAGGAAATTCCCGGAAGTGACATCGCTCAGCAGTGTTCCGCATTCCGCATCCGGACGCGTTTCATATGTGAAGTCCTCGCTTGATATACTGGCTCAAGCGTATACCCAGTGTACGCTACACGATGTCTATGCTGGCGTACGTCTAATGCGTAAGCCCTGTGTACAGTACTGTGACTAGACTTGAGCACCAACAAGACTGTGTAATGCGTGCATGCTCTGTACACAGCATTCAGTGTAATGGTGTACGTGTAAGACTGTTGATCTGCATGGACTCTGAACACTATACAATAATTGCACTGCAACATTCTGCGTGTAAAGCCCGTACATTAATCATAATTATACTTCCGCTAGCGTAAACAGGTCAGGTAGGCCCTGCCAGAGATCTCTTAGGACACATGTTTCAGGTTTTCTTCTACAGTATGCCTGTTGCCAGGCAGACTAGCAAGCTGTCTACATATTTGATTATTAAAAACGAGGTTCATGATAAGCCACCAGCGCCACAGTCGTCGCATCGTGATTACATTATCAAACACTACACGATGAAGATGAAGAAGACTGAATCTTAGAAAGTGACAAATTTCATTAAATAAAGAATCTTATTTAATTCACATACATAGAAAATCAAAGTTATTATGTTTTTGTGCTTTTTTCGTTTGCAGAGCAATAAATATTGTCTTTCTCATCGTGGAAGCTATTTTGGACTTTTACATGGCCGCCATCTTGTTTACTTTATAAATGTTTTCTTATCAACTATGGTGGAATCGCATTCCTCATGTCTTAAAACATATAAAACAACATTTTAATCATGTATGTATCTTTTCTGGTTGCAAATATATGACAATAAGCTGATTTTGGCAGCCATTTGGTAACCCAACGGTAAGAACTCCACGGTCACTAGAGATGAGTAATCAAAGAAAAAAACATCGGGCAAATAGGGGTTAGGTCAAAAAATGCCCGTTGGCTGTTGGACTATGTTGAATATCGATGATATGACAGACACGCGTCAACAGGTCTTGTAGCCGTGGCCAGTGGTGTTACTATGACCGCAGCGGCGGTTGGCAATATTAACCACTCATTATTCAATATTATTTAATTATTTTATTACATAGTAACCACATTAATATACTCTTTAATATATCATAATTATTTACGTAATTATCTTACTATTTTATAAACGGTGTCGTTGTCTTAATTACTTAGCTTAATGTATTGTATTTTAATGTTAATCTAATACCAGAGTTACCAGGATGATGGTTTAAAATAATTATGTTTACATATTATACATTTTATAAAGTGTGTACGCGGTTATTGGGCCGGGGAGTTGGAGCTTTAGAAATGCTGTTAATAATAATAACAAAAATAATGGTAGGCATCATTAAAGCGGCTCCTAGGTTTTTTGAATTTAATATTACGTTCTTATGACTACAACGTGGATGTTGATGGTTTACTGCCTGCCAGTTTGTGTTTATTTACGTTATTAAGCTCGGAACAATGTTCGCAATTTGAAAGATTCCGCTTGCAACGCGTTCAAATGATAAAACAAAAGACCCAGTTTCAAAACAAAATTGCCGAGGCGCAATAGCCTTTGATGTTTAAATTTCCCACCTTCTAGACAGCAGGCTTCCCATTACAAATTAATGCTCTGCCAATTCTGGGCAGGAGAGTTGGTGTCCTCCCTTTAACAATTAACTGTCAGAACGTTACGCGCCCCACATGCTTGGTCGAGTCGAGCATGACCGAGACGGCAGATGTTCTGCATGATGCGAGCGTGGAACTAGCGAACCAGTCTAATTATTGCGACGACGTGCCACATCTGTCAAGCAGGCTCTAAACACCCATGATTACCTCTGTGCCACGAGGCCAGATAAATACGCCAGCTCGAAAATAATTTCCGGCTTGGCGAACGCCATAATAAACCTGCAATTTCCGGCCCCCGTTTCCTGGCTGTGTAGTATTTCGCGTTTCTAGGTTCCTGTTTGTTTCGGGTTTTTTCTTGTAGCAAATTCAAATAATGGTGTAATGTTTAAATTAAGATATTCCCGTTGTTACATGGTATATTACAATTAATAATAACAAGGCGAACTAACCAATCTATCAAATAAAGGCTATTTGAAAAACTGCAAGGTTTTCAGTTGTATCAGCGGAATGGGGTAGTGGCTAAGAGCTTCGCAATGGCGCCTAAGAGACTCGTCCCAAACCTTAATTAAGCTATTTGTTTTATTCTGTTTTGCTCCAATTTACTCAGCTGTATGGTTGAGTACCTGACTATACACAGTGGTGGATATTTGTGTACGAATAGTCTTCGTGCGTTAACTGGAGCGTGGCTGAATGCTTCCCAGATAAGTCGAGATGGTGTTCGATTGAACAAAGTCTGCCAGAGAGTATAGTGTAAGGCGCTTTGAGCAATCCCGAAGATTGAATGTGGCGTTATATAAAAACTTACCTTTACCTTTTTATTCTTCTGAATTCGTCTTCAGCTGGTGACACTAATACTCAGGGAGGATTAAGACGGTTTCAGAATAGGCAAGTTTTGCATAGATCACATATTAAGAACATAGTAAAATAACAAACCGTCCGAAAGTGAGAACATGGGAAAGTGTCGACCATCAACGGATATTGTGTTTAGCTCAGCCCCCCCGGCAGTATTCGAAACAAACACTGTTTTGTTTACCATTTGAACATGTTCCGTGGTCGTATCGTCATTACTGCGAATGATATTATTCTTTTTTTTTTGGCTTGTCTAGGTAGTCCTGTCTCTTCTGCCAGCTCTCTCTTCTCTCTCTCTCTCTCTGTCTCTCTCTCTGTCCCTCTCTCCCCCTCTCTACCTCTCTCTCTCTCTCTGTCCCTCTCCATCTCTCCATCTGTCTCTCTGTCTCTCTGTCCCTCTCTCTCTCTCTCGCTCTTTCTCCCCCTCCCTCTCTCTCTCTCCCTCTCTCTCCCTCTCTCCTCTCTCTCTCTCTCTCTCTCTCTCTCTCTCTCTCTCTCAACGTCTGTTCGGACTGTGCGAATTCGTCAGTTTTTTTCTATAATAATAGAGGTGGAGCAATGTAGCCAGTTTTCATAGGACGGTTTTCCATAATTAATCCATTTTTGTCCCCAAACAATTGGAGCGATGGAGTGTCTACCATATATTGTGGGAGACTATTCTATTCATCAGTGCTACGGTGTATAAATAATTTTCTAATGTATAATCGGCATGTTTCTTTTAAATATTATTAGGTGTGTTATGGTCTTATTAAACAACATCTTGTAGGCAGTGTACCGTAAGAAAACTGCTTTAATTAATAAATGAAAATATTGCCTCTTAAGGCATGCGTTAGATTAGAACAAACTGCTGATTTGAAAAGTACCATTTGCATTTCATTCGTTGCCTTCGAAAATGCATTTGATTCCCTGCACAGATGACTCTTATGAAAGACACGACGTCATTGTGGAATCACCAAGAATATGGAAAAAGCTGTATATAGTGCAGCGCAACGACCAATGACTTCGGCGAGGATGAGTGACGTCACATAAGGGTTACATAAGCGGGTAAGTAAAGCAAAGAGAGAGAGGGAGGAGGGAACGTGGAGGGATGGAGGGAGAGAGGGGGGAAGGACGGACGGACGGAGTGAATGAGAGAGAGAGAGAGAGAGGGGGGGGGAGAGGGATAGGGAGAGACCGTGCAACAAATGGTGGCGTCACATTGCGGAGCATCGTTAATCGACGTCAGTGTGCAGCAAATGGTGGCGCCAACTTTCGGATCAGTCTCGCTTAAACGACGCTCGCTCGGTACAGGCATGTATCAGTGGTACATATAGACAGGTGACTTATTCCATACACATGTCATGTATTCAGGCATATATCTACAACAATTTGCTTCCAAATCACATGTTAAGTTACTTTGTGAGAGTATGTAATAGTCACAATCATAATACACGCAATAGAAACACTAATTACAAAATAAAATATAGTAGCACGACATATAAAGTGGCGTGCGTTAATGTTAAATGCCCTAAGTTGTGGAATCAATTACAGACACACTTGCAGACATGTAGTACGATTTATCAATTTAAAAACCATTTAAGAAAAGAATCTTCTACAACAGTATGAAAGTTTGTAGTAACATTTGTAATAATAACAATGCTCAATCTTTTTATTACATATATAAAGTATTGGATCATGTATTAATAGGTTCCTAATTATCTATACTTTATAATTATTAATAGTTGAGGCGGAGGGGCTGAAAAGTGCTGCCACCTCACGGAGCCTGGGTAATCGAGGCTAGCAGAATGTCAATAATTAAGTGGGCGGGGCTTACCATGCGCGCCGTTGACCTAAATTTTATGTTGTTATAGGTCATCGTGATGCAGTGACTGGCAGTCACTGATTTCTATATAATAATAAATATATATAATTATAAAGGCCTCTTTATATAGGTCAGTGCTGACAGTGCAGTTAATGTGAGCTCGCGAACGAAATAACGGGGTCTTACGCCATCAGCTTGTCTACCTGTAGGCATATTACTACGACAGGTATAAATTCGTACAGTCAGTTTGTCAACACACGACCAGCGATTCCGGACTACGTCGTCAACGAAGCAGGCAATGTGGCGTCTCATCGCAAGTCTCATTGCGAATTGTCTGCTGCTGACTGTGGTATATTCTGATGTCGCTTCAGGTCAGTTGGTGAGTTCTGCCGATGGCAACACCGGATACGTTGTGTCGGTGCGCAGGTCTGACGCGGGTGCAGTCGGCGGCGGTGATCGGGGTTCTGTCGAGAGACGCCGTCGGATAAGTCGGGCTGTCAGTGACCCGAGCACCGACAAACTCCACGTCGTCACCCGCGTCTCGTCTCGGTTCGTGCAGACGTGCGTGGAGAGTACGATCACGAACCCCGGAAGTGAGAACCGAGAGGCGACGTTCTTGGTGCAGATGCCTGACTCGGCGTTTATCTCGAACTTCACGATGGTCATCGACGACGATGTGTACGTGGGCAAGGTGAAAGAAAAGGCCAAGGCGGAAGAAGATTACGAGGAAGCCCGAAGACAGAACCGGACGGCAGGGCTGGTGGGTGCGGAGCCCCCTCAGCATGCAGACCGGCACATGCAGGTGTTCAGTGTCGCCATCAACGTCAGGGCGAATAGCTCGGCTCATATTGTGCTAACGTATCAGCAGCTGCTACAACGTCGACTCGGGCTGTACGAACTCGTGACGAGAGTCAAACCCAATCAGCCGGTGGGCGACATCGCCATCACGATTCACCTGCACGATCCTCAAGGCATCCGGCGCTTGTACGTCATTGAGGCGGGTCAGGAAGCTACCAACAGTTTCAACAGTGTGGACACTGTGATCGAGAGCAGTGGCCACAACGACAAGACCATTAAGTACAACCCCTCGGCCGACACCCGACGCAGACTGGACGCTCTGACGGGCGCTGACGGTAACTTTGTCGTCCGATACGACGTCCAACACGAGCATGACGCCGGTCTACTACAGCTCGACAACGGCTACTTCGTGCACTTCTTCTCGCCGCAAGGCTTCGACCCACTCGGCAAGAACATCGTCTTTGTCATCGACATCAGTGGTTCGATGTCCGGCAGCAAGATGGAGCAGACCCGGGACGCGATGGTCACGATCCTCGACCAACTTCGCACATCCGACCGCTTTTTATTGCTCCTCTTCGACCACCAGTTTCGGTATTGGCCGTCGAACAAAATCCTGGTTCAAGCAGACAAGAACGCGATAACTTCGGCGAAAAAGTTCGCCCTCGATACGCTGGTGGCGACGGGAGCTACGAACATCAACGACGCCCTGTTGTCAGCGGTGTCGCTCCTGAAGGAACTGGAGCAAGGTGCCTCCAGCATGATACTGTTCCTAACAGACGGGTATCCGTCCCGTGGAGAACGGAACAGGGAGAAGATCGTGAGCAACGTCGAGACGGCCGCCGGCAGCCGTGTGTCGATATTCTCGCTCGGGTTCGGCGATAGCCTCGACTACGTCCTCCTGCAGTCTCTTGCCGAGCGCACGGGCGGCTTCGCCCGGCGGATATACGAGGGGATTGACGCCGATCTCCAACTGCGCGACCTGTTCCTCGAGATCGGGACGCCGCTCCTGTACGACGTCCATATGTCGTACGACGACAGCGTCGTCGATACCAACACATTGACACGGGTCGCCTTCCCGCAGTACTTCAACGGCTCCGAACTGGCTGTCGCCGGCAAATTGTTGGCAAGCCAAACACAGGACTGGGTGGCGACTGTGACGGGAATGTCCAGTGATCTGGTGACGCTGACGAAACAGGTCGTCTCGTCCACTGCCGTGTCGGACAACATGAAGGGGTTGGTCGAGAAACTGTACATACACATGAAGATTAAGGACCTGCTCCGACAGAAGTTACTGACGGACGACGAGGCTAAACGGAAGGAGTTGGACCGATACGTCATCCGTATCGCCCTCGAGTATAACCTTGTCACGCCCCTCACGTCCATGATCATCGTAGAATTCAACAAGAACGAGGTCCAACGTAACATGCCCAAAGCAACGAGTGGCGACTTCGCTAGCGGTCTCAGCAACGATGGGGTGTATCCCGGTCGGTCACGGCTGATTATTCCTGCTGGATTCATCGCGATACTCGTCCTCTCTCGACACACATTCCTCTCGTAAAGTCGTGCGCATGTCGTACGTCAACCGGTGATACAGCGTCTTTCAAATGCGCAAAGTGGAGCACGCAGGAAAGACCACTGCTTTACACGTCGTCGGAAGTAGACGTTGGTCAAAGACCACAAAATGAAGGTCAAACAATTGATGGCATCTTACGTGTCAGTTGTGTAGGGAGGTTGGATTTGTGTATAAAAAAGTTGTTCAGAAACGAGAAAGCGAAGTTGAGAACATTAATGGCATTGTGCCAGGTGCGTGTGAATCGCTCACTATGGATGATGATACACAGCAATGTATATATTTGTATTTGAGGACCTACTGTGTGTAAGACTAGAAATGCAGCAGTGACTGTGTATAGCGACAAGTTGACACCAAAGAAGACAATCATTGCAGAAATTAAGTTGGTCGTTTCGTAGAGAATAATGTTGTAACTATTACACATAATTATTACATATCATGTCAAATTAATTGCAGCCTGTATTATTTTGTTGTAAAAATGTATTGCACTGAATGACAAAGGACTGACCTGAGACAAATACCGTGTAGAATGGTGCAAAGACCAATAAAAGATGTACTACAGACCTGCAAAAAAGGTGTGAGTTCGTAAAATATTTTTTATATTAAGAGATTCATTCATTCATAAATTTAGTTGCCGTGTTGTGGCAGCCATCTTGTATCTTAAGATAATAATTAACTTTAACATTCAATACAATTAAATAGGGATGATACAGGGTATGATGTGACTAGTATAATGGTTTGTGTAGTCTCTCCAATACTTGTCTTGTAAGTTACTTCTAAAAGAATTTTGCTTCGTTTACTATTCATAATTTTCTTGTAATGTTAGTTTTCTCCATATCATTGGTTTTTTCTTCTGATTTGTCTGCATTTATGTTGTATAATGACTGTCCATTGTTCGCTGGTACATGTTTGTATTCCTTCATGCTTTTGTTGAAAGCACTTTTAAAAATAAAAACAAGAATGGCATAAACAACTCTACTCAAGACATTTCTGAAAATACGTTTAGAGCAATTAAATGTCTATTAACTGACCACAGCAACAAAAAAAACCTACCCGATTATATTACTAGAATGATAGCAACTGAACCATCACAGAAAACTGAACTGACTGGAAGCTAAGTAAAGATAATACAAGTTTGATAGCTTGATAATGTTTTATCATAAATGGCTCTGAATTGCATGTAAAAGTCCGGTCAATAGTTGCCCAAGATTGAGCATCGAGACCGTCTCAAGGTTTATTTTCTGATGATGCAGTTTCTCTATTGATGTATTTTTTTTTCATATGCTGTTTGTCCGGTTTGCATAGTCAAGTCTAATTAATTTGAAAAATTATAATTATATAGGTCAGCGGCCTCTCCAATCTCTTCGGAGGCGTGACTTAAGTTCGTTTTTTTGTTTCCTGGCCTGCACTGTGTTTGACAAAGAATTCCACACTTTAACCACTCGGGTCGAGAAGAAGTAGTGTCTATAGCCGATTGCACTCTGGTTTGAAGTTTTTTTTTATTAATAAATAAGTTTTACTCTAAAAACTGATTATGGCTGTGACTGCTCCTTAAAACAGGCAGATTCTATAATGTGTCACAAATGCAATGACTGTTATTAACCTATGTTCATTGAATGAATTCATCGTTCAGGTGTACTCCAACACTGTCCAATGCGTCCACTGCCCATTCGGGGTATTTTTTGGTCGGATACATTTCAAGAAAGAAGTCCCTGATGAATTGTGGAAAGCGATCTTCTCGGATGCTCTGTCGTATATCAGACATGAGCTTCATCTAGAACAGAGAACAGTGTTACTTATCCGGTAACATTTCAATGGCTCGCTAATAATGGAAATAGACGACTTCCAGCAGCAAATATTGGGTTAAGTTGGGTTAAGCGTAAGTTTCTATGCAGCATGGTGTCCAGTTTTTAGAACTACTCGGAGTGGGTTGTAGTTCACCTCCTGGCTAACATATTCAACTGAACATCATACCTACTGTTCGGGTAGCATTTTGCAACACTAGATTATACTGGGTACAGCTGTACAACATTATTTTTGAATTTTTTTTTGATTGAAATGTACTCAAACCTGCATGTGATTATATTTTATTTATAAACAGATTAGGTCATAAATGAAATACACAACTCCATTGGGAAAAGGTTGACAGACAGCTAAAACACATTATACAAATCACAATGTGAAAGTTTACTGGTCTACAGCCATGATAATAGTTGTAATAATTCATTCATTTTGTGTCCAACGTTATCAAGTTTCATTAACTAACACTAACATTAATAATCTAGTAAAGAAAAGCCGCAGTGTTGATGTAGCAACCAAAAAACCCGCAATACTGACATTTGTCTTACCTGTGCAAAGAACAAAAAACAACAACAATAATAATGTTTCTTCTGTATCGCACCATATCCAGAGCATTCATAGCATTTAACATAAGACACATATAGGACAATATGACAAAACTTAATTATATAATTATACATATAGACATAAATCAACATTGTTAATATAGAATTAAAGTAATAAATTATAATGCAAAGTAAATATCTAAAAGAAGTTGATTCAGTTGTAAAACATATTAATTAAGACTACTAAAAATTTAATAAATTACACCACTTACGAGTGTAAGCTGTAATAAAAAGGTGCATCCTCAGAGATGCCGTAAAAGATTGAAAACAAGTTTGAGAAGTGACAATAGTCGGCAGAGCCTTCCATACAATCCATCACATCTATTAGGTAACAAATACAAGAGATGTTCAGTGATTATAGAATGAGTTACCTGGAATGCTATGTTGTGTAGAGAGACAAGTGAGCAGGAGACGGACTCGTGTGTGACAATGGAGTGAAGGAAGGCCCTAGTGTAGTTTCGACACGTCAGACACTTGCAGTCCGCATCTATTGGTCGCATGTCTGCCACGTAGCGCTGATTCTTAAGTTGTAACTGACCACTTCGCACCAACGCTCGGCCAAACCTCTGTCGACATAAACGGAAAAGCTACGTACATCACCCTGAACATAACTGAATGTTCATCCAATATGTATGTATACAAACTTTGCAATAGCAATTAATGTATTTCAATGTTTGTTTTTGTCACTAGATAGCGCAACCGTTTCTAGTTTCCCTTTTCTGCTAGATAAGAAACGACAATAGAGCACCATGAAACTAACACAGCTGATTTGTAGAAACTTGACTATAATTAAGCCTTGACAGTATTACGTATCTGAGTTTGTAACTCACAAATTGTTATAATGTAGGCCATAAACGAGAGGTTCACCTATTTCCTTGTTTAGACCACAAATTTATAACAACATAAAACAGTGTTACTCCGGAGTAAAATGATTAGCAAGATGGTAGGAGGGGCTGTGTGAGTACCGATCTGACATTATGTTGGTCTGGAGGCATGGCCCACGGAATTAATTTAAAAAATAAATAAGGCAGTAGCATATAAACATATTTATCGCAGGAAATAGCTGAGATGGCAGTTTCAGCATAGTTTAGACAAGGTGATTTGGAATGACAGAGATGTGGCCGACATTGCTCGGCATTTAGCAGGGGAAACACTGTAAAGTGTAAGTTCTATTTTATGTACCTGTAGGGAGGGTAAGTCAAATTTTTATTGTGACTATATTGGTTAAGTATTTTATGGTGACAACTGTACTGTCCCGAGAAACTTACAGCGGTTCTGGTTGGGTAGACACAGTCAAACATATCACACCCAAGGGCAACACACACCACAAGGTCAACTGCAAATCTAAAAACAGAACAAAAATCTACATTATTGTGCAAGTGATTGAATATGATTACACCTTTCATCATGTCCAGTCCTCAGAACTGCTCAAAGTGCTTTACACTTTACTTCCCTGACAGACCTGTTCAATCAACACCATCTCAACTTCACTGGGAAACATCCAGCCACGCAGCAATCAATGAACGAAAGCTGCTTGTACAAATATCCACCACTGTCTATAGCCAGGTACTCATTCATACAGCTGAATGAACTGGAGCAATGTAGAATGAAAAAAATTGCGAAAGGTTTCACATGGCAGCATAGAATTCGAACCTGGGGTCGAGAGTCCGATGCTCTACCACTGACCCACTGAACACCACTGACTGACATACCGGGGTAGATATGCTTAAATGACTGTTTGTTATGTTTCTTTCTTAATTCACGTCTCTCACCCGACACCCATGAGGTAGCGAGGCTTGTGCTTAGGAAGGATGTCTGTTGACAGTGTCACCATTCTCCATAAGTGATACTTCTCTTCTCCGCCGCTCAATCCCCCGATTGCAAACCCTGGGACATCTCTCTTCACCATCTCTGTGTCGGGAGAAGCAGGCAGAACAATGTCACTGGGAGGTATATGGTATCATTTATGTCACTGGGAGGCATGCAGTATCATTTATGTCACCGGGAGGTATACGGTATCATTTATGTCACTGGGAGGTATAAACTATCATTTATGTCACTGGGAGGTATAAACTATCATTTATGTCACTGGGAGGTATACACTATCATTTATGTCACTGGGAGGTATACGGTATCATTTATGTCACTGGGAGGTATACAGTATCATTTATGTCACTGGGAGGTATACGGTATCATTTATGTCACTGGGGGGTATACGGTATCATTTATGTCACTGGGAGGTATACGGTATCATATGTCACTGGGAGGTATACGGTATCATTTATGTCACTGGGAAGTACAGTGCTGTATACGGTATCATTTATGTCACTGGGAGGTATACAGTATCATTTATGTCACTGGGAGGTATACGGTAACATTTATGTCACTGGGAGGTATATGGTATCATTTATTTGGAAACCTTTATAAAGCGCTATGTATCAAGGTTAAAAACCTGCTCAAAGACGCTAAGAATATAAAATAAATACATATATAAATATAAGCTAAATAATTAAGCTAAATAAACAGGTTAAATAAATATGTTAAAACAAGTCAAGTAAATTAATTAATGAAATAAAATAAATAACTTAAATACAATACTAAATTGATATTATAATGACTATAGTTCACCACCAACCACTCATCTTTTAGGTTGTATTCAGAATCATGTTGTGAAGGGGAGAAAGAAAACTATTCACAGGTGGTTCTGATTGTGTCAAATTCACACACAAAATACCCTTCATTCTCGTAACCTTTACAGACCTGGATTTTTTCCCAGAAATATGTATGCACGTTTTTAAGCACCCGTGGTTTGATTATTATTAAGAATGTTCCCGCATACATGTATGTAAACATTTTTGGAAAGGTAACATATTCAAGAATCTGTTTGTGGAGAGAAAATTACATTATTACCTAATTATTATTGGCCAAACCGCACCTGACGATACATGACCAGCCCTATGCGTCGAGCAATAAATCGCTCGACCGGTCTGTAAAGGTTAAAAGTGTCATAATAAATGTTTTCATAGAAATTACAAAATTGATGAATACTCGTTTTTTACATAATCATTCATAATACAATAACCGCCACTCGTAAGTTATCTAAAAATCGTGTTCATATATTTAACAAGTTGTTTTTATGCACAGTGAAGCGTGACGAACACGCCATAGCAGAATCCTGCAACTTCTTTTGTTGCATGCTCTTGAAATGGAAACAGAAGGCAAATTGTTGATACTATCTATCTAAGAGTTACTACAAACTAACTATCTGTAACTATAGCAGGGCTGCCTACTTGACCAAATTATTTCCTTAATGATATCTCATCAGAGATCATTACGGAAATAATTTTGGTTAAGTAGGCAGCGCTATCTTGTATGCGAATTTATGTGTAAGATTTATACAAAATTTTTACACACCCATGAACAGAGCATTAGCCATGGATCTGATGGTGATTAAATAATGTTTATCATTATCAGACTTATGGAGAAAATGCCATATTTTACGAGGTAGGGCAGAAACTGTTCTGGCCAATGTAATGACCAGCTTACCTTTGGCACACTCTGTCCTCAGCTCAGCGTCCAGGCCGCCTTGGACGATGCCAAATAAGTTCTGTTTGTCTGGTCTCTTGTGGGCCTTGATGCAGCGGTCAAGCCAGCGTACTGACCTGGACAAGGCACAAGCCACACTTCAACATTACTGCGAATACAGCAGTGTCTACATTACATTCCTTGGTGGTCAGTTGTCTGCAATCATTTGTCATTTACCTGTCTCAGGTCTGACTCTGATAAAATGTACAAGAACAATCATTTATTTATCTCAGAATGTACAATCTTTTAAACAATTTAAGCAGATTTGTTGTCAAATCTTTTCCATTTTTTTTAAAAGTGTCAAATGTGAAGAGACAACGAAACTCTCTCTCTCTCTCTCTCTCTCTCTCACTCCACCCATCTAGGGGACGAAGAAATGTGAGGTCTCCTGTCACATACCTGTGCATGGCTTCTACGACTCGACTTCCCGTTGTCGTACTTGATACAACGTCGTCCAACTGCATAATTATATCTGCCCCTGAAAAATGTTTACCCATTGACCATAACCGCCATCAGAGGTGAATTTTACCAAAATAAAATTATTAAATTATTAACTAGCATAGTTTTACTAATATGATCGACTAATTCAATCTATTTTCAATAATTATTTTAAATTTTCTTGACTTTTAAATACATTAAATTTTTCCCTGGACAATAGTGCTATTGTTGTAATTATGGGAAGCGTAACTAAGATATTTCATCTACTCCAAGTTTATTGTCAGACAGGCACACATTATACTATGACAGTTGACACCAAGTAGAGCTGTGACATGTCTCATTCTCAACCTGTACTTGCCAATGTCATTCTGTATTTCAATTGATTTCTCTGGAGTCAGCATCATGACAGAATTGTCGTGTGGAGAGACAAACTTGACGCCTTCTTCCGTCATCTCAGACAATTTAACCAGAGAGACCATCTGGAAACCTCCACTGTCCTGCAAACACACAAACAGCTTACAAGACAGTTGTTATTAGTGTACACACACACATTGCACTAAGCAAGGAAAATCTCTTACCAGGAGAGATACCTAACAGACCAGACAGGTGGAGCACTTCACAGACTTACTATTTATATGAACCAAACCCAGAAGACCCCCCAGTTTCCCTCTAGCAGTGACACAACTTTCTAACCTTGAACTGCGACAGACCAAGTAGAACTGAAACCATGAATGCTATCATGAAACTGGAAAATGGAAGGCAACAAAGGTTGTGTGAAAAGGCTATGGAAGCAATAAAGGTCGATATTAACCATTTAGACCTCAAGTTGGCCAAAACCGCTCAAGCTTGGACACCTCAAATTGGCCAAAAACTGCCCAAAAATAGTAGTCCTATTCCAGAGGCGCTCTCTAGAGGAAACACATTCAACGTTAAGGGTTAACATTGGCAATACATTGCGGGTATTTCTTGCCACTGTTGCTATTCAACCTTTCGGAGTTTCATGTTTTTTTCCTCAAACTGCCCCAGTTTTTGAGTTAGCAAAATGGCGTCGGTTATTCCGAATCATTTTGACTGCAGAACAAGTAGTCCAATGTGTTTGCTATTCAACCCGTTTCAAACATTGAATATGCGACTTTAGTCGATGCTTCATTTCAACGATTGTTGTTGTTGTTGTTGGTAAATGGTAATATAGCAGTCTCCAAGAAAGTCTGCCAAAGTAAAGAGGTTTCAAAAGATAACTTGTGGTCATGCTCCCTGAGAAATTAAAATTAATGTCAAGAGATTGCATGAACTATACAGGAAATGTGCTGAAGAGAATGTGTTTAGGGAGGCTGAAAAGCAGCTGTGGTTGCAAAACTCAAAGAACATCAATCAGGTTTTTTTAATGTATTTCGGTAACAACCTCTGTAACTGTACAATGACACATCTTGTTTTTTGTGACTATGCAAATATAAATACTTTAAAAAAGGACTTACAGTGAGCAAACATCTCTTCCACTGCATGAAGTTGTGTAGTCCTCCAATCTCATTGATCAGTTTAGGACCCTGAATGTAAAAAAAACATAATTACACATTTGAGAACATATCATTGGGACAAAAAACAAGACGGTAACGACATTATTAATATTGTTTCATCCAGTTCTCAATAATTCTGCTATAATGACTTCGAAAGAATATACATAAAAAGAAGAATATTTGCAAATTTGAAACATTTAACTAATATTATCTTATTTGAGACATATTGTGCGCAATTTGGGGACATAAATGTAAGTTCTTATATAGCCCAGTATCCAGTCCTTAGGACAGCTCAAAGCGCTTGGGACATAACGTCAACAAGTCTGCCTTGTTCTAACTAATACAATGTTGTTTTGTAGTTGAGCATCAGAACACTGGTTCCCTAATTCACATAGCAGTAACGTCACTGCTATGCAAATAGTCTCGTCCTAATTGTATTTACACTAAATACACGGGTGTATTCTATTTGCAGTCCATGGAGTCAGCGACAGGGGAGAGTGCAGACAGAGTCTAATAGAATAATCTTTGGAGACATCGGAGAGAGGTTCGGAACGGGTAGTAACCAGCTTAGTTATTGCTCATAAATGCACATAAACAAGCATGGATGAAGAAGCCGCTTTAGTGAATGGCTGTCATCAAGTAACAACACACGTGTAATTGCACGCATTTCACTGATAAAA
Source organism: Ridgeia piscesae (assembly GCA_025642075.2). Lineage (NCBI taxonomy): Eukaryota > Metazoa > Annelida > Polychaeta > Sabellida > Siboglinidae > Ridgeia > Ridgeia piscesae. The sequence goes on from JAODUO010000256.1 coordinate 434,757, forward strand.
TACAACTAATTGTGTTGTTTCATACACAAAAGAATTATATACTTTATTTTTGACACATTTTCTACATCGTAATCACCCTTCGTTATACTTTGCCTTACTTGTGTCACATGACCACCACATGACCATCACATGACAGCAACTCTCCACATCATGCGGCATGCCCCACACGAGAAGAGATCAGAGCGGTTCAGACAGCCTCTCCGGTCTGTTCTATTTAATGCGGAGAGATCACATGACCTCTCAACGTCAAACAGAACTCCACATCTGGGTCCGCTGACACTCCGCGGAGAGGCAAATAGAACATGACCCATGTTTATTTAAGATACTTGAACATGCGCACACTATACATGAAATCGGCATATTTGACGGTAGTAGATTACTGAAGTACTGTTGGTCTTACCAGTAACAGGCATAATAAAATAGCCTAACAGTAACACCAACTACAGCCTATATTAATACTTACAGGCCTATGCCCCAAATGGTAGGTGTTGCCAAGCATGATTTGGCAATCCAACTCTTCCAGTTGCTCTGGTGTTATTCCCTTTAAAGTACCTTGTGTGCCAACCGGCATAAATACTGGCGTATCTACTGTGTGATGCGGTAAAGTCATTTTACAACATCTTGCTTTTGTTACAGAACATTCTGAAACGATTTTTAAACTTAGAGCTGATCTCGCGGCAGTCATGCTTGCTGTTGACAAGAGCAAAAGCACGTAGAGGTACGCATGCTATTCAACATACCTGTTATACCAGTAATGTTAACCACATAAGATAAGTTTTCGAATAGTGTTGCTTTAGCACAAACATCATTCATTAAACTATTTGGTTATCTGGTTAATTGAGCAATCATGCTAGTCGTTTGGTTAACGCGATAACAATATAATGATATTATTTCGTTAAAATTAGCAGAAAATGTGTTAGTTTACATCGTATCCGCTAGTCGCAAAAACATTCACTGCGCATGACAGTGTGTGGCGCTTGCCGGTGTGGTGCCAGTCAGTTTTTGTTAGGTTTGTGTAATATTTAACTTTTGTGCCGTTGTTTTATTTAATCAGTGTGCATATATCATGCGTATCCACTGTTGTTGATGTTTATGAAAAATATCTTGGTTGAAGCTAGTGAATTAACGACTACAGTAAAACGACATCGCACCGGCGTCAGGCGGTGTTTGTTAATTTTGTTTTTATAATTTTCTCTAATTTTTATCACATTATCCTCCCGCCCCAGACCTGGATTCACATCATCCAGGCTAGGTTTGGCTACAGTAAATTTTATCAATATGTTAGGCGCATTCGATGTGTGTATATGATCTAGCAACAACCACTAGCGACCTCCTGCGTCAACTCGATCTTCGACTCTCTTGCCTGGCCTAGACTCCAACAACGCCGTAAAAAAGCTCGATTTGAAATGTTTTACACATTTCACCGCCGCCTCGTCACCATTGATTCTGAATAACAGAGCAAGCCACAGAAAGAACAACACACACACACACACACACACACACACACACACACACACACACACACACACACACACACACACACACACACACACACACACACACACACACACAGGTGGGCAGACAACTTGGCCCACCAACAACTCGGCCCAGGACAACTCGGCCCCAGTGTGAGACAACTCGGCCCACTTCCAGAGACAACTCGGCCCGTGTATTTGTATAACTCGAATCAGTCACACCCAACGAATTCTTTAAAAGTTTATACATATACTATAGGTTACTAAATTATAATGACTTTCATTAAAAACTAATAATATTTGCAAATTAAACAAACTCACGCAAAATAATATCCGTATTGTGTCAAGGAATCGATTGTTATATCAGTGTATAATTAATGTTTAGGGTTCATTCTGTTAAATAAATTATGGTTAGGATAAAACCTGATTTTTTAAAGCTCGTTTATGCAGCGCCGCCGTGATAATACACCGCCGCCGCAGATGATTTCGAGTTTCGTGTGAGTTTGTTAATTTAATTCTTTACAGAATTAAGCTTTCTTTTATTGTGTATCCTATAGTGTGTACAGGTTCACAATATACACGAGAAGAAGACTGGTGGCTGTAACACGTTGCTTAATTAATGGTTATACGTCAGAAACAGAAAGTAAAAGATCGCCCAAATCTATAGAATTTTTTTGGGTTGCAATTTACTGAATTAACCAATATCTAGTAGCCACCATTATAATATTCCTCACAGACAATGTGAATTCGTCTCTATTTCACCGATAAATATAATTCACCGAGCAGCCATCGGGGCCGAGTTGTCTCACACTGGGGCCGAGTTGTCTCGAGACAACTCGGCCTGGGTCGAGTTGTCCTGGGCCGAGTTGTTGGTGGGCCGAGTTGTCTGTCATTCACACACACACACACACACACACACACACACACACACACACACACACACACACACACACACCACACACACACACACACACACACACACACACACACACACACACACACACACACACACACACACACACACACACACACACACACACACACACACACACACACACACACACACACACACACACACACACACACACACACACACACACACACACACACACACACACACACACACACACACACACACACACACACACACACACACACACACACACACACACACACACACACACACACACACACACACACACACACACACACACACACACACACACACACACACACACACACAGTCCACAGTCCACAGTCCACAGTACAGACAGTATCTATGTCATTCTTCCCCCGGACCATACCCTAGGCGAATGGAACAGCCTAGCTGTACCCAGGAATCTGTCCCTGGACTCTTTCAAGTCCAGGCTTGCTGCCCACCTGTAACCATGACAGACCACCCCCTCCCCTTTATTTCTTGTGTCTACTACCCTCCTATATTATACCACACACCCTTTCACTACATTTCAGAAGTGTCTATTGCAACCTCCATAAATCGGCATAATCATCACAACATTGATGTGGGTGATCAATAGAAGACGAAGAACCATTAAATCTTCATCAATTCAATAATGATTTATTCAAACAACATTCAACAAACATTACAATTTAAAAACAGGCCATGTCATGGGACCATGTGAACATGCTGTACATATAATGTTGTTTGAAGGGAATGCACAACCATAATATAAGAAATCATTAGATATGTAAATATTGCACACATCCTTAATGCTTACATGAAAAAAGAGAGAAAAAAACCAATATAAATATAATTAGTGATACAACCCCTAATTTACATTAATTATGATTATTGTAAAATAAATGGATGCATAAAAGGAATTATACAAAGAGTTCAGATACATTAGTCATTGGAAGCAGTTGCTATGAAAGTTGAAATTATATTTATTAAGTTGCAATTATTAACACAATTAGTCAAATGTTGGTAATTTTCAAAATTGAGTTATTAGCACCATTGGAAAGAGCACAGTTTCAGCTTTCACATGATGTATCATGTAAGAAGAGACGTCAGTTATAAGTGAAGTTATGGCTCAGCAAACATGTGTGGGGTAGAAACCTTCAAACTGAGAAAACTTCCTTCAAAGTGTAAACAACTTTTTGTCATGTTTCAAGCCAACAGTGACAGCACGGCATCAACGTCCGTAGAGAACCTGGAAAACATCTACAGAAGCATTTGCTCAATTATCAGTAGATTGATGTATTTTCCAGACTGGTGTACTACTACTAGACGCTTCCAGACTGGTGTACTACTACTAGACGCTTCCAGACTGGTGTACTACTACTAGACGCTTCCAGACTGGTGTACTACTACTAGACGCTTCCAGACTGGTGTACTACTACTAGACGCTTTCCAGACTGGTGTACTACTACTAGACGCAGTGATGGCAGAGACTGAGATCAAACAGTTCTTCTATGCTTGGTGCGGCAAGCGCAAGGTTACGCCCAACTACGAGTTCCGCAATGCAGGAGGAAAGATGAAACAAAGGTTCATTTGTGAGGTAAACAGACAAACCGGTAAACCTGAAGTCCTGAACAGTTTTCAGTGTAGGCAATTTAGTAGAACATTTATACAAGAATTTATGTGTTGTTAATATTGTCATACATCCAAAAGTCGAATTACCTGTACGAAGCCAATGCCAATCTTGTCAAGGTGGCAACATTGCTAACAGCAGATACTGACATCTTCATTTACCTTGATTCTACTGGTGTCTTTGACTGTGTTATTATTCTTAGTTCTTAGTTGGTTTGCTCCAAACAGCCCAAACTTGGGCTAACGCAGGAGTTGTCCTTCTCTAGAATGAGTGAGTCCACTACAGGTTACACATTTACCCCCTGTGTGGGATCTTTTACTTCCCCTGGCATAGACACCAGATAGAAGGGACCACCGGCTTTTAGTGTCTCTATTGAAAGAAATTGTAGTTAAACATAATTGTTAAAATGTTATGCCGACAAGTCAATGTATTTGATTAAACTTAGTAAAAAATAATAAATAGGTTAAAACATTTCCCCACATAAATAGACTAATGAAAAAATTAATTTACAATTTTTATTACTACAACTGCCATCAAGTAACCATTTCTTTACCTTGCAGTGCCGTGTAGATGGCTTTGACTATGTCAGTTGTGGCAACTCGACTAACAAGAAAGATGCACAAAAGAATGCAGCTATGGACTTTATCCAGTACCTCATCCGTGAGGGACACATGCAACAGAGTGAGGTCCCCAGCTTCAACGTACGTCACAACCTCATAACCAAACAACTGCGTTTGTTCATGTCATGCATTACAGATGGCAAACTGAGGTGTTATTGGCTTATTGAGAGTTGAAGGTGTTGTGTAAATTGTAATCTGCTGTTCTGAGAAATATGTTTTTCAGTTTATAAAATACAGTCTCGCAATTTACAATAGTCTAGTAAATCATACTAGTCTCGCAAGTCACACTAAGTATTTGTCATCCTGTATGAGAATAAGTTCATTATGGTATCTAATTATTACTTTTCTTTCAGTAACATTACTCCGTAGTTGTATTATCTTAAACATCCGAGAATCAGTGGTGTCATCTGGTGTCTAGTTTAGCATCACTTCATTCATCCTGCATGTTGATGTGTCATCCGTAAGGATGGGGAATAAATCGATTCGTATTTGAAATTTCTAATATTTGAGCCTTTTTCTGCCGTTTGATAAAAAAAATGCAGGTATGTAGACGAATATCGGTTGAATAAACGGTTACTTCAGGGTTAGCATAAAACCAGAATTTGTGATTTATATAGCAACGCCTGCAGTAAATTACCAATCTTACGGTAATCGCTGAGCTACGCATAGCCGCCATACAATATGTCAAGTTTCACACAAATTTGTTTTGTTAATTATATTCTTTACAGGAATTTAAATTATTTATTTTTGTAGCCTAGTTTGTGTATCTATGTATATAAGATATGTGAGAAAAAGTTTGATCGCTATAAAAATTTGTTTTCATGGTTAGGTCAGAACATAAACAAAAAGATTGATGGTAGTGATGCGTATGGCCATGATGTCGACGACTCTGGCTCGGACATGTGTGCATGACCACGGGACGACGCTACATCTCGACATCGTTCATTATTCTAATCGAATTTGAAGCCACTGAATATTAAAATTCTATTCGATTTGTATTCAAAATTTTGAGGTTATTCGATTTGAGTGAAATTCCAGATTTGTCCCATCCTTAATCATCTGGTGAATAATATTGGCGCCTTGATGATGTCCGTGAACTGTGCGATTTGCACTAACTGACTGATAACAAGCACATTTATCCCAGGACAACATTAGTTCGATTTGTTTTCACTCCAGCCATCAAATGGATGAGTAAAATTTGTTATATAATGGATAGGCAAGAACTACAGCTGAATCATTCTTTAACATTACCTTGGTATTATGTATAGCCATCTTGCCACTGAGAACTTACGATAGTCCCAAAATATTTATCTAACAGTAAAGAATAGGAAATTAGTCCTGCTAATAAGGTCACTTCACTATTCTGGTCCCTATTTTTCAGTCCCAGGTATCATGTTAATAGTGAGATTTCACTGTATATTCATTTCATGTGCTTCACGTTTCAGTGACAAGTTTATTTATAGACCGTTCTGAATGTGCTACTTTGTGTATAATCCACTTTGAAACTGTTTATTTTCATATGCCAACTTAACATTTACATGAAACACCAGGCGTTGAGCCTGTGATGGTTTTTCTAATATTTCTGTATAGTCCATGTAGTGCAATTAATATAACTGGGTTAAATATCTTCATCAATATAGCTTTGTAATTATTTTCCAGGCACCTCCTCCTCCTGTGGACATGGGTGATGGTGACAAGCCATCAGTGCTGCCCTCTGGTGTAGCCGCACCACCACATATGAGGATTGGAGGTGTGACACTATTTGTCTGCTTAGTACAGCCATGTGTTCTTTGTTTTGTTTACACCAGCATTGTGCAACTACATGACTTGTATCCCATTGGGGTAACCAAACACTGGGTCAGCTGCAGTTTCTCAATTACAGTTACATTACATTTTTTCTCCAGTATAAACGTTTCCTAAATGGATATGGTATTATTGTTTTTTCTTTAAATGGTAGTATAATATAAATAGTTAGGTATATCCAAACTAATATTTATTCTAACCAATAACACATGTTGTGGAAGAAAGAACAGGATAATTTAACATCAACAATGACATGCATATATATATATATATATATATATATATATATATATATATATATATATATATATATATATAATAAAAAATAACCGTTACTGTATTGTCTGATTAAATTCAAAGTCTTTGGCTGTTTATTTAGAGTACACATTCACTCAATAAGTAAAAGCGTAAATATAATAATCACAAATAGAATATTTGTTTGTTTGAAATTGCATTCACTCCTTAAATCTTTAGTGGTCCCTTGCACATTCTTATTCATGGCTTTACATAATGACTTGTTTTGTTATGCGTCTCAGCTCAGCTTTATAAGTTAGGATCTATGTAATTATTTCCTAGATTTACAGCCAATACTTTGTTTCTGAACTGCTGATAATGTGATATGTGAGTAAATGATTACATTGACTTGTTACTACAGCACTGTCAGGTGCCCCCCTGAATGTGCCAGGGGGTTCACAGCGAGCACCCCCTCAGGACTACCTGGATGCCCTTGCCTGCAGAAAACAAGTTGAAGAGGTAACATCGCAGCAGTTTTGACAGGAACTGAAACACATTAATTGCAGAGGAATAATTTTTTGCTGTGCTATTTCCAAGAGGAATTGATAATGATTCATGTTGCTGCTGTGTGTGACTCATGTGTTGGACTAAGAACTTCTTGAGCCCTGCTGCTAAATTCAACATTTTTTTAAGCAGCAGAGGCCAGTAATTTTTTTTAATTGTAAAGTTGTGAAAAATTATTATAAATTATTGTTAAATGTTTTATATTTTATTTTTATTTTATATCACATGAATGTTGAGCCGAATATTGGTTACTTAGGACGTGTTTTTGTTATTAATTATAACAATGTTAAAACCTCTACTTACTGAGATATGGCATTGCTTATTTCAGCGTTTTCAATGTAACTTCAATCCAAAATCGCCAAAACTGCATATAGGAAACATATGATTCATTGTTGCTGTAGGCTGAAGAGGCTGACTTTATGGCAGATATCCATGGCAACTGGACTTTTGACAATGCCAAGAGTCGTTTGCACCAGTTCCTGCAGATGAATAGGATCCAGGCTGACTACAAATACATCATCACTGGTCCTGATCACAACAGGTACGTGACAACTTGACAGTGCTGACAGCATCTCATTCACGACATTCATATTTCTCTTCCTCTGCCCAAATTCTCTGCCCAAATTATATTCTATGTAAGATGACATTTTTTTCTTTGGGGGTAAAAATATTTTATATTACAAATACATAGTGGGAATTACTGTAATACTTGTTATTATGCTATCTCATCATCGCAGGGAAGCTGTAAGTTACATGGTCAATCGTGTAACACCAGCTTGGTTGCTTTACGGGTATAGTCAGGATATATTTTATACAATATTATAAATGATATAGGACAAGTTGTTTTTTTGCCTAAACTATATATGGCTATATATGTTCACCAAGAGTATAGTTAATGATTTATTGGCATGTTGGTTTGCCTGCATATAAAATATGTGAACTTGTTATTTGATGCTGAAGGTTCACGTTAAATGTATGACGAATGGTCAGGTCAGGTGATGATGACAGATCAGGTCATCTGATACTGTAATGAAATGTATGATAATCTGAAATTGTAACTACATCAGTGGCTATGGAAGGTTAAGGTCAAGTCAGCTGATACTGTAATGCAAGATCAGTTTACTTGAAGGTTGAAGGTTTTAAGTCAGATCATCTGATAGTGTAATGCAAGATTAGTTTACCTGAAGGGTTTATTACGGTAATCTGATACTGTAATGCCAGATCAGTTTACCTGAAGGTTTCAATTAAGGTCATCTGATACTGTAATGCAAGATCAGTTTACCTGAAGGGTTTAATTAAGGTAATCTGATACTGTAATGCAAGATCAGTTTACCTGAAGGGTTTAATTAAGGTCATCTGATACTGTAATGCCAGATCAGTTTACCTGAAGGTTTTAATTAAGGTCATCTGATACTGTAATGCAAGATCAGTTTACCTGAAGCTTTTAAGTCAGGTCATCTGATACTGTAATGCCAGATCAGTTTACCTGAAAGTTTTAATTAAGGTCATCTGATACTGTAATGCAGATCAGTTTACCTGAAGGGTTTAATTAAGGTCATCTGATACTGTAATGCAAGATCAGTTTACCTGAAGGGTTTAATTCAGGTCATCTGATACTGTAATGCAAAATCAGTTTACCTGAAAGTTTTAAGTCAGGTCATCTGATACTTGAATGCAAGATCAGTTTACCTGAAAGTTTTAAGTCAGGTCATCTGATAATGTAATGCAAAATCTGTTTACCTGAAAGTTTTAATTAAGGTCATCTGATACTGTAATGCCAGATCAGTTTCCCTGAAGGTTTTAAGTCAGATCATCTGATACTGTAATGCCAGATCAGTTTACCTGAAGGTTTTAAATCAGGTCATCTGATACTGTAATGCAAGATCAGTTTACCTGAATGTTTTAAGTCAGGTCATCTGATAATGTAATGCAAAATCTGTTTACCTGAAGTTTTAAATCAGGTCATCTGATACTGTAATGCAAGATCAGTTTACCTGTAGATATTAAGTCAGGTCATCTGATATTGTAATGCAAGATCAGTTTACCTGAAGGTTTTAAATCAGGTCATCTGATACTGTAATGCAAGATCAGTTTACCTGAAAGTTTTAAATCAGGTCATCTGATACTGTAATGCAAGATCAGTTTACCTGAAGGTTTTAAGTCAGGTCATCTGATACTGTAATGCAAGATCAGTTTACCTGAAGGTTTTAAATCAGGTCATCTGATACTGTAATGCAAGATCAGTTTACCTGAAGGTTTTTAAATCAGGTCATCTGATACTGTAATGCAAGATCAGTTTACCTGAATGTTTTAAATCAGGTCATCTGATACTGTAATGCAAGATCAGTTTACCTGAATGTTTTAAATCAGGTCATCTGATACTGTAATGCCAGATCAGTTTACCTGAATGTTTTTAGTCAGGTCATCTGATACTGTAATGCAAAATCAGCTCATCTGATACCGTAATGCAAGATAAGTTTACCTGAAGGTTTTAAGTCAGATGATCTGATACTGTAATGCAATGGCAGTTTACCTGAAGGTTTTAAGTTGGGTCATCTGATACTGTAATGCAAGATCAGGTCATCTGATATCGTAATGCGAGATCAATCAACGTGAAAGTTAGATTCACCTGATATTGTCATAATTACTCAGTCTAAAGAAGATCAGATCAATTGATACTGTTATGACAGATAAGTGGACCTGAAAGTTGAAGGTTAGGTTGGCTGATAGCCTGATACTGTAACGTCAGATCAGAGTTTTTGTGAACATTTTCATTATGTTGGGAGAATAATTTAATTCAAGTGTTTTATTACCACAGTCAAGTTAATCACTAAATTATTTACAGTCAAGTTAATCACTAAATTACTTTATTTCAACATTTCAGAAACATTCAGTTGCCTACTTCAGGAACTGGTTTGTGGGATGTCAGCTCTTTTTCTTCTTGTCATATAATATCTATAGAACAGAGAAGACACATACGTCCCACAGTTCATGTCCTGAAGTAGACTAGACAACATTCTTGTTGAGAAGAATATTTGAGGAAAAAAATTGTCCTACATGTTTGCTCAATTATTAGTTAAGCAGTTCCCAATTTGGAAATTATATCATGTGTTTTTATGTCAAGCCTTGTGGTCTGTAACACCAGCCTATGGCATCAAAGAAATTATATGGACATGCCTAATGAAAAAAGACAGTGATTCAAGGTTTTTGTTTGGTTGATCATCATAATAATATTGCAGGTGTAACTTGAATTCTGTTAAAACAACTTATTTGGGAGTATCATATTCTTGACCAGTAAACAGTTGGATCAAGTGATGATTAATATCAGAATATATTGTGTCGTGTCATTTCACACCAGAATGTCAGGTCCCTTGACAGAAGAATGTCAAGTTACTAGACAGTGAAATATCAGGTCATACAACTGTGTGAAGTCATGTCATTTGACAATGGAATGTCAGATCACATGACTGTGTAATGTTATGTCATTCAACAATGGAATGTTAAGTTATTTGACAATGGAATGTCAGGCCACTTGACAATGGAATGTCAGGCCACTTGATGACAAAATATCAGGTCACTTGATAATGGAAAGTCCAGACATTTGCAACAGAATAGTAGATTATGAATGTCAGGTCACTTGACAACTCAGTGTCATGGGTTATGGTGTCAGGTCACATGACTATGAAATCTCAGAATGTCAGATTTCTCGATAACATAAATGTAAGGCCATTTAGTAGTGAAATGTCTAGTACCCTGACAGTGGAATGTCAGATCACTAGATATTGGAATATACGGTCACCTGGCTGTGATGTATCGGATCACTTAACACGGGAACACTTCGTGACAATGGAAGGTCAGTAGGTCAGGTTAGCTGCCAGGGGAATGTGAAGTGACTCGAGAGTGAAATATGACACAGCTGACAGACTGTCAAGTGACATGACAGTAGACTGTCAGCTGTGTCATTGTCATGACAGTGGTTGGAGCATTGAGTGGCTGCGGGGAGACATACGAAGAGGAGCATGAGACACTCAGGTGTCCAGGTATGACGTCCAGTTGTCTTGTCTTCTTGTAGCCGCCACCATTGGTCACACTAATACCTGTTGTTACTCTGAGTCAGTGTTTGGTCTGACCAGCGTTTGGTGCATGAGAACATTTGGGAGTGTTTTGTACTCACTGGTGTAAGGAGATGCCTTTTTGAAATGATACGTTCCAGTGTCAGAGATCCAGGTATAAGGCCAATTTCATTCCATAATTGGAATTGATTGAAATTAGTATTTTGTGAGTTACATTTCTTGCAGCAGCAGACATGTGCCAACAAACTTGACTTTAAACTTGATGGTGAATGATCAAAGTAAATTTAGATTTAATACGATTATGCACACATTTTTCATGTACCAGAAACACTGCTAAAACAAAAGTCAGCTGGATTTTTTTCCAGTGTGGAATTGGGAATTGTTTTCAATTGAAAAATATTGGCACAATCTCTGTCTCGTGGACTAATGTATCACCTGTTTCAGTTTAGAACTCAGTTCCAGCACTGAAATGTGTAAACTTTTGTGATAATTTACATTTATGAGTTCAATACGGATATTATGACACTGAAGCTTTGTGTCTGCAGTGATGTGTTAAAAAATTTATTCAGTTAACATGTAACATTATTATTTTTGTGTAAAATTTAATTGTAGTAAAATGTGTATTTTCTCTTGCAGGAGTTTTGTGGCTGAAATGTCAATATTTGTGAGAAAACTATACCGAAGTAAGTCTTCTATTACAAGGTGTTACAACTTGATAATACTTTATTTGACTGATTGATTAGTTTATGACATACTGGTCCATAAGTGCGGTATCAAAAATGGACTATAATCAGCAAAACAATGCAGTGCTATTAAAGATGCCATTTGTTTATGTATGAGAATTGCACTTTCATTCAAAGAATACTTGGTTTGAATCCTGAGCTGCCGTTTCAAACCTTTGGCAAGTTTGTTCCCCTACATTGCTGCAGTTGACTCCGTCATTAATGAGTACCTGACTATACACTGTAGAATATATGTTGTGCAATAATGTTATCAAAGTTGGATCATTCCCAGAAAAGTTGAGAGCACACTGAGCAGTCCTGAGAGGGTAAAGTTTATCAAAATCTTCTTTTATTGTGAAATTTTAACTTAACGTCATGATTTTAAATAAAAAATAAAAAACAGGACATTTTAGATACATATAATATTTGTTTATTTATTTACTAGCTTAACAATTAATAATGTATCATTTTAAAGGACACACACTATATATATATATATATATATATATATATATATATAAAATGGGATAATATATATATATATATATATATATATATATATATATATATAGTATATAATTTTATTGTATATATGCACTACATGATCACACACATATATAATTATATATATATAATTGTGTATATATATATATATATATATATATATATATATATATACACAATTATATATATATAATTATATATGTGTTGAATATGTATGCTATATACAATAAAATTATATACTATATATATATATATATATATATATATATATATATATAATATCCCATTTTATTGTATATAGGCACTACACGATTCAAACACCAGAACACATTCCTGTTTGACATGAAATGTACTGGTACAGTGTATGTTGGAAATGGTGAATAAAGCTTTCTTATTATTAACTTTATTGTTATTAGATTTATTATTATTTTGTATCTGCCATCCAGATCTGACGGGGAGAGAGAGTGGCTCGAACAAGCAAGTCGCCTCCAAGTCGTGTGCGATGTCCCTCGTTCGTCAACTCTTCCACCTCGGGGTCATTGAGGCGTACAGTGGGGAGAAAAAGAAGAAGAAGGAAAATGAGGTGTGGTCACATTCGAATCCTCACAGCTTCCTTCCTCGTCAGTCAGACAGTTACAGTTTCCTTCAGAATAAATAACTATTACAGACACAAACAATGTGACACTCTTACGATCATGTCTTTTATGAATTGTTATTAATATTTTTTTAGTTAATTTATTATTTCATTATTGTTATTATTTAATAATTCTAATGTTTTACTTTTTAATTTACCTCAGCTGTTTATATTTACGCAGTTGTCTTAATGTTTGAGAAACAATATCATATATCATAATTACTTGGTATGGATATATATATATATGTATTATATATTTCTTACTTTAAAATAATATACCCTGGGTAATATCAAATTTACCAGGACTTTTTTTAGTTTTTACTTTTAAGCTTTTATGACTCCATGTACATTTTATTGTGATATATATACGCGCCTATGAATGGGCAGGGCCCGGAGATACGGCTCTCTAGAAACGCTAGTAATAATAATAATGTATGTAAACAAAATCTCCTGTTAGCTATTCCTAGAGTCAGGGAAGACGGCAGCATGCCTATGTGGGATACTCACAGTGTGTTTTTGTCTTCCTGTCCCCACATAAGATGGCCTAGTAAGACAATGGTTCAGTTTTGCATCATAAGTTGTTAATCACAGTTACAATAAGTTTGTTCTCTAGTCCAGTTATACCCTGATGAGGCATTCCATTCCTTCCCGTATAGTGTTACATAACACGACCGCGTGTAGACCATGGCCCCCTGAACTATTATCAATAATAAATAATACATTACATTACATTACATTACATTACATTACATTACATTACATTACATTACATTACATTACATTACATTACATTACATTACATTACATTACATTACATTACATTACATTACATGTAAACACAATCTTATTACTATTATCAAGTTAAAAGTTATGGATACAGATTGAGCCAATAAGTGCAAGAATGAATGAGACGTTGAAAACATTCCTTCAGTTTTTACCAATCAGTAGCATGGAAATGTTACTGTAATAATATATAAAAGTGTACTGTTTTTCTGCTTTTTTATATCACCAACTGCCCCTGAGCTGGGTTATATGACTATATCTCGAAATTGGTGGTGGTCTGCTTTGTCATTGCCATGATAACTGGACATGCCTGATGCCTCACAGGTAAATTAGTTTTAGCTGTGTCTTATAAAGGTATTGATAAAAATTAGAGGTCAACTTGCCCTTGCCCTCATATTTGCTGAATGTGTTTTGTCTGTCTCAGCTCTCGCCCTATCAAGTGGCCATTGACCCAGAGGTGGAGCAGCGCATCGAAGCCTTGCTGCAGGCGGCAAACATCATTCATGTGACAGCTGTGAGTACTGTACTCTCAATGAGGTTCAATGCCTTCGTTTCTGTCAGATTAAGTGGATTGGATGGACATTTCAGCAAGGTTCAATAGTAGGAGTGTGTATTTGAACGAGGTTGAGTGGATTGAGAGTGTTTTTGAGTGAGGTTGAGTGTATTAAGGGTGTGTTTGAGTGAGGTTAACTGTATTATGTGTGTGTGTATTTATTTGAGTGAGGTTGAGTGTATTAAGCATGTGTTTGAGTGAGGTTGAGTGTATTATGGCATTTATGTGAGTGTGTGTTTGAGTGAGGTTGAGTGTGTTACATGTGTGTTTGAGTGAGGTTGAGTGTGTTACATGTGTGTTTGAGTGAGGTTGAGTGTGTTACATGTGTGTTTGAGTGAGGTTGAGTGTGTTACATGTGTGTTTGAGTGAGGTTGAGTGTGTTATGTGTGTGTTTGAGTGAGGTTGAGTGTGTTATGTGTGTTTGAGTGAGGTTGAGTGTTATGTGTGTGTGTTTGAGTGATATTGAGTGTGTTACATGTGTGTTTGAGTGAGGTTGAGTGTGTTACATGTGTGTTTGAGTGAGGTTGCGTGTGTTATGTGTGTGTTTGAGTGAGGTTGAGTGTGTTATGTGTGTGTGTGAGTGAGGTTGAGTGTGTTATGTGTGTGTTTGAGTGAGATTGAGTGTGTTCATGTGTGTTTGAGTGAGGTTGAGTGTGTTACATGTGTGTTTGAGTGAGGTTGAGTGTGTTACATGTGTGTTTGAGTGAGGTTGAGTGTGTTACATGTGTGTTTGAGTGAGGTTGAGTGTGTTACATGTGTGTTTGAGTGAGGTTGAGTGTGTTACATGTGTGTTTGAGTGAGAATGAGTGTGTTACATGTGTGTTTGAGTGAGGTTGAGTGTGTTATGTGTGTGTTTGAGTGAGGTTGAGTGTGTTGTGTGTGTGTTTGAGTGAGGTTGAGTGTGTTACATGTGTGTTTGAGTGATGTTGAGTGTGTTATGTGTGTTTGAGTGATGTTGAGTGTGTTATGTGTGTGTTTGAGTGAGGTTGAGTGTGATACATGTGTGTTTGAGTGAGGATGAGTGTGTTACATGTGTGTTTGAGTGACGTTGAGTGTGTTATGTGTGTGTTTGAGTGAGGTTGAGTGTGTTATGTGTGTGTTTGAGTGAGGTTGAGTGTGTTGTGTGTGTGTTTGAGTGAGGTTGAGTGTGTTATGTGTGTGTTTGAGTGTGTTACATGTGTGTTTGAGTGAGGTTGAGTGTGTTGTGTGTGTGTTTGAGTGACGTTGAGTGTGTTATGTGTGTGTTTGAGTGAGGTTGAGTGTGTTACATGTGTGTTTGAGTGAGGTTGAGTGTGTTACATGTGTGTTTGAGTGAGGTTGAGTGTGTTACATGTGTGTTTGAGTGAGGTTGAGTGTGTTATGTGTGTTTGAGTGAGATTGAGTGTGTTACATGTGTGTTTGAGTGAGGTTGAGTGTGTTACATGTGTGTTTGAGTGAGGTTGAGTGTGTTACATGTGTGTTTGAGTGAGGTTGATTGTGTTACATGTGTGTTTGAGTGAGGTTGAGTATTATGTATGTGTTTGAGTGAGGTTGAGTGTGTTATGTGTGTTTGAGTGAGGTTGAGTGTGTTACATGTGTGTTTGAGTGACGTTGAGTGTGTGTTGTGTGTGTGTTTCAGCGAGGGTCTATGGAGGAGCCTGTGTCACTCTTAGTGCACCAGAAGATGGAGGAGTTTGAAGACTCAGAGAGGAGGCAGACGAAGGCAGGCATCGTGACCTGGTCTCCTCCACAACAGAACTGGAACCCTTGGGTCGGCTGTAACATTGATGAGGGGCCCATGGCACACGTACGTCTGCATTTTTGGCTCTTTACAATTGCACATATAGAAAAACATACATCTTAAATTGTTTCTGTTGCTCTGACAAATTTTATCAGTTGGTGGAAGTTTAACTTTGATGCCGATTATATTTTCTTTAATGTTCGAAGGATATATATGGCAAGAGAAAATTAATATTTTGATAGAATGCTGGCTAACATATTGATGCCTAATGTTTGTTATAAAATCCATATGTGTTAGTGTGAACATTGTTTAATGTTTTGAACATTTTGTTAGCTATGGAAAAGAAAATTACTAATACTGGCATCACTCAGTGTGATTTTAAGACATAACTCAGTTACTCCAAACACTCTTGACCAACTTCTTGTTACCTTCTTAGTAATCAACATGATCAGTAAATCAGCCCAGAAAGTGCCTGTACACTGTGTGAGACTACTGGTGGAGCTGTGTGTGTTGGTGGAGTCAGTCAGTGGCCTGTGACTGTCTTTGTACACTGTGTGAGACTGCTGGTGGAGCTGTGTGTGTTGGTGGAGTCAGACAGTGGCCTGTGACTGTCTTTGTACACTGTGTGAGACTACTGGTGGAGCTGTGTGTGTTGATGGAGTCAGACAGTGGCCTGTGACTGTCTTTGTACACTGTGTGAGACTACTGGTGGAGCTGTGTGTGTTGGTGGAGTCAGTCAGTGGCCTGTGACTGTCTTTGTACACTGTGTGAGACTGCTGGTGGAGCTGTGTGTGTTGGTGGAGTCAGACAGTGGCCTGTGACTGTCTTTGTACACTGTGTGAGACTACTGGTGGAGCTGTGTGTGTTGATGGAGTCAGACAGTGGCCTGTGACTGTCTTTGTACACTGTGTGAGACTGCTGGTGGAGCTGTGTGTGTTGATGGAGTCAGACAGTGGCCTGTGACTGTCTTTGTACACTGTGTGAGACTACTGGTGGAGCTGTGTGTGTTGATGGAGTCAGACAGTGGCCTGTGACTGTCTTTGTACACTGTGTGAGACTACTGGTGGAGCTGTGTGTGTTGATGGAGTCAGACAGTGGCCTGTGACTGTCTTTGTACACTGTGTGAGACTACTGGTGGAGCTGTGTGTGTTGATGGAGTCAGACAGTGGCCTGTGACTGTCTTTGTACACTGTGTGAGACTACTGGTGGAGCTGTGTGTGTTGATGGAGTCAGACAGTGGCCTGTGACTGTCTTTGTACACTGTGTGAGACTACTGGTGGAGCTGTGTGTGTTGGTGGAGTCAGACAGTGGCCTGTGACTGTCTTTGTACACTGTGTGAGACTACTGGTGGAGCTGTGTGTGTTGGTGGAGTCAGACAGTAGCCTGTGACTGTCTTTGTACACTGTGTGAGACTACTGGTGGAGCTGTGTGTGTTGATGGAGTCAGACAGTGGCCTGTGACTGTCTTTGTACACTGTGTGAGACTACTGGTGGAGCTGTGTGTGTTGATGGAGTCAGACAGTGGCCTGTGACTGTCTTTGTACACTGTGTGAGACTACTGGTGGAGCTGTGTGTGTTGATGGAGTCAGACAGTGGCCTGTGACTGTCTTTGTACACTGTGTGAGACTGCTGGTGGAGCTGTGTGTGTTGGTGGAGTCAGACAATGGCCTGTGACTGTCTTTGTACACTGTGTGAGACTGCTGGTGGAGCTGTGTGTGTTGGTGGAGTCAGTCAGTGGCCTGTGACTGTCTTTGTACACTGTGTGAGACTGCTGGTGGAGCTGTGTGTGTTGATGGAGTCAGACAGTGGCCTGTGACTGTCTTTGTACACTATGTGAGACTGCTGGTGGAGCTGTGTGTGTTGGTGGAGTCAGTCAGTGGCCTGTGACTGTCTTTGTACACTGTGTGAGACTGCTGGTGGAGCTGTGTGTGTTGATGGAGTCAGACAGTGGCCTGTGACTGTCTTTGTACACTGTGTGAGACTGCTGGTGGAGCTGTGTGTGTTGGTGGAGTCAGTCAGTGGCCTGTGACTGTCTTTGTACACTGTGTGAGACTGCTGGTGGAGCTGTGTGTGTTGGTGGAGTCAGACAGTGGCCTGTGACTGTCTTTGTACACTGTGTGAGACTGCTGGTGGAGCTGTGTGTGTTGGTGGAGTCAGACAGTGGCCTGTGACTGTCTTTGTACACTGTGTGAGACTGCTGGTGGAGCTGTGTGTGTTGATGGAGTCAGACAGTGGCCTGTGACTGTCTTTGTACACTGTGTGAGACTGCTGGTGGAGCTGTGTGTGTTGGTGGAGTCAGTCAGTGGCCTGTGACTGTCTTTGTACACTGTGTGAGACTGCTGGTGGAGCTGTGTGTGTTGGTGGAGTCAGACAGTGGCCTGTGACTGTCTTTGTACACTGTGTGAGACTGCTGGTGGAGCTGTGTGTGTTGATGGAGTCAGACAGTGGCCTGTGACTGTCTTTGTACACTGTGTGAGACTGCTGGTGGAGCTGTGTGTGTTGATGGAGTCAGACAGTGGCCTGTGACTGTCTTTGTACACTGTGTGAGACTGCTGGTGGAGCTGTGTGTGTTGGTGGAGTCAGTCAGTGGCCTGTGACTGTCTTTGTACACTGTGTGAGACTGCTGGTGGAGCTGTGTGTGTTGGTGGAGTCAGTCAGTGGCCTGTGACTGTCTTTGTACACTGTGTGAGACTGCTGGTGGAGCTGTGTGTGTTGGTGGAGTCAGACAGTGGCCTGTGACTGTCTTTGTACACTGTGTGAGACTGCTGGTGGAGCTGTGTGTGTTGATGGAGTCAGTCAGTGGCCTGTGACTGTCTTTGTACACTGTGTGAGACTGCTGGTGGAGCTGTGTGTGTTGATGGAGTCAGACAGTGGCCTGTGACTGTCTTTGTACACTGTGTGAGACTGCTGGTGGAGCTGTGTGTGTTGATGGAGTCAGTCAGTGGCCTGTGACTGTCTTTGTACACTGTGTGAGACTGCTGGTGGAGCTGTGTGTGTTGATGGAGTCAGACAGTGGCCTGTGACTGTCTTTGTACACTGTGTGAGACTGCTGGTGGAGCTGTGTGTGTTGGTGGAGTCAGACAGTGGCCTGTGACTGTCTTTGTACACTGTGTGAGACTACTGGTGGAGCTGTGTGTGTTGATGGAGTCAGTCAGTGGCCTGTGACTGTCTTTGTACACTGTGTGAGACTGCTGGTGGAGCTGTGTGTGTTGGTGGAGTCAGTCAGTGGCCTGTGACTGTCTTTGTACACTGTGTGAGACTCTGGTGGAGCTGTGTGTGTTGATGGAGTCAGTCAGTGGCCTGTGACTGTCTTTGTACACTGTGTGAGACTGCTGGTGGAGCTGTGTGTGTTGGTGGAGTCAGACAGTGGCCTGTGACTGTCTTTGTACACTGTGTGAGACTGCTGGTGGAGCTGTGTGTGTTGGTGGAGTCAGACAGTGGCCTGTGACTGTCTTTGTACACTGTGTGAGACTGCTGGTGGAGCTGTGTGTGTTGGTGGAGTCAGACAGTGGCCTGTGACTGTCTTTGTACACTGTGTGAGACTGCTGGTGGAGCTGTGTGTGTTGGTGGAGTCAGACAGTGGCCTGTGACTGTCTTTGTACACTGTGTGAGACTGCTGGTGGAGCTGTGTGTGTTGATGGAGTCAGTCAGTGGCCTGTGACTGTCTTTGTACACTGTGTGAGACTGCTGGTGGAGCTGTGTGTGTTGGTGGAGTCAGACAGTGGCCTGTGACTCTCTTTGTACACTGTGTGAGACTACTGGTGGAGCTGTGTGTGTTGGTGGAGTCAGACAGTGGCCTGTGACTGTCTTTGTACACTGTGTGAGACTGCTGGTGGAGCTGTGTGTGTTGGTGGAGTCAGACAGTGGCCTGTGACTGTCTTTGTACACTGTGTGAGACTGCTGGTGGAGCTGTGTGTGTTGATGGAGTCAGACAGTGGCCTGTGACTGTCTTTGTACACTGTGTGAGACTGCTGGTGGAGCTGTGTGTGTTGGTGGAGTCACTCAGTGGCCTGTGACTGTTGCAGGTGACACTGGAGCAAGTGAGTCAAGACTTGTACGCCACCATGCAGAGTCAGGGGGAGGAGGGGTCACGTCTACACCAGGTGAGACTCCCGCTTATAACAGTCCTACAATTAGTGTTTGTGACTACTGGCTGTAATGCACTTTGATGCCGAAGACAAGTTCCCTAAGTAGTCATACCTGATGTTTAACCTATGTGACGTGGATTTGAGCATTTTTACTCAATGCGTGTAAGTTTCGAAAGAGATCCTCAGGCAGTCAGTGGATGGTATATGTCATTTGGAACAACTCCACAAACAACATGTAATGTTACAAACAGTCAATTAATACCTGTATAATATTTGATAAAAAATACCTACAGAGGATAGCAATTTTTTTAATTTATTGGATCACTACTGAATCCCTAATGTTTGGCATTAAAGTGTAAACACATTGGCATAGACACACACATACATACATACAGTCATGTGTATATACAATACATACAATCATACATACATGTATAATGATATCATACATACATACATACATAAAAACATATACACCTGTTGATGTCACAAGAGTGCCCTCAGTTGTCATTGTACACAGTGCTACTCTTCTGTGTGTTGTTGTAGATGATACAAGAACGCTCTCAGTTGTCATTGTACACAGTGCTACTCTTCTGTGTGTTGTTGTAGATGATACAAGAACGCTCTCAGTTGTCATTGTACACAGTGCTACTCTTCAGTGTGTTGTTGTAGATGATACAAGAACGCTCTCAGTTGTCATTGTACACAGTGCTACTCTTCTGTGTGTTGTTGTAGATGATACAAGAACGCTCTCAGTTGTCATTGTACACAGTGCTACTCTTCTGTGTGTTGTTGTAGATGATACAAGAACGCTCTCAGTTGTCATTGTACACAGTGCTACTCTTCAGTGTGTTGTTGTAGATGATACAAGAACGCTCTCAGTTGTCATTGTACACAGCGCTACTCTTCTGTGTGTTGTTGTAGATGATACAAGAACGCTCTCAGTTGTCATTGTACACAGTGCTACTCTTCTGTGTGTTGTTGTAGATGATACAAGAATGCTCTCAGTTGTCATTGTACACAGTGCTACTCTTCTGTGTGTTGTTGTAGATGATACAAGAACGCTCTCAGTTGTCATTGTACACAGTGCTACTCTTCTGTGTGTTGTTGTAGATGATACAACAATGCTCTCAGATGTCATTGTACACAGTGCTACTCTTCTGTGTGTTGTTGTAGATGATACAAGAACGCTCTCAGCTGTCATTGTACACAGTGCTACTCTTCTGTGTGTTGTTGTAGATGATACAACAATGCTCTCAGATGTCATTGTACACAGTGCTACTCTTCTGTGTGTTGTTGTAGATGATACAACAATGCTCTCAGATGTCATTGTACACAGTGCTACTCTTCTGTGTGTTGTTGTAGATGATACAACAATGCTCTCAGATGTCATTGCACACAGTGCTACTCTTCTGTGTGTTGTTGTAGATGATACAACAATGCTCTCAGATGTCATTGTACACAGTGCTACTCTTCTGTGTGTTGTTGTAGATGATACAAGAACGCTCTCAGCTGCCTGTGTCAGCCTCCCATGATGAGATTTTGGCAGCGATTCACGAGAACTCGGTGGTTCTGATACGAGGAGAGACAGGCAGTGGCAAAACCACACAGGTGTGTGACTGTAATGTTTGTATGTGATATATTTTCCAAAATGTTGACGGTGTCATTCAGTTTTTTTACTGAATGACACCATCAACATTTTGGAAAATATATCACAGTCTGAAGATTATTGTTGCAGTTTGTCATGCGATTTATTCTATTGTTTTTGCAGTTCTGTTGTTTATATTGTAGTTCATGTAATCTGCTCTATTCTTGCATTTTTTTCTGTTGTTCGTACAGTTTGTTGTGTTGTTCATGCAGTGTGTTGTGTTGTTCATGCAGTGTGTGTGTTGTTCATGCAGCATGTGTTGTTTATGCAGTTTGTTGTGTTGTTCATGCAGTGTTTTATGTTGTTCATGCCATGTGTTGTGTTGTTCATGCAGTGTAATGTGTTGTGTTGTTCAATCAGTGTAGTGTGTTGTTCACATGGTTTGTTGTGTTGTTCACGCAGTTTGTTGTGTTGTTCATGCAGTGTGTTGTGTTGTTCATGCAGTGTGTTGTGTTGTTCATGCAGTGTGTTGTGTTGTTCATGCAGTGTGTTGTGTTGTTCATGCAGTGTGTTGTGTTCATGCAGTGTGTTGTGTTGCTCACTCAGTCTGTTGTGTTGTTCATGCAGTGTAATGTGTTGTGTTGTTCAATCAGTGTGTTGTGTTGTTCATGCAGTGTGTTATGGTGTTCATGCAGTGTGTTGTGTTGTGTTGCTCATGCAGTGTGTTGTGTTGTTCAATCAGTGTGTTGTGTTGTTCACGTGGTTTGTTGTGTTGTGTCGTAGGTTCCTCAGTTCATCCTTGACTACTTCATCGGTCAAGGGGCAGGGGCAGAATGCAACATCATCATCACACAGGTAAGTGTGGAGGCAACTTGTGTTGAAAGTAGATAAACATTGATTACATTGTTACATATAGCTTTATGTAGAGTCCGTCTATCCATCGTTTGGACAGGTAGAAATATAAATGGATGGGTACAAAATTAAGGTAAAAAGGTTGCCTAAAATCATAGATATTTGAAAATGGGTGTCACATGTGTGTTTGTACTATATTTTAGGTCATAAAGGACATCTCAACTGGCTTGTATGTATAACAATTGTGACTTACACAAATGTTGTCCTGCATAAGGCTCTGGTCTGAATAATGACTTCGTATGTAAATTAATATTCAGTTCCTTTGTTCGTTTTCAGTCATTTGGTATCAACTCGATATCTGATTTATACCTTGATAGTAAATACGTGTATAGATAGCAAGACTTTTTTATATACATTTTCAGTTCTTGGGTAATCAATTATTCTGTGTGAAGTATCCCAGCATTTGGTAGTTGTACAGACAGTGCCCCAGGTCTACGGTGGGGATGTAACCCTCTGTTTCTGCGCTCCAGCCACGGCGGATCAGTGCGGTGACCATCGCGGAGAGGGTGGCGGAGGAAAGGTGTGAGCCCCTAGGGATGTCCACTGGGTACAGCGTGCGCTTTGAGAGCATCTTCCCACGCCCCAATGGAGGCATCCTCTACTGCACTGTCGGTGAGTCGAGTGGCAATCGTTTGAACCTGTATGGTGACGGGGAAGTCAGACAATTTGCTCAAACATCTATAAACCTTTGTGTGGTTTGATATCATAGCTATGTACAGTAAAGATTAATTATTTATTTATTAACATGTTATTATAGGTATTAATTTGTTTACAATTTTTATTTTCAAATTTTTTTAGTGTTTATTTGCTGTCGTAGTTTCCCTATTTTTTATTTGTGTATAAATAATTTATATCGTTTTATACATGACTATATAGTGTGCACACATTATTGAACGGAATTATACTATGGAGACCCATGTAGATAAAGTTTATTATTATTAAGATAATGTGTGGGTGTGTGCATTTGTCAGTGGAAAATATTATTTGACAGTTGAAACGATGATGATAAGATAACTAAAATATATATATATATATGTGTATTGATGTCATTATGAGACACTGTCAGGTAATTTATCCCCATGCATGACAACCTCTGTCCGTTCTGTGTTCTTCCAGGCACTCTGCTGCGAAAGCTGGAGAATGGATTACGCGGCATCTCTCATATCATTGTCGATGAGATCCACGAGAGAGATATCAATGTAAGTGTCCACCTGTCACTGTAGAAGTCTTTAAATCATTGTTAACTTCCTTGCCAATCAATCCCACACTGATTTGTGTGAAGCTGAGTGACTTGTGTCACTTCAATGTTTAAAAAATTTCCATATGATATCTGTTGGTGTAATCACAGAAGTGGATAGGTGTTGACTGCTTAACCAGAAGTTACACAGAATTCGCCTAACATTTTTATGAGCTCATAAGCATTATTTTGCTCTTTAACATTTATTCCTTGTTTATTGAAAAAATTCACCGTCAGTATACATCACCGAAACACATGCCAGCATGTCAAAAAAATTGTATTTTCTATAACACAGCAGCATGATTTTATGTTTTAAAAATGCTCTTTAAATTTAACAGTGGATTCTGTTTAATGGTGGATATTCTTTTTTATTTGCAAGACAGTCCCTTGTGTTGTTGACATGTGGCATTTGACAGATATACTTCTTGAGTAGTTGTTGTTGGCGTGTGTCATGTGACAGACAAACATCATATGTTGTTGATGTGTGTCATGTGACAAACAAACTTCATGTGTTCATGTGATAAATGGACTTACTGTGTAGTTGTTGTTGACATGTGTCTTATGACGGACGTACTTCCTGTGTAATTGTTCTTAATGTGTGTCATGTCACAGAAGTTATTGTTGACATGTGTCGTGTCACAGAATGACTTCCAGCATAGTTGTTGACGAATGTCATGTGACATACGGACTTCCAGCATAGTTGTTATTGATGTGTGTCATGTGACAGATGAACTTCCTGTGTAGTTGTTGTTGATGTGTGTCATGTGACACAGACTTCCAGTGTAGTTGTTGTTGTTGGTGTGTGTCATGTGACAGATGGATTTCCTGTGTAGTTGTTGTTGTTGACATGTGACAGACAGACTCATGTGTAGTTATTGTTGACATGTATCATGTGACAAACATACTACTTGTGGAGTTATTGTTGACGTGTGTCATGTGACAGACGGACTTCCTGCTGGTGATGTTGCGGGACATGGTGCGAGCCTTCCCCCGGCTGCGGGTCCTGCTCATGTCAGCCACCATCGACACACAGCTCTTCACCGAGTACTTTGGTAATGTGAAGATGGTCGAGGTCCATGGACGTGTCCACCCCGTACAGGGTAAGTAACACTGGGGGGGGGGGGTGAAAGGGTGTTATATCAAAGGATGTTACATTTGAGAATGTGTAGGTGTAGATTGTGGATGGAGGGTGTGTTACATGAGAGTGGATGGAGGGTGTGTTACATGAGAGTGGATGGAGGGTGTGTTACATGAGAGTGGTTGGAGCGTGTGTTACATGAGAGTGGATGGAGGGTGTGTTACATGAGAGTGGATGGAGGGTGTGTTACATGAGAGTGGATGGAGGGTGTGTTACATGAGAGTGGTTGGAGCGTGTGTTACATGAGAGTGGATGGAGGGTGTGTTACATGAGAGTGGATGGAAGGTGTGTTACATAAGAGTGGGTGGAGAGTGTGTTACATGAGAGTGGATGGAGAGTGTTACATGAGAGTGGATGGAGGGTGCGTTACATGAGAGTGGATGGAGAGTGTGTTACATGAGAGTGGATGGAGGGTGCGTTACACGAGAGTGGATGGAAGGTGTGTTACATGAGTGTGGATGGAGACATTTTCTGCACACAATTTGAGTAATATAAAATATATTATTTGGAATTTGTCACTTTCTGTTTAAAAAAAGTGAAATTCTATTACATTTTATGGACACTGTGTTTGTCAACAGACTACTTCCTCGAGGACATTGTGCAGATGTTGAACTTCATCCCACCTCCATCAGACCGCAAGCGCAAGAGAGACAAGGACGATGACACCGTGGGGGTGGATGATGAGAAGGAGGTTAGTACACTGTTGTTGTAGGAGAACTGTAACTTGCTGGTGAGTCCTGAGATTGTGAGTGTGAGTTGACTACAGTGGTTGTTGTTGTAGGAGAACTGTAACTTGCCGGTGAGTCCTGAGATTGTGAGTGAGTTGACTACAGTGGTTGTTGTTGTAGGAGAACTGTAACTTGCTGGTGAGTCCTGAGATTGTGAGTGAGTTGACTACAGTGGTTGTTGTTGTAGGAGAACTGTAACTTGCCGGTGAGTCCTGAGATTGTGAGTGAGTTGACTACAGTGGTTGTTGTTGTAGGAGAACTGTAACTTGCCGGTGAGTCCTGAGATTGTGAGTGAGTTGACTACAGTGGTTGTTGTTGTAGGAGAACTGTAACTTGCCGGTGAGTCCTGAAATTGTGAGTGTGAGTTGACTACAGTGGTTGTTGTTGTAGGAGAACTGTAACTTGCTGGTGAGTCCTGAGATTGTGAGTGAGGGTTGACTACAGTGGTTGTTGTTTTAGGAGAACTGTAAGTTGCTGGTGAGTCCTGAGATTGTGAGTGAGAGTTGACTACAGTGGTTGTTGTTGTAGGAGAACTGTAACTTGCTGGTGAGTCCTGAGATTGTGAGTGAGTTGACTACAGTGGTTGTTGTTGTAGGAGAACTGTAACTTGCTGGTGAGCCCCGAGTACAAGGAACAGACGCGGCGGGGAATGGCAATGCTGAGTGAGAAAGAGATGTCTTTTGAGCTTATTGAGGTGAAGCTCCATCAATCCATCTGTACTGTCTCTGTCTAGTGTTATATATATATATATATATATATATATATATATATTGTATAAGAAAGAGAAGAATTTATTCAGATCAACCATACAACATACATATTTAAACATACAACGTTCATATAATGTATATTTAATTGAAAATAATGTTGATTGACCCAGGGAAACCTGCACTAAGACCTTGAAGATCCCTGGCGTACAGGCCACATGACAAAATCAAAAATAACATTTATATATAATTAATAATATATATATATATATATATATATAATACTGGTGTTTATAAACCAAAGTATATTCAACATTAAAAATAATCGCGTAAGTATAGTAAATATAAATAGTAAAGGAATTATGAAACAATTACTAAAAATCTTACTAATACACCATCTAACATTGAACAGATAACACTACTTGCTGCGTCTCACAGTAACCATCCCACAACCGATAAATTACTACTAATGTAAATAATTTAAAAAAGTCACCATCATACATTGCCATATATATATTACATGATGTATATATGCTACATAATATATGATATACATTAGAACATTACATTGCATAATACATGATATACATTATAACATTACATTGCACAATACATGATATACATTATAACATTACAATACATAATCTATGATTTACATTATAACATTACAATGCATAATCTATGATTTACATTATAACATTACATTGCATAATACATGATATACATTAGAACATTACATTGCATATTACATGATATACATTAGAACATTACATTGCATATTACATGATATACATTAGAACATTACATTGCATAATACATGATATACATTAGAACATTACATTGTATAATACATGATATACATTAGAACATTACATTGCATAATACATGATATACATTGGAACATTACATTGCATATTACATGATATACATTAGAACATTACATTGCAAAATATATGATATACATTATAACATTACATTGCATAATACATGATATACATTATAACATTACATTGCATAATACATGATATACATTAGAACATTACATTGCATAATACATGATATACATTGGAACATTACATTGCATATTACATGATATACATTAGAACATTACATTGCAAAATATATGATATACATTATAACATTACATTGCATAATACATGATATACATTATAACATTACAATGCATAATCTATGATTTACATTATAACATTACATTGCATAATACATGATATACATTAGAACATTACATTGCATAATACATGATATACATTATAACATTACATTGCACAATACATGATATACATTAGAACATTACATTGCATAATACATGATATACATTAGAACATTACATTGCATAATACATTATATACATTAGAACATTACATTGCAAAATATATGATACACATTATAACATTTAGTGTTGTGTAGGTGTGTTTGATGCTTGCCTTGTCATGATATAAGTTGTTCAATGACTGTCCCACCCGCCTGTGTTGTAGACCTTGCTCAAGTACAGTCAGGGATCTGGGAGAGCCAGGAGCCATCCTTATCTTCCTTCCTGGCTGGAACCTTATCTTTGCCCTGCACAGACACCTCTCCCAACACCCAGTCTTTGGTGAGTGTTAGAGACACCTCTCCCAACACCCAGTCTTTGGTGAGTGTTAGAGACACCTCTCCAACACCCAGTCTTTGGTGAGTGTTAGAGACACCTCTCCCAACACCCAGTCTTTGGTGAGTGTTAGAGACACCTCTCCCAACACCCAGTCTTTGGTGAGTGTTAGAGACACCTCTCCCAACACCCAGTCTTTGGTGAGCGTTAGAGACACCTCTCTCAATACCCAGTCTTTGGTGAGTGTTAGAGACACCTCTCCCAACACCCAGTCTTTGGTGAGTGTTAGAGACACCTCTCTCAACACCCAGTCTTTGGTGAGTGTTAGAGACACCTCTCTCAATACCAGTCTTTGGTGAGTGTTAGAGACACCTCTCCCAACACCCAGTCTTGTTTGCCCCAAAGTCTTTGAGGAGACACCTCTCCCAAACCCAGTCTTTGGTGAGTGTTAGAGACACCTCTTCAACACCCAGTCTTTGGTGAGTGTTAGAGACACCTCTCCCAACACCCAGTCTTTGGTGAGTGTTAGAGACACCTCTCCCAACACCTAGTCTTTGGTGAGTGTTAGAGACACCTCTCCCAACACCAGTCTTTGGTGAGTGTTAGAGACACCTCTCCCAACACCCAGTCTTTGGTGAGTGTTAGAGACACCTCTCCCAACACCTAGTCTTTGGTGAGTGTTAGAGACACCTCTCCCAACACCAGTCTTTGGTGAGTGTTAGAGACACCTCTCCCAACACCAGTCTTTGGTGAGTGTTAGAGACACCTCTCCCAACACCCAGTCTTTGGTGAGTGTTAGAGACACCTCTCCCAACACCTAGTCTTTGGTGAGTGTTAGAGACACCTCTCCCAACACCTAGTCTTTGGTGAGTGTTAGAGACACCTCTCCCAACACCTAGTCTTTGGTGAGTGTTAGAGACACCTCTCCCAACACCTAGTCTTTGGTGAGTGTTAGAGACACCTCTCCCAACACCCAGTCTTTGGTGAGTGTTAGAGACACCTCTCCCAACACCCAGTCTTTGGTGAGTGTTAGAGACACCTCTCCCAACACCCAGTCTTTGGTGAGTGTTAGAGACACCTCTCCCAACACCCAGTCTTTGGTGAGTGTTAGAGACACCTCTCCCAACACCCAGTCTTTGGTGAGTGTTAGAGACACCTCTCCCAACACCCAGTCTTTGGTGAGTGTAAGACACCTCTCCCAACACCCAGTCTTTGGTGAGTGTTAGAGACACCTCTCCAACACCCAGTCTTTGGTGAGTGTAGAGACACCTCTCCCAACACCCAGTCTTTGGTGAGTGTTAGAGACACTCTCTCCCAACACCCAGTCTTTGGTGAGTGTTAGAGACACCTCTCCAACACCCAGTCTTTGGTGAGTGTTAGAGACACCTCTCTCAACACCCAGTCTTTGGTGAGTGTTAGAGACACCTCTCTCAATACCCAGTCTTTGGTGAGTGTTAGAGACACCTCTCTCAATACCCAGTCTTTGGTGAGTGTTAGAGACACCTCTCTCAACACCCAGTCTTTGGTGAGTGTTAGAGACACCTCTCTCAACACCCAGTCTTTGGTGAGTGTTAGAGACACCTCTCTCAACACCCAGTCTTTGGTGAGTGTTAGAGACACCTCTCTCAAACCCAGTCTTTGGTGAGTGTTAGAGACACCTCTCTCAAACCCAGTCTTTGGTGAGTGTTAGAGACACCTCTCTCAACACCCAGTCTTTGGTGAGTGTTAGAGACACCTCTCCAACCCAGTCTTTGGTGAGGTTAAGACCTCTCTCAACACCCAGTCTTTGGTGAGTGTTAGAGACACCTCTCTCAACACCCAGTCTTTGGTGAGTGTTAGAGACACCTCTCTCAATACCCAGTCTTTGGTGAGTGTTAGAGACACCTCTCTCAATACCCAGTCTTTGGTGAGTGTTAGAGACACCTCTCTCAATACCCAGTCTTTGGTGAGTGTTAGAGACACCTCTCTCAACACCCAGTCTTTGGTGAGTGTTAGAGACACCTCTCTCAACACCCAGTCTTTGGTGAGTGTTAGAGACACCTCTCTCAACACCCAGTCTTTGGTGAGTGTTAGAGACACCTCTCTCAACACCCAGTCTTTGGTGAGTGTTAGAGACACCTCTCTCAACACCCAGTCTTTGGTGAGTGTAGAGACATCTCTCAACACCCAGTCTTTGGTGAGTGTAGAGACACCTCTCTCAAACCCAGTCTTTGGTGAGTGTAGAGAACACTCTGTCAACTAACCCAGTCTTGGTGAGTGTTAGAGACACCTCTCTCAAACCCAGTCTTTGGTGAGTGTTAGAGACACCTCTCTCAACACCCAGTCTTTGGTGAGTGTAGAGACACCTCTCTCAACACCCAGTCTTTGGTGAGTGTTAGAGACACCTCTCTCAACACCCAGTCTTTGGTGAGTGTAGAGACATCTCTCAACACCCATCTTTGGTGAGTGTTAGAGACACCTCTTCAACACCCAGCTTTGTGAGTGTTAGAGACACCTCTCCAACACCCAGTCTTTGGTGAGTGTAGAGACACCTCTCTCAACACCCAGTCTTTGGTGAGTGTTAGAGACACCTCTTCCAACACCCAGTATTTGGTGAGTGTTAGAGATACCTCACCCAACACCCAGTCATTTGGTATGAGGAACCTGCTCTAACACCAGTCAATTGGTGATGTTAGACATCTAGTTTTGAATGCTTTACATACAAATATACCAGAATAGTTACGTATCCGAGTGAATGTCTAATCACGTGCAAATGTTGCCTGGCTTACAGAGACCAGACAGTACTGTCTGCTGCCTCTTCACTCCCAGATCCCGCGGGAAGACCAACGCAAGGTCTTTGATCCAGTCCCTGACGGAGTTACTAAGGTAAAGAACAATTATAACACGCTACATGTTTTAATTTGTGATCCTGTAAATGTTTACAAAATCATTTCACACACATTGTACCCAGGGATTCTTGTTTCTCACCGTCACTGTCCTTGCTAAAAGACTGGCAGAGTAAATATGTCTAACACGTCTCCAAATGTGGAAACATCTAAAGAAGAAGCCAAACCCACCCATGGCTACAGTCGAAATGTAATAATTACTTGCAGGTGCATGTACTCATATGACAAATTTTTATCGTCTTTGATTACTGGAGATGGCCTTGTATTGACTGCAGATGTTTTAGGATATTTGCGACAATTCAGCATCTTTTATTTTATGGTGTGTTTTACCGATGGTCACAAACTGCACCGAAAGCTGCTGTGTTACAATTGTGTGTTTCGTGAAATGTGTGTGATTTGGACAGGCCTTAGGAACCTACATTTGGGTGGTGTTCACATATGTTGACACCATGAGATCTCTTTCAGGTGATCCTGTCAACTAACATCGCAGAGACGAGCATCACCATCAATGACGTTGTGTTTGTCATCGACAGCTGCAAGTAGGTTGGACTGTTAACTGGTGACATTAAATCACAACAGCCCTGTCTAATGCTCATGTAGGAGTGGTTTATTTTGCGTTTTCCATCTCTCCAATTAGTAAGTACACAAACAAAGAAATTACTCACAGACACCAGACAGAAGGTTCCAGTAAACTGGCATTGTGAGACATGGATGAGTTCGACTTTAACCACACAACCACCAGTTCAAATCACATTAACACTTTCACTTTACGAGGACCGTGTACTTAGTTGTAAATACTCCCATCTGGAGTACATTGTGAACATAGGCTTGGATATATTTAGTCATGTTGTGTTGTTGGTACTTTCTGGTAGTTGACGTCATGACACAGCAGTTGATAATTGACAACACAACTCGGTAGTAATAACATGATGTTATAGTTGACAACCTGATACACTAATTGACAACATGATTGTGGTTGACAGTACGACACTGTGACATTGCAGTTGTTGACAACATGAAATTAGACATCATGTCGGTGTAGTTGACAACATTATTGGTTACAGAGCCAAGTTGAAGATGTTCACATCACACAACAACATGACGAACTACGCGACGGTGTGGGCGTCCAAGACAAACCTGGAGCAGCGACGAGGGAGGGCTGGACGGGTCAAACCTGGCTTCTGCTTCCATCTGTGCAGTCGAGCTCGCTACGAGAGGTCTGTCTGTGTGTCTAAGAGGTCTGCATGTGTGTCTCAGAGGTCTGTCTGTGTGTGTGTCTCAGAGGTCTGTCTGTGTGTCTCAGAGGTCTGTCTGTGTGTGTGTCTCAGAGGTCTGTCTGTGTGTCTCAGAGGTCTGTGTGTTTCAGAGGTCTGTCTGTGTGTCTCAGAGGTCTGTCTGTGTGTCTCAGAGGTCTGTGTCTCAGAGGTCTGTCTGTGTGTGTGTCTCAGAGGTCTGTCTGTGTGTCTCAGAGGTCTGTCTGTGTGTGTGTCTCAGAGGTCTGTCTGTGTGTCTCAGAGGTCTGTGTGTGTCTCAGAGGTCTGTCTGTGTGTCTCAGAGGTCTGTCTGTGTGTCTCAGAGGTCTGTCTGTGTGTCTCAGAGGTCTGTCAGTGTGTCTCAGAGGT